>JBBBDQ010001249.1:950000-1530000 GCA_037127315.1 Ascarosepion bandense | reverse complement strand
AACAGTGGTGTGTCCAGGACAAGATAGCCTGACTGAGCCCATCCCTGTTCAGGCTAATTGTGGTATACTTATCTATCTACTGTAATGATACGTTCTTATCCTCTTAAATATGTGGACACTATTGAAGTAAAGAGAAAAGTAGAGTGATTATACTGACTAGCAGTTCACTAGCAGTATATTTACTTCACAGTGTGTGAGTTTTGTATTTGTTGATATGCTATTATTCCCAACCTCTGTTTTAGCAATTACTCATTACCTTTTAGGGTTACAATGCTAATTTTGTGAAGTGAACAGGAAAATCACCTACCCACAAGAAAGAGTTTGTGTACAGTTTGCAAGAAAGAAAAGAAAGAATACAAAATTAAAAATAATAAATCACAGCTTATTACTGTCTTTCATAAGGTCTGAATTTTTTTATCATTCCCGACTATCGTAACCTATCAAAAAATTTACCTCCTGATTAAACACCATTGATTTTCTTGTCAACAAATTGGATTTCTGGTTTGTGAGTAAGTTTGCTGTGTTAGAATCTGTGAGTTGATTTTTTGGCCTTATTCTATTTTACCTCTTGGACTTGAGATTTCTGATTTTAATATTACTTATCTTTTCTGCTTTTTGGGGTGATGAGACTGGATTTGAACTTTTTTACCACCATTCTCTTAAGTGTTTAACTGATTCATTTTGAATTCAGTGTTGTACTTCTTCTAGACTAATTGCTAAGCATGGCTAGAAAGCCAAGTCTGCCCAGCTATTTAATCAATAGTTTGAGGTAGAAGAAATGGATTCATCCATCTCTCAAGAGTGTTTGTGTGAAAATGAACTGTTGTATACCTACCTATACAGTAATGATATGTTCCTATCCTCTTAAATACATGAACACTATTGGAGAGAAGAGTAGAGTGATTATACTGAATAACAGTTCACTAGCAGTGTGCGAGTATTGTATTTATTGATATACTATTATTCCCAACCTCTGTTTTGGTGATTACTCACGCAGTAACCTTTTAGGACTACAACATAAATATAACAGACTCAGCTAGAATTTGAACACCATTTCTTTTAGAAGTAATACACAACTGGGTTTCTACTCAAACATGGGTATCTACTAAAACAATATTTAAAGTAACAGAAAATGTTACATTGAAATTAAAAATTCATTAATTTTTAAGATCTGAATGAGGAGATGTATATTACTTAAAAAGGCAAATAGAGTCTTGCTGGCCTGTGACAATCTCCATGGCTGAGTGCTCCTACAAAGGAGAATGTAAGTTCAAATCCTTGCCAGAGAGAATATTTTCTTTAAGTTTTCTTAAGCATTTAGGCATGTAGATTCAATAAACATTGTTTACTCAATGGATGTCTACTCAAATACAGGTATGCACTAAAAACAAGATTTGAAATAAATATACTTTTTTTAATCATTTCACACCAAGCTAGTACGCAGGGTTTCAGTCAGTTCAGCGTCATACACGATACATGCTTTGGCGACAATGTTTCAAAAGAGACATGACTGACTGACAGTAGGTTGCCATTACTTTCTGCAGTAGACTAGTTGCCAACCAAGGCTATAGAATCCAATCTTTCCTGTAATTCAACCTGTAACCTTTCCCAAGGTTATTTGTGCACATATGAATGCAACAAATTCAACTGTGAAACACCTCCTTCCTATCAGCTTGTTATAGTGGAACATCCTGCCATACCCCAAGAATAGAATGCTCTACTTTATGAAAGACGGTAATGAGTGGTACAAAGATGGAAAAGGTCTTAGGCAAAGGTATTCACTATTCGATAGTCAATTCCGCTACAACCTGTGGCTTGCCTATATGTGTATTATTGTTAATTGTACCTTAGTACAATAAATCTGTTATACCTTATTCCTGGTGTGGAGTTCCATTCTCCAACTGATCTATTTACACTGTTTTCCTTTTCGGGATATATCACAGCTTATAATTCATCAAAATTCTAATCACTTCCTTTTCTCTCTTCAGCCATATGAAATGTTCAACACTATTGGTTGATCAATTAATTTATTTCTTTAGCCCACAATCCATTCTGCCCCCACATTGTGATTAATTGATCGGAGACGGGCTGAGATTTGTCATCAATATCCTGCCTCAGTTCAATCCAAACTGAGTGAAGGCGAACAGTAATAATAAAAAGAAATAAAATAATTAAGCAGAGAAGAATGGTGAATAAAAAAAAGTATTACGATCAAGTATATTATATAATGACCTCATTAGTAGTGTACATGCAGGGTTGTTAATCTAAATTGTCCCCAATTCAGACGCAACACTTAGTTAAACCGGTATAGGTTAGCTGAAATACAGTAAATGGAGTTTGTTCAATTAATTTTTGATAATTTCTTGGTAAGTCTTGCTCAAGGTTGGTATGTCAAAGTTACATCAGGCAGTAGTCTCATGCAATCAATCTCCATCAGTCCTCAGATCTCAGATCTCTCACTGTTCAATTTCTCTCTTTACTTTCACTTTTTATTGGTGTCAGCCAAGAACTGGTGTGGAAGCAGGATGTGGTCTTCCCATGTCTTGGCAATGGTTGCAGGCAAGACTCCTCCTGCCTTTCTTAAGTTATTACTATAAAGTGAAACAACTATCATTTCTCATGTAATATAAAATGACTTGGCTTTCTCAGGTGAATCATTCAGCACCCGTAATTTGTTTTTATTAAAAACAAATTTAGCAGTTAAATTCCCTTCATATGGTTTTCGGGCTCCAAACAGCTGATTGTTTTTTGTTTTTTTTTGTCAAGTAACCTTTTCACCTTGCAACTGACAATCACTCATTGACTAAACTGTCAACACCTAAATTAGATTTATTCCTTGCCAGACATTTGAATATTCTTATCCTGGTTAACTCTTTTCATGAGACATATATCAGTATACCTCTACATATACCTAAGTTATAAAGTTTATTATTAACTACCAGAAACGAAAGAGTGCCAGACTGGAATTTGAACTTGGCTCTCCAATTTCTTGTTTTGAGCTGATATCCAATGCACCACAACGCACATAATCAGGGGATTACAGTAAGAGAAAACACTGGGCACAGGAGGTATTGAAGAAAGGATTAAAAGATGAATGAGATTCAACAAGATAGAAATTAATGTTGAATTTAAATTTTTGGTAATTGTAGCTATCAGGGAAGCAAATAAAAGGGAAGGAGTTCCATAGGTAAAAGGTGTAAGAAAAGAAATTGTTAGAGTAGAAGTGCTGGTTACATTTAACTATTTCAACAGGAAAAAGGGTGGGACCTAGAAGCCAATCTAGTAGCATGCTTAAATTTACATGGTCATCAGGAAAAAAAACTTGTCAGTTGCCACAAAAATATTTGTAGTGTGACACTATTTGGAAAGACACTAGTAAATTGAAGAAAAACTAGAAGGCAGAAAAACACTAGTTTTCAACAGACTGAAGATATACTGATGACCGGACAAAGAAACATAGAAGAAAATGGTAATTTGGTTTTACTTTTTTGCATAATTAGGTCAATTGATAAAAACTAACTTCTAAGAGCAGACAGGCTTCCAAAAGAAAATAGAAAAGAAGGGTAATTAAATTTTTTTGTCTGCTGAAATGCAATAAAAGGTCTTGTTATCCTTTTTTGTCACTTGTTGGCCAAAGGGTTGAAATGATAAATGCCAGGTATGAAAACAGCCATACACAAGAGTAAATTTTAGATTGATAATTAAAATTTGGCTGTCTCAGCTAGACCATGCTTATCCCCTGGGGAATGGGTTTAGTCAGATGACCAAAGAGAAAGCCAAAAAAAATTTCAAGGAAGTTGGAGGACATACTATATCTCTTGGATAGTGATGGTGAGAGGCACTAACATAAAGAAGGAAGGAGACGGTGACCAAAAAAGAAGGATAGAGGCCTGGTAGAATTCTAAAAAGAGAAGAGGAACTACCCCATATTTGAACAGCTGCAGGGAGAGCCCTGATTGGTTGTTTAGAGAAAGCTGGCATCCCCAGAGCACATCATACCCCATCCTAGTCTTTGTGCAGGAATCTATAAAAAAAAACAAAATGCCGAACAAAGTCAATTTGTTGGGCCACCGAAAGAGAGGTAGTTCAGCTGGCCAAGAAGATTACGACAAATTGAAGAGAGTGTGCAGAGATATGAAGATAGAGAATGACGACAGACCAGAAAACAGTGTGTGCAGACCAGAGAGACCTGGCAGGGCATGACACTAGAAATTCAACAACAGATGAGAGAGGGTGCAGAAAAAGAGAGAGTGCAGATCAGAGAGAGAGAGAGAGAGATGAGACCACCGCTTCACCTGATCTGGTGTAATTTGCTGCCCTGAAAAAAAATCATCTGACTTAAAGCCTTGTCTCGTAAAAAAAAAAAAAAAAAAAAAAAAAAACTTTTCTCTTATCCAAGTTATATTTTTCAAGTAACTTTACTCTAACTAGACCAAACCAAGTCATTGATTCCAGTTGGCTATTCAGACCAAGCAAGTCTTGTGAGCAATCGACAAAATGTGGGGCAAGAAAAGGTTTGTGCAAAAGCAATCAACTCTACTATCAGTCGAGGTGACCAACCTTGAGTGCATATTAGCTTCAGGGGGGGACATAGTAGAAAAGACAGAGGGAAGCGACATTATGATGAAAAAAGTAACTGAAGGTGGGCTGCCAAGTGAGGATCAATTATATTGCACATCTGTCAGTGGATTTTGTCTAATAACCTTACAATAAATAGCAGGAGCACCCAACCAGATATGGCAACAGTATTCAATGCATGAACAAATGGTAAATTTATAAATGTGCAAGAGATTCTGACGAGATAAAATTTCTGGCCTGACACAGAGACCCAACCTTCCTAGCTGTAGATGCATCTATAGATCCAATATATTAATTCCACCTCAAGTTGGCTGGTTGGTTGAAATAGTGAGGTCAAAGAGTTTCAGTTGTGCTATCTCAAGAATAACCATTTCTTGTCCTTCTCACTTAAGCAAAAATATCAAAATGTTTTCAACTGAGATGCTTCTCCCAACCCACAACATCTCACCTTCAGGTTCTTTGTTGAATCTACACTGTGTCTTTCCCAGTTTTGTTCACACCAATGCAAGGAGATGGGGCAGAAGTTGACCAATCAATGAAAAACTCCCTGGACAAACCTGTTGCATTATCTAAGTCAAAAGGCTGTGTGTTTGTATGTATTTTGTGCGTGTACATGTTCATATATAATTAATAAAGACAAAAGATACAAAAACTTTGGTTTCTACCATGGATCATTTATTTTATTTTCAACTACAGTAAAAAAAACAATCTCAATGTCTCTTGGGCTTATCTGTTTTCTTTTTGGTCCAGATGTTAAGTTAGGTAAGTTTGGCTTTGTTTTGTTTTATGGCATATCAATCTCAATGGGTTATTTAATGCTGACAAGAATTTTACAATAGATTCATATGAATAGAAAATGTATTCTTTGTAAGAAATCAGTTTGTAGATCAGGTTTCATTGATGTATTGTTGCAAAGAAGGTTTTACCGAAAGTCTGCTTGCATGAATGAATTCTTTTGAGGTATATAGTTTGTAAAGAAATTGGTTTTATTGATGTTCTCATTTGGTTTATATTTTGGGGTTTGGTTTGGTTTATTGATTTAAAGCATATCAACCAGAATGGGTTATTTCATGCCAACAAGATTTTCAAGATAGGTTTGTATGAATATTTATGCCAGTGTTTTCATTATCTCTTTATGTCAATCTTTTCATTATTTATCTCTCAATGTCAGTATATTCATTTTATATGCGTGTATATATAAAACTTTATTCATATCTATATTATGGAATTTAACAGGTTCCATGTTTACATGTATTTTGTGTTGTTGTTCACATATGATAAAAAAAGATAAGGCATAAAAAACTCAGGTTTTAACCACAGACCATTTATTCTTTTTTATGGTGAAGGTAGTGAAACAAAGCCGTCAATATCTCTTGGGTATCTCTGATTTCTTTTTGGTCCAGAAGTTAGGCTAAGTAAGTACAAGCATCATATCCATGGGCAAGCTCAAGTCAGTGTTGTGCAGAGTTGAAACAACCAAATAAGAATTTGTACTTCTCATTGCAAGGTTTAAATATGGTTATGGCATTTCTGCTTTCTTTGTCCTGGTTCAGAAGTTAGGGTAAGTAATTATAAGCATTGTATCGGCTCGGAACAAGAAATCAGAGAGCCGAGTTCGAAGTCCAGTTGAATTCATTGCATTCACTTACGCACAAATACCCTTGGGAAAGGTATTAATCCGGCTCATCCTTCCAGTTATGGGTTAAATAACAGGACAGATTGGGTTCTATAGCCTTGGCTGGCAACCAGTCTACTGCAGAAAACAATGGCAACCTACTGCAGGATAATCTTCTGCCCAGTCAGTCATGTCTCTTTCGAGACATGATCGCCCAAGCGTGTTTCACGTATGGCACTTAACTGACTGACTGATCAATGGTCTAGCTCAAGTCAGCCTTGCTCAGAGTTGGAACAATCAAAAGAAGGTTTGTACTTATTTAATAGGTGGTTTTGGAAGACACATGTGAGCAACATGTGTTTGAAAGTCGGAAGATAGTTCAGTTGTCAGTGGCCTGCAGAAACATAATTACCACATGCTTCTAAATCTTGGCGGAGGAGTGAGACAGGAAATATTTTCAAGCACCACTTAACGGCATTTGACAAAACCAAGTGGAGTAATTATATTTCTGGTTCCTTTACTCTTACCATTATGGGAAAATGTATTTTTATTATTATTATTAATTATTATTTATCAATTTATTTTGTTTTCCCACAGTATATTCAAATTCACACCAGCCCAGAATGGTTTGAATATTTCTATCTTCTACTTACACTAAATACTGACTTAGCATCATGACTTGTCACTTTCTTACTGACATGACATGACTTCTCTCTGTTTTTTCTACAAATATTTTCATGGCAACTGCTCTGAGATTTTTTCCTTGGTTCCTCATACATATGAATTTAAATGTGCTACTTGTTGACATCTAGGTCCCATCCTTTTACCATTGAAATAGTTAAATGTAACCACTATTTCTACTCTAACCATCTCTTTCTTTGCACTTCTTGCCTATGGAACTCCCTTCCACTCACTTGCTTCCCTGATAACTACAATCTTCAAAAATTTAAATGCAACATCAATTGTCATCGTCTATCTTCTTGAATCTCATTCATATTTTATTCTTTCTTCAAAACTCACTGTCTTTTCTCTCACAATAACCCCTTGTGAACTAGTGGTAGTCCCACCTTGCTTAAGGTAAAATAATTTTCAAAAAAAGTTTTTTTTAAAAATGAATATTGTATAATTTAATGTGTAAACACAGAGTGAAATATGATATTAATAAGTAAAAAAAAAAAATTACCATTTTACACTTATCTTGAAAAGTTATACAAAATACTTGCTGAAAGATAACAATCGTTCACTCAAAACAAGTCAAATTTATTGTATAAGAATCATATTGCAATTTAATATTAATCATTATTTTTTTTTATAGAGAATGTAACACTGTTAATTTTTTTTATATCATTAAAAAGAGAAACTTAGTAAGAAATAATATTTACTTTGCTAGTTGCAAATTAAGTACTTTGACGAGTTAAGAATTACTGATTAAAACATTTTCTCCTGTGAACAAGTAAATTGGTACAATAAATTACCAAAATACCAAAACCGTCTGCTTATCATTTATGTAAAAATGTGTAAGTAATAAATTACTAAATGAGATGATTTTGAACCGATATAATTCGAGAGGGACATTAGTTGAAATGGCAGATTCCAATGTGGCATGAATCAGAGAGTGCAAAGCAGGTGCAATACATTCATTTGGATTGCAGGGATTTAGTAGATTTGTACTGCAAGTGAACGGGAAGGCTTTCACATTTCAGAGTTGTTAGTATATAAAAGTTACTTGGTAAATAAGTATATCTGTATGAATACACACAAAAGAAAATAGTGGGGGTATAAGTATTTGGTTTCATGTATGTAATTATAAGAGTCATGTGTAGTCATGTGCATATTCATCTGTATACAAGTTCAGAAATGTGTGTGATTGTGTATGATATATCTTTTTAAATAATGAAGACACAAAATCAGTGATTATATATATATATATATATATATATATATAAATATATACATACACACAGTAGGACCTCATAGTACAAGTGCACCATTGTGCGAACAACTTGCTTTCCAAGCTGCCATTCCTAAGAATTTTTGTATCGTACGACAAGTAAAAATTCACAGTAAGAGCAACTGTAATACGCAGTGACAGTCAGTGATTAAGATAAAGGGAGGCAATTGATAACATTACTAGCTGATGTCATCAATTTCTAAGAAATAGAATGTTTTGTTATTGTTAATTAATTCTTACTGCACTTTTTCTGCTTAATAAATTAAAAATAGCCATTTTGGGTGGTTTTGTGAGTCTGGAATGGATTAATTATTTTTTTTTATTAATTTCAATGGAAAAAAATTGCTTTGAAATACAAAAAAATTGCAATTCAAACTCAGTCTGTGAACAAATTAAACTTGCCCTGTGATGTCCTACTATATATATATATATATATATATATATATATTGTTTAAACATTGTTTTTAATGGATACTCATATTTGAGTAGAGACTGTTTTTTATAATTAACAGTTTATTTATTTACATCTACTGGCCTGAATAATTAAGAAATATCGTTAGAAAAATATGCATCCTCTGGCAGGATTTGAACCTGCATCCCTAAGGGAAAACTGTCATTAGATATCACATGTCTTAACTGCTCAACCATGCAGAACTTATTGTCAAACAATGTCCAAATAATGCTTATAAACACACATCTTCCTGTTTTTTCATATCTGCTCTGTTTTTGTATCCTCATGTAAACAAATTTATATCATCATGTAAACAATTTATTTGCAAATTTTTTTAAATCCATTACAAAATCGATTAACGCCAACATATTTTGAATTTATTTGTTTAAATATTATTTTTTATGGATACTCATATTTGAGTAGATGCTTTGTTTTGTTTTTTATCATTAAACAATATATTTATTTATATCTACTGACCTGAATAATCGAAAAATCTTGTTAGGAAATATGAATATCCATTAGTATAAATTGTCTTTGTTTACATTAAGGATAGCAGGTGGATACTAGCAGACTCAGGTACAGACTCAGCCTATGTTAACTTTTTTGACTCTAATGAAAATCTGACCTGTGTTTACTTATACCATTGTGATTTTGTACTATGATACTTATAGCTGATATTAAATAACTCTACAAGGGGTTGATATACCATTGAATTAATAAACCTGCCCAAACAAAACCAATCAACACACAGATCTAACCCAAATCATACAACAAGTTGGTACTTTAAAACAAGGACTTTATTATTAAGGGTACACAGAATTATTTGAATACAATTAAAAATTACAGAAGAGGAAACAGAAGAAAGAAAAAAAAAGAAAAGAATTTAAACAGTAACTGCATACGTAACAGTGTACACTAGTAAATTGGTGTGCACAAAGTGAACTGGTACACCAACGATTATAAAATAAATTGGTACGCCAGAGTGCACCATGTAAACTGGTATACCAGAGTGCACCATGTAAATTGGTACGTCAGGGTGCACCATGTAAATTGGTACACCAGAATACGCAAAGTAAATTGGTACACTAGAGTACATCAAATACCAATGGCCCAACTTTGGTGCCATAAATTCTATTTGTGGGGACAGTCATGAAAAGAAAGCAATGATACTAAGTTTCAAAAGATAATCTTTTTTTGGCTCCTTTGCCCCCTGAAGAATTGGGAGGATGTAACTTTTAATCATTGGTATCATCAATGGAAACAATTTAAAAAAAAAAAACACAAAAAAAATGTAAGACATGTAATGACATGCATTTGATGTTAAATGTAATAATTTGGTTTCCCTGGTAACTTCTAACCACAACAGAGAAAAATAAATTGTTTCCTATTTGTTTTTTGTTTTCTAGAAGTTGTAGATGAAAAAGAAAATGAAGGTAAGTAAAGTGAAGTGAAATCGGAAAGAATGCAAGCTATGACAATAAATAGCAGCTGGATGCAAACATCATGAGTTTTATTTTCTTGGGTTAGAAGAAGGTGATTATAGAACTGGAGGATTTGATATGATTGCCTTAGAAAGAAGGGGAAAAAAAGAGGCAAAAATAAGGAGAAAGAAAAAGAGAAAGAGATCAAAAAGGAGAAAGAGAACAATAAAGAAGAGGAAGGAAGAAAAAAGACTATGAGCTAAAGTAGAAAAGGAAAGAAAGAAGTTGCAAGAGAGAGAAAAAATAGAACAGAAGGAGAGGGGGAGAATAACTAGATAGAAAGGCAACAAGAGAGAAAAATAATCTGAGTAAATACAGGGAAAAAAGAGTGGGTAGAGAGGGAAAGAGAAGAGTGGGTAGAGAGGGAGAGAAAATAGTGGGTAGAGAGGGAGAGAAAAGAGTGGGTAGAGAGGGAGAGAAAAGAGTGGGTAGAGTAGAGAGGGAGAGAGAAGAGCGGGTAGAGTAGAGATGGAGAAGATTAGATACAGTATAAGAGAGAGATAAGTAGCTTCAGTGAGAGATAGAGAGAAGAGTAGCTAGAATAGAGAGGGAGAGAGAAGAATAACTAGAGTAGAGGGAGAAGAGAAATATTAGAGTAGAGAGAGAGAGAGAGAAATGTTCGAGAGAAAAAGAGAAGAGTGGCTATAGTAGAGATGGAGGGAGAAGAGCAGCTAGAGTGGGAGAGAGATAAAAATAGAGGGGAGAGAGGGAGAGAAAAGGGTAGCTAATGTAGAAAGGGCGAGAAAAGACTAGCTAGAGGAGAGAGAAGAGAGGCTAGAGGGAAAAGAGTAGCTAGTGTAGGAGAAAGAGAGAGAGAGAGAGATGAGAGTAGCAAGAGTAGAAAGAAAGAGAAAAGAGTACCTAGAGTAGAGAGGAAGAGAAATGGATAGCTAGAGTAGAGAGAGAGAAAAGGGTAGCCAGAACAGAGAGAGAGAAAAAAGGTAGCTAAGGTAGAGAGGAAAAGAAAAGGGCAGCTAGAGTAGAGTAGGAGAAAAAAGTGGCTACATTAGAGAGGGAGAAAAAAGGTAGCTAAGGTAGAGAGGAAGAAAGATGAGTAGCTAGAGTAGAAAGGGAGAGAAAATAGCTAGAGTAGCGAGGGAGAGAAAGTAGCTAGAGTAGAGAGGGAGAGAAGAGTAGCTAGAGTAGAGAGGGAGAGAAGAGTAGCTAGAGTAGAGAGGGAGAGAAGAGTAGCTAGAGTAGAGAGGGAGAGAAGAGTAGCTAGAGTAGAGAGGGAGAAAAGAGTAACTAGAGTAGAGAGGGAGAAAAGAGTAACTAGAGTAGAGAGGGAGAAAAATGGATAGCTAGAGTAGAGAGAGAGAAAAGGGTAGCCAGAGCAGAGAGGGAGAGAAAAGGGTAGCTAGAACAGAGAGGGAGAGAAAAGGGTAGCTAGAACAGAGAGGGAGAGAAAAGGGTAGCTAGAACAGAGAGGGAGAGAAAAGGGTAGCTAGAGTAGAGAGGAAAAGAAAAGGGCAGCTAGAGTAGAGTAGGAGAAAAAAGTGGCTACATTAGAGAGGGAGAAAAAAGGTAGCTAAGGTAGAGAGGAAGAAAGTAGCTAGAGTAGAAAGGGAGAGAAAATAGCTAGAGTAGCGAGGGAGAGAAAGTAGCTAGAGTAGAGAGGGAGAGAAGAGTAGCTAGAGTAGAGAGGGAGAGAAGAGTAGCTAGAGTAGAGAGGGAGAGAAGAGTAGCTAGAGTAGAGAGGGAGAGAAGAGTAGCTAGAGTAGAGAGGGAGAGAAAAGTAGCTAGAGTAGAGAGGGAGAGAAAAGTAGCTAAGGTAGAGAGGAAGAAAGAAGAGTAGCTAGAGTAGAGAGGGAGAGAAAAGTAGCTAGAGTAGAGAGGGAGAGAAAAGTAGCTAGAGTAGAGAGGGAGAGAAAAGTAGCTAGAGTAGAGAGGGAGAGAAAAGTAGCTAGAGTAGAGAGGGAGAGAAAAGTAGCTAGAGTAGAGAGGGAGAGAAAAGTAGCTAGAGTAGAGAGGGAGAGAAAAGAATGGCTAGAGTGGAGAAGGAAAGAAAGTGTATCTAGATTAGAGAGGGAGAGAAAAAGGTAGCTAGATTAGAGAGGGAGAGAAAAAGGTAGCTCGATTAGAGAGGGAGAGAAAAAGGTAGCTCGATTAGAGAGGGAGAGAAAAAGGTAGCTAGATTAGAGAGGGAGAGAAATTAGAGAATAAAAAAGAGAAAGAAGAGAAGATAGGAAGAGAGAGAAGTAGTTAGAAGAGACAGGGTGTCGATTAATGAGAGTGTAGCTAGAATAGAGAGGGAGAGAAAAGAGTAGCTAGAGTAGAGAGGAAAAGAAAAGGGTAGCTAGAGTAGAGTAGGAGAAAAAAAGTGGCTACATTAGAGAGGGAGAAAAAAGGTAGCTAAGGTAGAGAGGAAGAAAGATGAGTAGCTAGAGTGGAAAGGGAGAAAATAGCTAGAGTAGAGAGGGAGAGAAAAGAATGGCTAGAGTGGAGAAGAAAAGAAAAGTGTAGCTAGATTAGAGAGGGAGAGAAAAAGGTAGCTAGATTAGAGAGGGAGAGAAAAAGGTAGCTAGATTAGAGAGGGAGAGAAAAAGGTAGCTAGATTAGAGAGGGAGAGAAAAAGGTAGCTAGATTAGAGAGGGAGAGAAAAAGGTAGCTAGATTAGAGAGGGAGAGGGAAAAGGGTAGCTAGATTAGAGAGGGAGAGAAAAGGTAGCTAGGTTAGAGAGGGAGAGAAAAAGGTAGCTAGATGTGAGAGGGAGAGGAAAAGGTAGCTAGATTAGAGAGGGAGAGAAATTAGAGAATAAAAAGAGAAAGAACAGAGAAGATAGAAAGAGAGAGAAGTAGTTAGAAGAGATTAATGAGAGTGTCATTAGAGTCAAGAGGAATAGAGTGAGTTGGGGGGGGGGGGATCAGTAGCAGGAGAGAGAGTAGAGTAATTAGAATTTAAGAGAGGGTATAGTAAATGAAGACAAGAGTATTTATAGAGAGAGAGTGAGGGTTGGAGAAAAGCACCAAGAGTAAAACTAAAAAACAAAACAAAAAAAAACATACAAATATTGTAAAATAAAAAACGGAAAAGAAAAATGCAAAAGCAAAATGTAAACAAAACAAAAAAACGTAAAGGGGGGAGGAAAGAAAAACATTAGAAATTCAAACCTTTCTCTCAAAAATGTTTCTTTATTTTATACACGATGATGAAAAAGACATAATGCATGAAACCCAAGAAGCCAATCTTTTTATGAAAGCAGGTTACATGAAGAAAATCATTCTACAGTTTCCTTGTACTTGGACAGGTGCAAAAAATCCCAGTTTTTCTATTTTTTTTAGTGGGGGGGGGGGGGTTCTAACAATATCACCCAACAAATCTATTTCTTATCTACAATTAGAGAAAACTTCACAAAAAATTATCAAGTGTAAACATATTTTTTCTCCCCATTAATTTTCTTTTAATTCTTACATTTCAAAGATGTTCAAAAAGAAAAAAAACAATGTTTATCTTCTGAATTTAATAAAAATACAGAGTAAAAGTCAAATTGGTACTTTATTTGGCACAAGGCCATAGATGTGAAGTTTCCAATGAGAATTAAACTCACGATAGTAGTAATGGTTTGATGTAGTGAAATTGTTAGTAATCTTGTCCTGATACATCAATTATGACTCAGTAGTGAGTTCGATCCTCACTGGGTGTTCAATACAGTCAGATTTGTGTCACACTTAAGCTATAATTAGTAAATCACTACTGTAGTAATGGTCTTCAACAATATCTTGCTAACCACTACTCCATGTTAAGGTATTTCAATGTAAGTTTGAAATACAAGTGAATGATCAGCTGTGTATACACACACACACACACACACACACACACACACATATATATACTAGCAGTATAGCCCAGCGTTGCTCGGGTGTAATGAAAGCTTTAAAACTAATCCATGGTCCTGGAGCTCAGACTCTTTGGACGTTGGCACAAAAGACTAAAAAGCAATAGTTTTCCAGTTAAAGCGAAACCATAGACTGAAAGAAAAATGAATGGATGTAAGTCAAATTTTGATTTCCTGGTATTGATATCAAATAAGATTTTTTTCATCGTTAACTGAATTTTGAAGGCTAAATAAGTCCTCTGAGTAAATGGTATCATGGCTGAGACTAAGAACTACAATTATACCTACTTAGAGCCAAACCCAAAGCAAAAATTAAAATAAAAGGGCTGAAAAAAATACAGACATACAGGCATATAAACAGACACACACACAAACATCTTGCCTTTTAAATATATATATTATCGATTTTCTGCACTATTGTAAGAACTGCAACCTTGAAACTTCTGAATATCGTTTCTTATGTCTTTGTCTATGAGTGTATCAAATTTTATTAAAATCGGACCACTCCTTCTATAACCCAATTTTTTCGATTATTGATTTTTATCGGGGGTACCTTGACACAAATCCTAGCTAAGAACTCTCACAGTCGCTTATAGTACAACTGTATAAATTTTCAAGAAAATCGGTTCAGCCATTTCGGAGTCTATAGGTAACGGACACACACAAACACACAGACACACACAGAGACAAAGTTCCATTTATAAATAAGTTTGGATATTTCTCTAAATTTTTAAGATTACTGAGTACTTAAAAATTGTATATAGAAAGCGTTCACTTTATATTCTTTAATTATTTTTTATGGATAAAGCCCAAATAGAACAACATTAGATAAACAACCAGCTGTCAACACACAAGTTTTTTTACCATATGAAAAAAATATGCTTCTGCAATATCTTAAACTTAAAATGCATAATTATTCGGTTCAAATCAGATTTGTCATGCTTTAAATCAGCTAATATTCCTCAAATAAAATTTCAGAAAAATATATTTTATTTTTCAAAAATTGTTTTACTAAAAAGAATTACATTCTGATAACAGGTGGTTGAAAATAATGCTGAAATAAAACACTTTAGCAATTTTAAAATGAAAAATCTTTTAAATCAATTTAGTTTTGAAATACAGCAAAATGTTTAGCATATTGGAAATATTAAATTTAATATATTAGCTTAAAATTAAAACAAAAATAAAAGCTTCAAGATTTTTCATTTTTAAAAATTCATTCAAACATTAAGCATCAGAAATCTGTAAAGGTACTTTATATATATATATTTATAAGCTCTCTCTCAATACAATATTTTTGGTACGTACACAGGGTAGCACTAACATTCCCTGATGGTAAGTGTTGAGTCAATTTAATTAATAACTTGTGATTTCCAGGGTTTCTTGTTCTTCTAAGAGGTACACATGATTGTCCATGGCTAAATACATGTTTTGATTGTCCTTGTAATTTATTAATCATCATTACCAATGACAGAATTATGGCAAGTTGTCATCTCTTCAAAATAATACATTATTATTTTGAAAAAATTATAATTTTCAATAATTGTGTGTGTGTGTGTGTATATATATATATATATATGACATTATGTATTTATATTTTTTACTCACCTTTATGTTTGTAATTATCAATTTATATACATATAAAGAAGAAATGATCTGTTCACACATTGACTATATATTGATATGCATGTGTACTACGCATTAACACACCCACATCTGAGCATTATCTGAACAGCAACATCTCCCATGCTATTCCTATGTGCATTCAACTAAGCCTTCACACACTCCTAACAAACAGTAACCTGAAAATTTTGAAATGTAGCTAATGTGTTAATTAAAGTGGAAAAAATATAGCTTAAGACAGTATCATAGTTACTTTTTCTATATTAAAATGAAAAAAGTTTTACACAAAAAAACGGAGAGAAAAATATATACACACATGATGGCATTTATAGATAGGGTATGATGAGTTCTATTTGATGGTCTAGGGTGAACTTTCATTCCAACAGACATTGAAAACAAGGAGTTCCAATGGAAGTGCAATGTACTGCATAAGAGTCCTTGTATATATAAAAAATATATATACCAGATGTTTGTAATGTACATAATTTTTCTTTTATTAAAGTTATCACCCTTTTACTGGCAACACCAGGTAGTAGTGACATTGTTATTTTTTTTTTTAATCATATCAACCCAAGCAAGGCGGTGATGCCACTGATGCACATGGGGCTACTTAAGAGTAAAATGATTGGAAAAGAGAAAGCTGGAAACCACATCCTAAACAGGAAACAAGGGATGAGCCTCTTCACCTGTTCAAACAGTAGCAGATGCTTCAAAGATCTGAGTATGACAACAGTAACTAAATATATATTTAACCCTTTACTATTCAACGCACTCAAACACACCCCATAAATAATGACTCCTTAAGTCTCACTATTTTCTATGACTTCCTGTGTTATTTGTGATGATGGTGTCGTATGTTTTTTTGGGTTTTTTGCAATAAGATACTCTGTACAAGGCCTGGGGAGGCACTTGAGGTAGGGGTTAGGGGTTAGAGAGTAAGAGGTAGTTTATGAAGATTGAAGGGTTAATCCAAATCTTGAATAAATTAAGATGATAGTGATTAGGAAAATACCCTCTTGGGAGTCAGTTCCACAGAGAAGTGGTTCACAGAGGGGATGAGGGTGGTTTGTTACAATCTGAGTGGCATGACAGGTCTTAGCTGTGAGCATGAAAATGGCCGAACCAAGGAATGCAGTTTATCCAAGCACTTTCCAATGAGCAGCAATAGAGTAGTGAGAGGTTTGTTAGAACCTGTCTGTGTGAGAAGGGTTACAGATTAGAAAATAATTTGTCACCCACAAGGACATGAAAATGCTTTTCGACTCTTGATAAAGTCTACAGACTGGAAAATGAAAACTAACTAAATCCTGCTCATATATGAAACCAGTTGTCCATTTTAGGCTCGGTCTGGCTCTTGTAAAGGTAGAGGATGGCACAAGGACTCTGGTTCCTACTGGAGCAGTCCAGGGAACCGACCATTTTTCTAGCATCTTTAGAAATGGATCTATTTGCAAGTTCCATTTGATGTGAGGGAACAAGTTTAAGGTCCAATAGTTTCTCAAGGCATGGAACCTACATGGACATCCATTCATTGTGACTGGTGGGGATCTAAATTATGGCAGAGTATACATGGGGCAGTTTACAGTGGGTTGAACATTGAGAATAAATATTTACAGGGCTACCCGCTCAAAAATTTTCAGGGAAAGCAAAAACAATATCATTACCTGTTTAATTTGATTTCTTTTATTTTCTTTTTCACACTGGAATGCGTTTTCCAAACAGGAAATTAAAAGGTGAATTTAACTTACCTAAAATAGAAAAAAAAAAACAAAGGTTGAAAAAATACATATGAGAAAAAATTAAAAAAAGAGAAAAAATATAAAAGATCAGATTTAAAGAATAATAATTCTATTAAGACAAAATAGTTTACTTGTAAAATGGGGAAAGACACTACTTAAGCAGAGTGATCCACATTTAAAAAACAGAGAAGGCACTACTTAAATGAAATGATCCATTTGTAAATAGTGAGGAAAGGCACTACTTAAATAGAACAGTTCACTTGTGAAAAATGGGAAAAGCAGTACTTAAATGGAATGGTCCACTTGTAAAAAAAAGTGGGGGATGCACTACTTAAATAGACTGTGAAAAATAGGGATCAACACAGTTTTTAAAAATTCAGAAAATAAAATTTTAAAAAAACAGAAAAAACATTAATATAGATATCAAAGATATAAGCATAGTTCATGAGGATCTGTACTTAAGGCCAAATCATAGTGCATCTCTTACCCCAAACTATAGAGACCTATCTCAAATTTTGTCATTTCTCTAGTAGCAAAGTTTGTTTCTTTTTTTTTTTGTTCTAGTTTTGATTTTTGTTCGCTGATTTTGCAGGCTTAAGTCATTTTTGCTTTTTACATTTGGAATGGCTAACTTATTTAATTGAAGTAAGCATAAGATTTACTTATTATTATTATGTATTATTATTTAATTGAAGTAAGTAAAGATTTATTTATTTTCTTCAGTCTTGCTATATTATTTTATTTTGACTTTGCAAAAATAAACATTATTTGTGTAAAATCCACTAAAACAGTAGATCAGTCTAAGTAATGCCCACTCAAATACCCTTCAAAAAGTCACATGTCCGTCTGTTCTACTCCCAGTTATGGGTTAAATGATAGGGTAGACTGAGTTTTATAGCTTTGGAAGCACTAATTTGAATTCCAAACAACAAAAACGATAATAGACTATTTTTCCCAAGAAGTTGTGGCAATTCAGATAGTAATAAAATAGATTCTTTGGAGAGCCATTATTGCCTTCATTCTCACAAGATGTGGTATTGACAAAAAATATGTTTGAATAATTCTTCTTTTCCTATGTGCTGTGTCATTTCAGGACGTAGGTGATCATAGCTTTCCACATCTCCCTATCCCTTGTAGCTCTTAACACACTTTCTCCTGTTACCCATCCCAAACTTCACTCTGCCATCCATTTGCTAAAGCCAATCAAATACGTTACACATTGCGTTCCCCTGTCTTTCTTTCTGACTCATGAATATCAGATTCACTAAGCCCTCCTGCCTTATTATATGTCCCAGGAACTTCAGCTGTGTTGTCCTAATGTTAAGTATTAGTTTCTTTTTCCTTTCCATCCTCTCCAAAACCTAATCATTGCTCACATGCTTGGTCCATGGTTTTCTCAGAATCCTGCTGTAGAACCACATTACGGTTGCTTCAAGTCTTCCTTTCATCTTTTGGTGAGATTGTCTCTAGCATTCATTGCTATATTGAAGAACAGATCTCACATAACAATCCAGCACTCTATCCTTTGCTTCCAGCAAAATTTTCCAATTTCTCAGTACTCTACTCAGTGCTGCACTTTCCGTCTGACCTCCCAGGTATTTAAATTTCTGTACCTGCTTGATTTCAGTATCTCATTTGGCATTTTGGGCTCATCTTTTTACTGATGATGATGCATTCAATTTTCTTATGTTTAATACTTTCTTTTCATCTTCTTAAGCTACCTTCTGTAGGAGGTCTTATAGTTTTCTTTCCATGTCTGCTATCAGCATTGTATCATCATATTTTCATTGTTTGAACTGTTGTCCTCATCTTCATTGTCATATTCACAATGTTTTGGCTCTTGCTCCAACTTATTTTAGGTGACTGGAATTTTGAACTGATTACTGGGGTAGATTGTTCTTGCTCCATGAGTCATGTCACTGGGGTGAATGTGACTCAATATCAGCTGCATTTGGGTATGGAAAACATGAGATAATCAGGCTTATTCATAAATCAAAGTAGATACAGTCTTGTTGCACTACTTTAGTTGATATATATATACTAGCTGTATAGCCCAGCATTGCTCAGGGGTTTTTAGTGGTTATTTTGAAATGGTATGGTCAAGTGCTTATTCAAACACCTCCATTATGAGGTTGCCATGACACTAAGTTAAAAATACGTGAAGTAAGTATTGGTTTTTGTTGTATTTGTAAAACAGGATTCATGCTTGGTCAATTTTGCCAATATATGAGAATGATGTACACTATCAGCCATAATTATTAGGCCACCCCAGTTTTTTTTTTTTAAAGTGATGTATTTCATACTATTTTTAGTATTTATTGCCAAGTGTATAATTCTAAATGAAAATAGAATGGTTCTTTTGCTAATACTGCACAATAACATGTGCATCAAATGAACTGTTCTGGTGTCCAGTTTTTGTGCTCCCTTCCCCATGCTAGTCTCTTCTTATTGACTGGCTGAAGCAAAGACTTCCTGGTTGCCTTGTAAAATTTTGCAAAGTAATAATAACAAAAGAACTATTCTGTTTTCATTTAGAATTATCCACTTGGCAATAAATACTAAAAATAGTATGAAATACATCATCTTTTTTTAAAAACTGGGGTGGCCTAATAATTATGGTTGGTATTGGAAGATTAGAAGCTGGCATTACAAGGGCCTGTAATGTAATGTGATGACATTGTGATGCAGAAGAAGTGGATGCATTGTCCCTGCAACATTGGAGGGGTTGGCACCATGTAGAAAATGTGAAATTGTTATGGCATGTGATAAGGTAAAAGTTACAAAAAGACCTGATTTTTGTTGGAATACAACGAAGTGTTTTAAAGAAGTGAACGATCACAAAAAGCAACATTTTCCATTCACTTTTGCTGTGCACTGCATGTCGATTGAAATTTCTGTTCGCATATCAAAGCATCAGACCTTGATCTACTCGATTTTAGTTGAGTTTGGGTGAAGTGTCTTGGAGAAATGCAGAAAAGTGCACAAAAGACCACCTGAAATTATGTTTGTCAGTGATTTTTAAAGAACCCTGTACATTACATAGAAAAATTATTGTGTACATCAAAAGTTCAAACCTTTATCTACAAGTTACTTGATTTTGGTAGAATTCGCATAAGGCATCTCGGAGGAAGAAGAGTTTGTAAATTCTAAGCATTTCAGTGATTTTTGCCGTACCCTGTAAATTGATTGGAAAGATTTTTGCGTACATCAAAGGTTTATGTCATGATCAACAAGTGACCCAATTTTGGTTGAAATCAGACCAAGGGTTTCAGAGGAGTAGTATTCCTTAGAATGGAGACATACAAACACACACATAGACAGACAGACATATCCATTTTATATATATATATATATATTACGCATATACTTACATGTACATATAATGACTGAGACTCAAATATAAGTCATGTCATCCCTGGATTTATTCTCAAATATGGCCAGTACAGATGTGCTTTTTAGTCCTGTTAAGGTACATTTTTTTTGCATAGAAGTGGCAACATTGAGCACTGCTTGCACTTCTTGTTATATTAATATTTTGGTGAACTTTCAATGTGTGCCATCATTGATGATTTGTGAGGCCTGTCCTACTTACATGTGACCACATTAATTACACGTTATATCAAAGCATGCTTATACCCATACAGCAAGTTACTTATAACTTAAAAAAACAGCATTAAACAAAAGAAAAATAAAACAAGAAACAGAAATTTATCGAAGAAGAGGAAGAGTGTATACAAGAAATAAACTATCAATGTCAAGTCACTATGCCTAATCTAAAAGATTAACTCAATATTATGAATGGATTTTTAGACCCTCATAAATTATCCCTATCTGATCATAATCTGGTATTAACCTGACACCAAATGAGATGAGCAAAAAAAATGCAAGAGGAAAAAAAGAAACCAAAAGTGATACTAAATATGCTTGGCTCACAAAAGATTGTAATTTGAATCATTCAAATAAAATTAGAAACAAGAATTGAAAGTCATTTTTGGTCAGGTTTCAAGTTACATCTTTCTTGATTTAAAAAAAAAATTCTTTTAGGTAATGGGTTATCTTAGATTTTTACTGTAAAAGAGACATTTTTGTTGATAATAGTCTCAGTCAGTATTGTTTTCTTGTATTAACCCATTGTGAACTTAACTATCGCCCGGTTCACACTCCCCCCATGACTTTTTAAACAGGTGAAGAGGCTCATCCCTTGTTCCTTGTTTAGGAAGTGGTTTCCAGCTTTCTCTTTTCTAATCTTCTCACTTTTTTTTTTCAATTGGAGTAGATAGATCTAACTATCGCCCGGTTCACACTCCACCCACATCTATTGAACAGGTGAAGAGGTTCATCCCTTGTTCCCTGTTTAAGTTGTGGTTTCCGGCTTTCTCTTTTCCAATCTTTTCACTATTACATAGCCCCCTACACAACAGTGGCGTTACCGCCTTGCTTGGGGTGATACAATTTTTTAAAAAAAAAAATTCACCTTTTTTTCTTTTCTTTTATAAAACTACAATGCATGAGTTATTTTTTAGATTTTAATTAATACAAGATTTTTAATTACATAATTTAGAGTTGGACTAATATCCCCATCTTTGTTGCTAATCTCAGTCACAGTGTCCTCACCTGGCCTATTCAGGTAACTCTCGATCTACATAGCCTATAAAGAAATTTTAAACTGAATCCTGTCATTTAATCTATGGAGGTAAAGGTTCCTTGTTCCACTGTCCATGTCTAGAAATTTTCTGAAGAATCAACAAACTTTTAAAATTCCTTGAAGGACTGAGAGATATCTGAAATTCCCAAAACCTTCAACAGACACCTGAAATTCCTCAAACTTTTAAAATTCAGCAAACACAGGAAATTCCCTAAAATATTGACAGACACCAGGAATTTATTGAAGGATCAATAGATACCTGAAATTCCATGAACTATTGACAGAGATATGAAATTCTGTTTCTTTTTCAACTCTATTCACTATCAAATACTATTTGTGTGGCATGGTGCAGGGTCCTGTTGTCAGACATAGGGTCTTCCAACAGCCACCCTCTTGATCCAGAGCAACACTACCTCCTTAAGTCACTTGATGTAAGCCTCCGTATTGAATCTGAGGCCCTGTAGAAAGATGAATGGAGACATAAAGTTGCAATTATTAGTAATCACCCCAAATACCTTTCTAATCACAATTAAACTCTTCCAACTCTTTCTGAATCCTCTGCACTGGCCTCAGATTGACACTCAAACACTCCAAAATGTTTGTGCCCATGATTTAAAATGGTCTATTTAAGCAAAGAATAGCAGCATTTGAGGCATAATATTTGAGTGCCATTCAAGTAATATTCAGACTGATTACTTTGGCGACTATTGCGATCAAAATCCCTCCTCTCTGTGTTGTAAGTTCTGTCTTGCCTGTCATTATAATGATTGTATTGTTCTGTGTATATCTGTTCAGCACTGGATATTGTGCTGAATAATACTACAGCACACTTTCTTGATATATCGTATCCACCTCAGCGAGACAACAGTACAGCATGGTCTTTCAAAAATTTTTTGGCTGAGTGAATTGCGTCATGGTGCTCTTTTTCTAACAAACTGTGCCCAGCTGACCCTACTATACTGTGCAGTTGATAAAATCAAAAACAAACAATGCACTTGTGTGAAATTAAAAATAGAAAATGAGGACAATCTACACATCACCGCCTGTATATAGCAGGAGCACCGGACCATATGTGGCAGCAATATTCTAATCATGGACAAATGGTAGACTTATAGATACATTCTATACATTATAAGATAAATTCTGGAGAGAAAAATTGTCCAGTTCAACAGCATGAACCAACTTAGCAGCTGACCTAGCTATGAATTCAATATAGTCTTTCAACTTCATGTGCAGTGTTTCTGACATTGCCAAGCTGCTCAATGCCATTTTTGCAGTATTTTGGTATTTATCCATCTTCCTGCAGTTACCTGATATGGCACAAGGTCATTTTAAAATAAGGTAGCATACATACAGGCTAATAAAAAAATTGTCCACTATCTGTGAGTGCTGTCACACTGACATCGAAATCGACTAACCTTTCTTCTTTAGATTCTAATGAGGGAGGTCCTGCTGCCTGACTGGAACCCCTGATCTAGATCTTATAGCTTTAAGAAGTCGGCTCTTTTATCTGTTCTCAGTCTCAAACAAGAAACCGAGATCTCTTGTTTGTGTCAGCCTCACTTATGCCGATAACGCATGCACCATGTCATTTCAACACTGCTTTGCGGAAGCTCACCTCATGGGTCTATGATATCTACAAGCGCTCATGCAAACAATTTGCCTTCTCTTGCTTCGGCGAGGTAAATCTCTGCCACATCATAGATCTCCACAAATTCCTTTCTTTTGTAGTTCTTAGCAACATTTGTCTAATACATAATCTAATAATTGCAACATAACATGTAATCCTGATGAGAGAAAATAAAAAATATAATTGAGTGCATGATCTCCTTTAAGATTTCTTGAATATTCAGACCATTAGATAAAGATAAATAAATATAGTGTTTACTAAATAAATGGAGAGTCTACTTAAATATGTGTATCCAATAAAAATAATGTTTAAAGTGATAAAATCTGTAGGATTAATAAATAAAAAAAAACATTACATCTTTAGAACACACACACACACACACACACACACAATGACAAAACATAATTATAAGGTATATTATATTAATGGATAAAAGTGCTGAAATATCTGGATAGAGCATGTGTAAATGTAAGTGAAGTTTTCCAGACTATATATATATATATATATATATATATATATATATATATATATATGTATTCTAGCCCAGAGGCAGAATCGCCGACTGACGCCACTTTGGTCGGGTTTCAGTCCTGGGTTAAAAGCAATCAAAGTCTAACCGTACTGATGAGCTGTGATACAGATCCGTCTGCGGATGACTATATATATATATTGTGCATGAGTAGGTATTTGAAGGCTATCACAATGCGTTTAGTATAATAAAGGAAGGTAAAAAAAGCGTTGGGCATTACCTATTTATTATTCATTAATATTTCGAGATCAGAATCTCACCTTCAGAATGATAGGAGAGCTTGGTTTTAAGTTGTTCGCTGTTGGACCGTGCCTTTAAACGAATTGTCCTCTTTCACTGATACTGTTGTTGTTAATTGTAGTGAGTATATGTGTGTGTGTACCTGTAAGTGGATTAGTTCGTGTATGTGTGTGTTTATGGTTTATATAAGTGTGCGCAGTAGTAGGATATGGCTTTTTGCCTCCTTTTTAAAGTGATAGCAGGCACTGTTTTATTATTTGATGATATATCTGTCTACTCCTATATATATATATATATATATATATATATATATATACACACTTACATACATACTGAGTTGGCCAAAATGCTTGTTTGTTTAATAAACTGAACAAACTTTTTGGCCAACCTTATATATATATATATATATATATATTGATATCTAGAAAATTGCATCTCTAAAAACAAATAAGAAAATTACATTAATTTTTATATTAGGCACACAACCACCACATACTCTTGTGGATTAATTTGTTCCTTACAAAAAATTATCACAGTGCACATATCAAACAATCAATATACAAATATTTTAAATCTTTCAACATGAGTACAGCATTTTAAAATGCGTGTAAAATATTGAATTACATCTTAATCCACTGATGCTAGCAAACTATGTAACAATCTTTTACGTAAAATATCATTTGTATGTGACTGACATACTTTTAAATTTAAAACATATCATTTATAAAATCCTGCCAAAAGGATTCTAATAAAAACTTTTCTTTATGACACTAATAATGTTCCTGACAATAAAGAGAAATAGCTGAAAATACTCAAACAAAATAATTGACTTTAAACAACCTGTTCACTGATATGCTTTTGACAACAGACAACTTGTTTGCATACTATAAGAAATAAATTCAACAGGCAGATATCATAAGCCAAATTCAATAAAACATGAGCGACAGAAAAAATACCAAACTTTGATAAGTAAGTTTATTGTATCTAATTCTATAATTTTGCATGTTAAATCTTTATATTTTATTTTGTATTGAAATGTGTATTGATCACTTTCTAATACAACTGTTTACTGGTATAATTGGACTCAGACCAATAACTGTTTAATAATTATATATATATATATATATACACACACACACACACACACAAATACACAACGGCCTTTATTATAACAGAGAGGATATACATATATGTTCTTCACTACTCGTTGACATATTTATTTAAAAAAAAAAGTAATAAGCCACTGTTAAAGAGCTTTCATAACTGGTAGTAAAGAAAATGAACTGACCTAACACTGCCTCGCTATTGAAAAGACAATAATGTATTTATTTGTGTGTCTATATGTCTTTGACAGGAAGGAAATATATAACACAAATAAATATACAACAGTCTTTATTATAATGGAGAGGATTATATATGATAGAATAAATAAAGAACAAAGTAGGAAATATGTCTTTAACTAACATGTTTCATTTTTATTAAAGCTTCTTCAGAGATCTGTTTAAAGAGCAGAGATGAAAAAGTATTGAAATTCTTTAAATACAGACAGACAGTATACTGGAATGTAAGACATATCTGACCAATAAGAAACCAAACCTCAAACAACATTCCAGTATACTGTCAGTTTGTTTTTTTTAAATATTTCATCTCTTGTCTTTAAACATATCTCTGAAGAAGCTTTAATAAAAGTGAAACATTAGATTAAGACACATTTCTTATTTATTCCATCATCTTGAATTTCAATCCATAGATTCAACTCGCTCATACACACATAATATTGAACAGGTGAAGAGGCTCATCCCTTGTTCCCTGTTTAAGATGTGGTTTCCAGTTTTCTCTTTTCCAATCTTCTTACTCTTACGTAGCACCCTGCACATCAGTGGCGTTACCGCCTTGCTTGGGGTGATATGATAAAAAAAAATATATATATATATATAGTATTTATTTGTGCACCAACCTTTCTTTAAAACATGTTTCACTGAATATGACAGACAAGAAAAATTTGATGAATATTTTCATTGAGTTTTTTTTAGCATTCTTAAATTTTTCCGTTTGGTGAAGGAGTGTAAAAATTACTATAGTCCCAAGGGTGCTGCGTATAATTTTTATGTTTTTCATTTTGTTGACATGTGAGAATAAAATAAAAGATTTAGACATGCCACACATGTCAACAAAAGATAAAAATATATGCAAAGTATGTTTGTCATCATAATAAAAGAAGCATATGTAGATATTTACTATCTGTGTGTGTGTGTGTGTGTGTGTGATTTCTCTGATAAATGTGTGCACATAATTTCTTTGAGATGTCTAGTGTGTGTGTGTGTGTGCATGTGCATGCAATTTTTTTTATATTTGCATATTAGGTGTGTGTGTGTGTGCACATTATTTCTTTGACAGATGCATATGTATCGTGTGAGTGTGCATGTATACATAATTTCTTTGATCGTCATATGTGTGTGCATGCACATTATTTATTTAATATATATGAGTATTATGTGAATGTGTGTGTACATCATTTCTTTGATAGATATGTGTGTGTGTGTGTGTGTGTGTGTGTGTGTGTGCATGCATAATTTATTGGTAGATACATGTGTGTGTGTGTGTGTGTGTGCACACATAATTTCTTTGATAGATACAACTATTTGTATTGTGTGTGTGTGTGTGTGTGTGTGTGCACACACACAAATTCTTTGATAGATATATGTGCGTGCATTATGTTTGCGTATGTATATATTCACAAAAGATGAAGATGCTTTTAAGTGAACACCAATAGCAAATACATTTACTCGGTTGCATGATACCACCACCCCACCACCTACAGTTTATTTTATTCTCCTGAATTTTTCATAGGAGTGAACAAATAAGGAATGATGGCAGAAAAGGAGAGAACTTCATCTCCACTTTCACAAAGGGAATAAAGAGGAAGCTGATCAAGCCCTATTTGATGGAGAAGGAAGAGAGAGAGAGGGGGGAGAGGAAAAAGAGAAAGTGAAGGAAAAGAGAACAGAACAATAAATGAAAGGAATTGATTTCAACACCTGCTACTATTAACGGAAAATGATAAACAGCTATTTGGGTTATCTCATTGTGTATGCAGATGTGCAGTACCATATACATGCCTATATCTAAAAAATATATGTATTTAAAAAAATATGACTATATACATATATAAAGTTTCATTAATAACAACTAGTTACTGCATTTAAGTTTTTAAATTTTTTTCTTGTGTTTTTATAATTTTCTTACTGGACATAAATTATGTAGAAATTGTCCAAATGTCTATATGTCCAACCCCTTTTCGCTATAAAAATAAATGTCCTATATATGTAGAATATATAAATGGTTATATAGGAATCCCTCAATTAATGCAGTTAATGTGTACATAGATGACTATAAAAAAACAGTTTTCAATTATTATGGTAAAACTGAAGAAAAGTTTACCATATGAATCAAGTATTATGTACACAGTAATAAAATTTTGTTGCATAAAAACTTTTGCACACTAATCAAAAACGCATTAAACAAATGCACATTAATCGAGGAATTTTTCTATTTTTGTTGTGAATATATTTAAAGAATGTATAAATGTACTATATATGTAGAAATTGTCAAAATGTTTCCTTTGTTCGAGCACTTTCCACTATACTTTTAGCCATTATCAAGATTGATTTTATTTTTACTTTTAACTGTATATGTAGATTTTCTTATGCATGATCTAGAAATATAGAAATATTTTATTTTCCAAACACAGTCAGCACTTGTGAGATTCTCTAGATTGTTTCATTCTATCAGCAAACAATAATTTTGCATCATTTAGAACATGCTTGCATTCACTATAAGCAGAGAGAAAAAGAAGTCTATTGTAATCGGAAGTGTTACTTTGGTACAGCCAGAAGAAGTGAGTTCTGTCGGCAATGGTGGCCGAGCATGCAGGTGAGAACCAAGTAGATAAATGAGATTTGATTTGGAATCTAAGCATAGAATTACTTATATGTTAATAGAAAGCAAGATGAAATACAAGGGATATTGGAAAATATAAACATGCAAAAGAGCCCATGTCTGTCACCAGCATATGTGTTTATGCATGTGTAAAATTGTTGTGCTTTACTTACTAAGGAAGAAATCATGTTTATATATATATGTGTGTGTGTGGATATATGAACCCAATCTGTCTAAGTATGTGCAGAAAGAAACTGACATGTGTATGTGTATTTCAATATAAAACTTACATTTACATGTAAATGTTTATACTGATATGCGTACACATGTCAAATCCTTTCTGCCCATTCTTCAATATCAAAATATAAATAAAAAAGAAAAAAGACATATGTATATACACTTAAGAGTAGACAAAACAAAAACTATTAAAAACAAGAATGAGTGCATATTATACTTAAGTGTATGCGTTGTTTGGTTGATTTTGTTTAGCAGCATATCAACACCTCTATGGGTTATTCAATGTTGAAATTTAAATATTTTGTACATAATTTTATAATCTCAGGGAAAATGGTAGGTTGTTTTAGATATATATTTTGTAGTTTATGAAATATTATTAAATGTATTTTTTAATTTTTTGTAGTTTAGCATTGTCATTTTGCTATAAATGTACTATTATCACTTTATTATAAAAATATACTGTTGATTTTTGTTTGGGATTTTGCTGGAATTCTAACAGGTACTACTACCCTAGGTCAGGGTGGACCTGTGAAAAACAGTCAAGAATTGGTTCCACATAATTCAAAACCTGCAATCTTACAATCAAAGACCTTGCTGCCAGATATAGTTCATCATCATACCCAGAACAGAAGTATATGTATCCTTGTATATGTTGGAGGTAATATATGAATTCAGACATAAAGAAACTGAATGACAAAGAGGAAAAATTCATCTTGAAATATAAGCAAAATAATACATTCATTAAAAAGGGTGTAGAAATTTCTGAGGTTGTGAAAGCTTTCACTGCCTGCACGGTTTTAAAAGAACAATGAGCCAGATAGCAGTTATAAGGTTTATGCAGAATGTATATTTTCTTTATTAAGACTCTTAAATGCACAATCTAGTAGACATAAATTTTCCACCATTTAAAAAAAAAACAAGAATGTCTACCCAAATAAGTGTGTCCACCAAACATAACATTTAAAATACAAAATTTTTGACAGTGTATGAAAAATTATTTCTTTAACTGTATTTGGGAGTGGGCTTACTTTGACATAGTGTAATGGTTAACAAGCTGGTCTAGTCTAGAAAAAAATTACGAATGAGCGAATGCTGGATAATCTCATCAAAGATGAAGGAAAGATTTGAAACAACCAAAAGTGGTTCAACAGAAGGAGGCTGAGAATACCATGGACTGAGATACTTAACATCAGTATGAGACAGCTGAAGTTTCTGGGACATGTAATGAGGAAGGATGGCTTGGAGAATCTGATACTTGCGGGAAAGAGGAATATGGGAAAGCAATGTGTCACATACTTGTGCAAATAGCTGGTAGAGCAGGGTTTGGGAGGGGTAACAAGAGAAAGGGTGCTAAGAGCTACAAGAGATAGGGAGATGTGGAAGGCCATGATCGATTACATCCTGACAGGGACATGGCACATAGAAGAAGATAAAAAGAAAATGTTCTATTTGTGCGTTCCATAATCTCGACATTGTGCCACATATTATCTACGCTTAGTAAATCATTTTAGAGTGCTTTGACATAGTGTAATGGTTAACAAGCTTGTCTTGTCTAGATCAATTATGAATAAGTAGTGAGTTCTATTCTTACTGAGTATGCTATAATCTTGACCTTGTGACATATCTAATCTACATTCAATAAATCATTTTAGGGCACTTTGATGTAGCATAATGGTTAGCAAGCTGGTCTCACTATAAATTTGAGATGTACATTTTTTTATCATTTCACCCCTAGCAAGGATGCCACTATGACGCAAATTTTACAAGGAGCAAAAGAGAATGAGAAAACTTAAGTCAGAAGAGAGAAAAGGACAATAAAGGAAGAGAATTTGGAAGACAGAAGATGACAACTGCATTGCATTTAAATATTTTGAGGATTGTAAGTGACAGGGAAGCAGGAGATTGGATGGGAGTTTCACAGGCGAAAAGTGCAAGAAAAAAACATTAGAATAAAACGGACAGTTGCATGTAGCTAGTTCAACAGTAAAATAGTGAGACCTACTTGCTAATCTAGTAATATGCTTAAATTCTTGTAATCGACACACTAAGGAGAAAAGTTTATCAGAATAATTCCCATAAAAAATAAATAAAAAAGACATAGGGAAGTCATGTCAGGCTGGTGAGAAAGTGACTGAAGTTGACATGCCAGGTGAGGATTGATTACATTGCAGACCCTTTGGATTTTGTTAAGATTCTTGAGATATATAGTAGGAGCACCAGACCTGATATGGCAGCAGTATTCAATGCACAGACAAATGGTAGATTTATAAATGTGAAAGATGGATTCTGAAAAACTATTTGGAATAACACAGTGGACTAAATTGTCGACCTAGAAATTGATTTAATATAATCACTCCATTTCATGATAGTGGAAAACATGAGCCCAAGAAAGGAGGTTAGAATCACCCATTCTGATGACAGACAAAAAAGTTCTCTGGATACTGGATTAGGATTTTTTTTACTCTTGTTTAAGAAGCTTCTCCCTGGATAACTTCCACTGTTTTCATGCCTGTCATTTCTGGGGATTTGACACACCTGGCAATGCGGTTGGCATAGACTATTCAAATCATAGCTGGTTGCTTATGTAGGTGGCTGTTGACCCTTGACTCATACAAAAATTACAAGTGCACTCTTCCATTCTCCTCCCTGAAGCAGCTGGCAAAAAAGATTCCTTCCTTTTTAACATCTCACCTAACGTACTACACCCACCCCCTACCTACCAAGACACTATCACTGCTATCCCCACCCTGACACATACTCTCTTACTTTCTCATCCATATTTTTTCATCCTAACCTCTCCCTCTACATAAGCAGAGCCCACATCATCATCCCTCCAAAAGGTAGCATCAGCCTCAATGGGAATAAATCAGCTCCCTATATCTGAGAATGTGGATGGGGAGGAGGGTTGAAAACAAGTTCCCCTTCACTCCAGCCACAATCTAGATAACTAGGGTCTCTTCCTGCTCTTATTCGGTAATTTGTTAGTAAAGACAGAACATCACGCCCACACCTGCTAACCCACCACACCTATTATTGTTCACCTGGTCAAAGAGGACAGGGGAGGGGCAGGATTTATTCAAATGTTTTCATCAGTGCCACAACAACTACCCCTCCCAAAACACACACTTTATTTCTTTTGATTTTCTGGAAAACAGTATTCTTTTTCTCTCTCCCCCACCTTTCTTTTCTCTGGACAGTGAATTGCCAAAGGGAAGCCAAGTGTTTTTTTCTCTTTGCACTCACCTCCTAATCAATGCTTTCAAATTTCAATAAAAGTTCCACTGATTTCTAACATTTTCCTTTTTATTTTGTTGATCAAGATGTGCACATTATTTCTAACTAGTACACTAGTGCTCAACTATATATGTAAAATTCATAGTCAGGAGATTAATGTTGAATTTTATATCTCAATTCATTTCATACACACACACACACACACATATATATATATATATATATATATATATATATATATATATATATGATGTTTTCTTTTGAATTTTTTCATATTTTCTGATTAGACTTTTTATTTCGAAATATTTGCCTCTGAGTAATTTGATTATTTACATAATTAGTTTCTTCGAAGTTCAAATTCTCTAACGTATTTTTAAGGCATTAAAAATCGTTAACAACCAAGTATTCCATATAATTCACACATATATGTGAGCACATATCTTCACGTGTACATGTTGCTTACGTTATTACTACCTTTGAATTTAAAAATTCTTCATAATGTTTATTTTCTTTTAAAATGTTGGAACACTTTTCCTGCTACCAGGCAATATTTGATTTCTAAACTGTAATATAGTCCCTGACGATGAACAATGACGTTCGTAAGTACTAGGACAACTTTTGGACAATTTTTATATAAATATAATTCTGAAATAAAAAGTCTAATCAGAAAAACATGAACAAATTCAAAAGAAAATAGTAAGACTATGTTGTCTCTAACATTTAACACAACTTACTTAAAAGAAAAGATGCTGCCAAAATATACATACTTTAAATATATATATATATATATATATGTGTGTGTGTGTGTGTGTTTACGTAAATATTCTCAGATGTAACAATATAACTAAAAGAAAGAGAGAACAGGAAAAATCTATGCTATAAGAGCTGCATGTGTCTATCCGTCACAATTTCATAGCTATACTATAATAAGAGCTTTATCCGTCTGTCATTCAAACAGTAATAATATATTATAATGCTGAGATGTTATTTTTTAATTTTTTAATTATATAATTTAATTTGACTCAAGCTAAAATTTAAACATGTAATTGAACAGTAAAATCTTAAATATCAAATTAATATTTAGATTAATAAAAATAGGTAGAATATTTTTAGGACATAAGTTATATGTTTTGTGCTTCTGAGTCAAGGGGGATTACTTGTGCATTTAGTTTTAGCCAATTCATTTCATCCAGTGATGGATTTTAACAATCACGAAGAAAAAAAAAAAAAAGCAAATTAATTTTGCCTTGATAAAATCCATCATCAACTTGAGATTTTCTTGTTAAAAAGTTGAATAATTTAACACATTCAACATTATCAATAAAAAATGAATTTTATATAGTGTTTTCTCAACACTTAGCATGAGCATAACAAACTCATGGATTGGTGGGTGGGGGATAACCACTGTTTAATTTGTAATGTCTTTAAATGTAGGTAGAAAAAAGTAAATGTTGATAAGATAATGAAGAACACAAAGCACGGGCTGAGGTCCTCATCAGGCTTAAAATGTCCAAGGATAGTATATGCTATCGTGTATACATTGTATAAAAAGGAAAAATTTGTAGGCACCAGAGGAAGTGTGCTTAATGTAAAGCTTCTAAAATATATAAACGAAAACAGAGAAAACATAAAATATATAGCAAAACAGTTCTTTAATTTCACTGGATTACATGACTAAAAATCTCATGTGGACATAAAGGCGGTCAATACTACCGACACAATTTACAGTCGGTAAAAAAAAAATGTTATAATGCTAAAAATAAATTTTATTTTGAATTTATGAAAATTGTATGAGTTTATTCACAACTCATGATTGCGATGGTAACATTAATCATCTTTATACCAACATAAAAGTTTTAATCATGTATGACAGTGAAATTTAAGTATTGTTTTCCATCTATATATATATATGTGTGTGTGTGTGTGTGTGTGTGTGTATATATATATATATATATATATATACACTAGCAGTATAGACTGGCGTTGCTTGGGTGTAATGAAAGCTTTAAAACTAATCCATGGTCCTGGAGCTCAGACTCTTTGGACGTTGACACGAAAGACTAGAAAGCAATAGTTGTTTCCAGTTAAAGCGAAACCGTAGACTGAAAAGAAAAATGAATGGATGTAATTCAAATTTTGATTTCCTGGTATCGATATCAAATAAGTTTTTTTCGTCATAAACTGAATCTTGAAGGCTAAATAAGTCCTCTGAGTAAATGGTATCATGGCTGAGACTAAGAACTACAATTATACCTACTTAGAGCCAAACCTGAAGCAAAAACTAAAATAAAAGGGCTGAAAAAAATACAGACATACAGGCAGATAAACAGACACACACACACAAACATCTTGCCTTTTATATATATATATATATATATATATTATCGATTTTCTGCACTATTGTAAGAACTGCAACCTTGAAACTTCTGAATATCGTTTCTTATGTCTTTGTCTATGAGTGTATCAAAGTTGATTAAAATTGAACCACTCCTTCTATAACCTGATTCTTTTCGATTATCGATTTTTGATATTTATCGGGGGTACCTCGTCACAAAACCTGGCTAAGAACACTCGCAGACGCTTATAGTACAACTGTGTAGATTTTCAAGAAAATCGGTTCTGCCATTTTGGAGTCTATAGGTAACGGATACACACACACACACACAAAGTTCCATTTATAAATAAGTTTAGATGTGTGTGTGTGTGTGTATATGCATTTATATGCGCACCCACACACACACATATATATATATATATATATATATATATATATATATATATATATTGCAATGTATCGCATGTGCAAAATTAAAAATATAAGATAGCAACAGTTTACCCATCACACATTTTGTTTGTTTTTGTTGAATGCATAGTATAGTAGGGTCAGTTGGACACTATCTGTGAGGAAAAGAGCACCATGATGCAATTCACTGCCATAAATCTGGAAGTGGCATGCTGTACTGCTTGACATTTTTCAGAGTGTTTGGATATCAATCTGAGAACAGTGCAGAGGATTCAGAAAGAGTTGGATGAGTTTAATGCTGATTATGAAGGGATTTGAGTGATTACTTGTGATGGTGATGTTATGCCTCTATCTTCCCACAAGGCGTCAGACTCAACACAGAAGGTATACATCAAGTGCCTTGAGAAGGTAGTGTTTCCATGAGTCAGGAGGGTAATTTCTGGAAGACCGTATGTCGGGCAACAGGATTCTGCACCGTGCCACACAATCAGGAGAACCCACTCATGCTTGTCAGAAGACTTCTGCAACCAGATCACCTCTGACATCTGGCCACATAACTCCTGAGACTGCAATCCCCTTGATTATTATGTGTGGGGTGCAGTTTAATGACAAAACTCCTTGTAATACCAAAAGTGAACTAAAGGCAAGGATTAAACAAGGTGACCATCCAGAAAAGATGCAGGAGATTCCAGAGTTGTCTGAAAGTCTTCATTGAAGCCAATGGCTATTTTATTGAATAAATTAAATTTCTAAATATTTTTGTGTAATTTTGGTATATATATCTGTTAGAATTTCATTTTCCTTTTTCCTTAGTTTAGATGACAATTTATTCAAAACACCGCGTGTATGTGTGTGTGTGCCTATATACAAAGGGTGATGGATAATTTGTCCATTAGACACCTCATTTTGACAGATGTATTTAAAAAAATATAAAAAGCAATTAATCACCTGCAAATCCTACACCACTTAAGAAACATTCCTCAAGCAAAATGAATCACTCACATACAAAAATATCAAATTATACCAATATATATATAGAGAGACACACATACACACACACACACACGTGTACCCCTGCTGTCAAAAATAATGGCAAAATATCTGAAAAGATTACAAGCTGTTTCCTCACAGGTTATCCCCCTGAGCATGACAGAGAACATGACCAACACCAATAGACTCCTTAATCACACTATCATTCACTTTTAAGAAAACAGTCAAAGACTTCAAAGAATCATTAGCACTGCTAATGTGCTAAATATTTCACATTATATATAAACTATGGTAGTTTATAATGTAACACTCAATGTGACAATTTTTATCAATTCTCGCAGATTTCCTAAGTTTCACACAGCTTTTTGAAACATTGAGAGACATTATGCGGCAATTAAAATTATAATTACAAAATGTGCACAACCATTTGTATAACAAATGCTTTCTGCTAGAATTTATGTAATGAGGACTAATTTACCATTCCTAGGATTGTCCCACAGGACAATAGCTTAGCAAAGTTGTTCATGAATTTAGTAACATAGTAATTGTGTGTTTAATCCTTTTGTCGGGTGGTACATTCAGTAGAAACAGTGAGCAATAACTGAGCTGTCCAGTATAACAGGGGTCAGCAACCTTTTGTTACTATGTGCCAACGTAGGGTTTAAAAATCATTCAGTGTGCCAACAGCATATGTATTTTTATACAAGTCAAGGTCAATATAGCTATTGTACAATATATTTTATATAATGATATATACAATATGTAAACCACATAAATAAAAAACAGTTTTTATAAGTAATTTTTAAGATATTTTTATTAATTGAAGGCCTTGCCCTTGTACCGTCTTTGCCAACTGCTCAATATTGGCAACATAATTTGTTACTTTGAGTTTTACACAATTTTCTAAATGTTCAGGTGTTAGGCAACTTTATTGTGGACAAGACTGCTTTCATGTAAGAGAAACTTTGTTCACAGTAATAAGTTGAATCAAAAGCCAAAAGAGCAAAAGGAATTTTGTTCAAACAGATGAAAGATCACGGGAAGGATGTCCAACAGTTGAGAATAGTAGCAGACTTTTCTAAATTTTCATCTTCCAGAGACTTCCTTAGTTCAACAACTTGTGCCATTGGAAATTGCTTGGCATGCCATAGGTTGTTGGCCCCTGCTATATAAGATGTGCACTGTGGTGCAGTGGATATCGGCTCGAAATGAGAAATCAGAGAGCCAAGTTCAAATTCAAGTTGAATTGAGAAAGATATTAATCCGTCTTTTCTCCTTACAACTATGGGTTAAATAGTAGGACAGATTGAATTCCATAGCCTTGATTGGCAACCAGTCTACCGCAAAAATTAATAGCAATCTATATGAAAAAATATTCTGCCCAGTCAGTCATGTCTCTTTCGAGACATGATCGCCCAAACATGTATCACGTATGGCACTTAACTCACTGACTGACTATATAAGAATAAAATAATATATCCATAAACATGGCCAGTGGAATGGCAACTATCTAAGCCTGTAGATTAAATAAAGGATTTAGTTTGAAATCCTAAACCCCTGATGAAGGTCATTATCATAACAAACATGCATTGTGATAGTAACAACAAAAATCAAGACAATTGGACACATTTTGAAAGAAAATAAATAGCATCATTGTGAAGATGACAAAATTATAAAAACAAAATGAACGGGAAATATTCTTAAACTAGTTTTACAAGTTGTTCATCCATTAATTTTGTGACATGTTTTTCTTTTCCTATGAAACAAACTGCACACTATTGAGAATAGAATTTCGGATACATTGTTAAATTGCCATTAAATCCCTCTTTTGAACACTAAATATAATTATAAATGGATCAAGGTCTGCTATCAAGACAACCACATCAACAAACAAGCATATTTGAAAATTATTTTAGTCAAATATTCACTGTTTTTTCCTTTCTCTTTAATATTTTAATCATTTTAGTTAAATATTTATAAGTTTTTCTTTTCATTTGTAATTATTTTAGGTAAATATTCATTAGTTTTCATTTATTTTTTTATTCACTTTAGTCAGATATTCATTAATTTTTGTTTTTATTATGAAATAATTTTTTTTATTCATTTTAGTTAAATATCCATTAGTTTTCATATTTATAAGTCATTTGTTTTTGTTTTAATTTTTTATTTTATTTTTTATTCATTTTAGTTAATCATTAGTTTTTTTTATCATTTATTTACTTAAGCCAGATATCTATTAAGTTTTTATTATGAATAAAAAAAAATTATTTTTATTCATTTTAGTTAAATATTCATTAGTTTTCATTTTTATCTTTTTATTAGTTTTTTTTTCATATATTCATTATTTTTAGTTTTCATTTTTTTTTTTATCAATTTTAGTTAAATATTCATTTACTTTCATTTTTTTTATTCATTTTAGATTTTCACTAGTTTCTCTTTTTTCATATGACAGCAATATGCCATTTCTGGTTTAATCTGACTCTCATAAAGATAATGTTGTTTTTAAAGTTGTGAGGTTTTTATTATAAGCTATTTTCCAAGTTTCCAACTCATGACTTGGCAATTAATTTGAGGCTATAAAATATAGGATATTTCATACATATTAGTTTCTATTTCTGAAGAATGAACTGGCTTGCATTGCAACTGTACAAATATAAATATTACCATCATCCAGCCATTAAAAATAAATCCAAATATCTTACATGTCAATAAGAGACACATTGTGTATCTACATAACTCAATGTACATCTAAATGTTTTGTCTGTAACATTTTTCTACATCAATAGTAGAGTTCACTACACAAAGATAAAGTTTGTTTTTAATCAATATGTGCATTGTGGTGCAGTGGATATCGATGCAGAACCACAAATCAGGAAGCTAAGTTCAAATTCCAGTTGAATTCCTTGCATTCAATTATGCACAAATACCATTGGGAAAGATATTAATCAGTCTCTTCCCTCCAGTTATGGGTTAAATAATAGGATAGATTGGGTTAGCCTTGGCTGACAACCAGTCTACCACAGTAAGCAATGGCAACCTACTGTGGGATAATCTTCTGCTCAGTCAGTCATGTCTCTTTGAGACATGATCGTCCAAAGTGTGTATCACATATGGCACTTAACTGACCCCAAGCAAAGTGATAATGTCACTAAGATGCAAGAGGTTACTGGGAGTGAAAGAGAATTAGACATCTTTTGACAAAAATTTATTAAGTCATGCTCAGAACGAGAAATCGGAGAGCCAAGTTCAAATTCCAGCCAAATTAATTGCATTCACTTACACGCAAATACCCTTGGGAAAGGTATTAATCCGTCTCTTCCTTCCAGTTATGGGTTAAATAACAGAACAGATTGAGTTCTATAGCCTTGGTCAGCAACCAGTCTACCACAAAAAGCAATGGCAACCTACTGCAGGATAATCTTCTGCCCAGTCAGTCATGTCTCTTTCGAGACATGATCACCCAAGTGTGTATCACGTATGGCACTTAACTGATGGTTTAATCAATTTTGATAAAATTTATATGATTTGATCAGATAAATATAAAAAAGTTGACATCTCTTGACAAAAATTTATGCAGCCATGTTATGGTCTAATCAATTTTTATAAAATTTATATCATTATATTTAGATCTGGACAAAAATTTAATCCATTTTTTTTTCTCTAAAAACAGTCTCTTGTTTGAAATTTGTGTTTACTTTTACACAAGAAAAAAACATAAGAAAAAACAATTCAGTGTAAGAAAATAGAACGTATAATTGATAGCAAAAGGGGCAGGTTTGAAATACATATTGGGAATGGCAAAATGAAACAGGTACAGAAATTCAACTATTTCATTAGTATAGTAGCAGACAACAGAAAATGCAACACAGAAATACCAAAAGATGCTCACATTTTAAAATTCAATTAATTAATTTTCATCTTTATTCATCAATTGATTGGAATTTCAATGAGAAAAATATGATCCTAATTTTAAAATTCATTTCAAGAAATCAAAATCTGTGTAAAATATTCAAAGTATCCCTGGGAAGTTGGAAGATTGGCTTAAGACATCTGGACACTAAACAGAACACCTCCAACATTCAAATAAATATACGCACATAGAGGAGAACCGTGTACTTGTCTAGAGATCAACCTGGTAAATGGGTTTTATAAAAAGGAGTGAAAAACAACCAAGTAGAAAAAAAAACAATATTTTTAAAGAAGAGAAACAATAGAAACTTTTCTATTGATTTACACACAAATACATATGCACAAAGACACACACACATATATACATGCATAAGTATTTTTTTGTTGTTTTGTTTTAGTAGTGGCTTGAGTTGAAAGCATTGAAAGATGACCTATGAGAAAAAGGAAGAGGATAAACTTTTGTTTAGTGGTTTCTCTTTCAAAGACTAAGACTTTATGAGTTGAAACTTTTATTGTTGGATTTCCTTTCTTCAACTCCTTCCACCTGGTTTTTATGACAATGAATTTCTATGTCATTTGCAGGTAGAGCCCCAATAGAAGGACAATGAGCAGCCACTGAGCAAGGTCCTAGGGCAAAAAAAAAAAAAAAAAAAAAACACTGAAAAGCTAAAAAAGTAATATATATATATATATATATATATATATATATATACACACACACACAAACACACAGAGAGTGAGAGAGAGATCACTATGTAATAACATAACTCCTCTCTCTGCTTAAATAGTGATAGTGACATGATGGGCCATGAAGTGTATGAAGTACCGGAGTCCTTAATTTGAAGAAATCTATCCAGAAACATTCTTTTGCAGCCAATAACTGAGTTCTGTTTCTTGGGTATGGCTTCAGGAAATTTTAAAAATATCTTTCTTTTACATGCAGTGTTCCTTTCAGGATGTAGACGATCATAGCTCTCCATAATTTGCTAACTTTTGTAGCTCTTAATAAATCTTATATTTTTGTTATCCCTCCTAAACCTGTTCTGCCATCCATTTACTCAATTTTTCTGGATAGGTTATGCATTGTTTTCCTCTGTCCTGCTTGCTTTCATTGTCTTGTGAGTATAAAATTTCCCAAGCCCTCTTTCCTCATTATGTGCCCTAGAATTTTCAACTTTCTATTTTTGATGCTAAGTATAAATGTCCATTTTCATTTCTTTTTCTCTAAAACTTCATTGATGCTCACATATTCAGTCCATGATATTCGCAGCATCTGTATGTAGAACTACATTTCTATTGCTTAAAGGATATTCATTATCTCTGAAGAGATTGTCCAGTATTCACTGCCATATAGAAGAACTGATATTGTGTAACAGTTCAGTTCTGATGGGTTTTCCTTTTCCCTAACTTCACAAATTTAAGTAGATTACTAGATTAGTAACCTGAACACATTCAGGAAAGACATCAGAATAATCAAGAACCTATACTGGCAGCAAACTGCTTACATATGTATAGAAAATGAGTTCAGTAGACATGATAAAACTGTTATGTGACATCTGTCCTCCAATATGGCAGTGAATCCTGGATAATCACCTAGAAGATGAAGAGACTTTTCTTTGTTTCTAACAAAATTTTTATGTTTCCTAAAGTCTTATCTATGTCAAATGAGGTTTAAATGTGGCAAGTAGAAAGGTCAGTAGGGTACTTGAAAATCAGCCGAGGGTTACTGGTACCAGCTTCATGTCACACATATACAACAGAGGATTGCTTTACCATTCTAGAACAAACTGCCACCACCTGGTTAAAAAACTGGTGCCCAAATAATCACAGAAGTTAAGCAACATTGAGCATGATTAATAGCTAGATGAGTGACTGCTTTGAAATACCAGGTGCTGTAAGCTTGAATCTGTTGGTGCTATAATAGATAATGGCTTGAAGTTGTCAAGCTATTCCAGTTGGCTGGGTATGGTCAGTCAGTTAATTGCCATACATGATACACAACTGGTTGACCATGTCTCTTTCAAGGCATGACTGACAAGGCAGAAATTTTCCCGCAGTCAGTTGCAATTACTTTCTACAGTAGACTGGCTGCCAACCAAGATTATAGAAATCAATCTGTCCTGCTATTTAACCTATAGCTGGAGGAAGAAGAGGGTATTTGTGCGTAAGTGAATTAACTGAATTAAAATGGCTCTCCAATTTCTCATTCTGAGCTAATATCCACAATGCACATCATTATATTCATTTACACATAAATACTCTTAAAAAAGGTATAAATCCACTTCTACTCTTCCCCACTATGGATTAATTAGTAGGACTCGTAAATCATTAAAATCTCAAAAAAATTCTTACAATGTAAAAACATTTTCTGGGTATAAATAACCCAGAAAAGTTTGATAAGTCATAAAACAACAAATCCATCAATCAATGTAAGGTTGAAAGTCATTTTCACTAGTTGCCATTGTAAACTTTAACAGAATACACACTTCACTTCTTTACAGAGCAATCACCAGCTTGTGCAGAGCGCTGCCATTAGGCTGAATCCATAGTTTTACAGTTTCCTTAACTCACAAATTTTACTATCTACCAGAAAAAGATGTAAACATGATTTGTCTCACAAGTTATCCACATGTGCATGAAAATGTTCTCTAGCCAAGGTAAGATATAATAACAAAAATGACATCTTTATTGGTTGATGATTACAAAATCCTAGATAATACAGTCAGTTCAATTTTAACTAAAACAACGGATTGATACAATCCCAAATAACTAAAATGAAGCACTTAGCAAAATTTTAGATAAATTTCTTTTTTTATGTAGTAGGTGATGTTTCTTTATATCATTTTTTTTTAGTTAATGGGTGCTGTTTTTTAGATTGTTTATTTAATACATGCACTGTTTTTTTATACCATATTTGCTTATTTAATACATGCTATTTTTTATATCATATTTGGTTATTTAATAAGTGCTGATTTTTTGATTTTTTTATACCATAAGTGTTAATGAATAGGTGGTTTGACTTTTTTTACTGTATTTATTAATTAATAAAGGTGGTATGCTTTTTTATACCGTATTTGTTAATTAATAAAGGTGATCTGTTTTTTATACTGTATTTGTTTATTCAATAAGTGCAATTTTATGCTATATTTGTTTATTCAATAGATACTCTATTTTTTAAATAACATGTTTGATTATTCACTAAATACGTAAATGAACAGCTAATGGCTTTATTAAAGAAATGTATTGAAAATATATTTGAAAACATTGCTGAATTAAGAAAGTTAAGTGATATTAAACTATATACAAGAAAGTTTAATAGAATAAGCTTTTTTATGTGTGTGTGGGGGGGGAATTCTTAATTAAAGTTCTACTCTTCTGCTAATTTTTATTTTTTCCTTTTTTTCAGAACAGACACAATTTTGGCAGAAAATGAAACAGCATATTTATTATCCAAGATTGCATTTCACAATAAACTTTCTCTTTCATCTTCTTCATACAATTCTCTTATTTACATTTTATTCTGCTTAAAGAGAATTACAGACCTTTACTAAGGCTGTACTTCATATCTACACCCCCCACTCACAGATTTCTGGTTGGTGATGAAAGTTATTCACTTGTACAATTGGAGTTTCCTTATTTATTTCAACCCAACAATAGTGTGAAACAGGAGCCACCACCTACACCCTTACCCCAAAACCCCCCACCCGAAAGGACCGCCTACTCTGAGGGCAGCATTTTAAAAGATTTAGGACATGAGACTAGAATAGATAAAAGCAGATTGTATATGAGTTTTGTGGAGGCAGTTTACATCCCTGCCCTCAAAAGAAAAGGAGAATGAAAGAAAACTCCTGCATCTTCAGAGTGCCTCTGAGAAACAGCACCTCTCACTTAAGCAGAGGAAAAAAAAATTTTGTTTATTTTTGCATTTCAAGATGACAGTATTAAACTCTACTAAGAGTTTGCAGTTATTCAAAACAAAAGAATATTATAAACAATAGTTTCAATGTGTCTTCTTGGTCTCATATTTTTCACCGACATGAAATGGAATCATTATATTGAATCAACTGCCCAGTCTGCTGTCAGGAAATATGATTCACTCTGACATAATAAACTATTTTTCTTGCTAGAATCTATCTTGCACATTTATAAGTCTACTATTCCTCCATGATTTTTTTTTTTTTTAATTGTATCACCCCAAGCAAGGCGGTAACACCACTGATGTGCAGGGAGCTATGTAATAGTGAAAAAATTGGAAAAGAGAAAGCCGGAAACCACATCCTAAACAGGGAACAAGGGATGAGCCTCTTAACCTGTTCAATAAACGTGGGTGGAGTGTGAACCGGGCGATAGATAGATCTATCTTCCTCTGTATATCAAATATTGTCCACATGATCTTAAGCATGCTACTAGACTGGCATCTAAGTCTTACCATTGAAATAGTTAAATGTAAGCACCACTTCTACTCCAACAGTTTCTTTTCTCTCACTTCCAGTCTTTGTAACTCCATTCAGTTTACTTGCTTCCCTGATAGATAAAATTTCCAAACATTTAAATCCAACGTCAACTATCGTTTTCAATTTTCTGTTTATCTTTTATCCTTTCTTCAATACCCCTGTGCCCAGTTTTTTCTTTCACTATAACTTCTGCACCCTAGTGGCAATCCTGCCTTACTTGGGGTGAAATCATTAAAAAAAAAAAAATGAAATATCTGTTTGGGTGTTTCTGCTATGTATCAAGATATGCATGACAAAATCTAAAGAATAATCAGCAATGTCCTTGGTCCTGACCTGGCATCTCAGCTTTAATCTCTTTCCCACTGGCATAATGGGACTTTCCTTTGCTTCTGTAAATATTTTTACAGTCATTGTTCTGATGAGTTTTCCTTTTTAGTACTCCTTCTTCACAAATTTAAGTACACTACTAGATTAGTAATCTGGACATGTTCAGGAAAGACATTAGAATCATTAAGAACCTATACTGGCAGCAAACCGCTTACATATGTATTGTTATGGTGAAACACACCTATTCCTCAGATAATGGACTCTCCCTCCTATATTAATAAAAGGAAGTTCTTGAGAAGTCTTGGGAAGTTCATAGGAGTTCTTTAGAGTTCTATTGGAGTTCAGTAGAACTACTAGGTAGCTGATATTAGTCGGCAGTTAGTCGAATACTAAGGAGTCAGCTTTCAATGGAAGATTACCAAGTTCCTAACATTTTGGGTACGTTAAGTTGATTAGCAACCGACATAGCCCAATTATAACCTTCAGTGCAAAAATTACTCCACAACATGTATAGAGTTCAGTAGATATGATAAACTGTTACATGACATCCGTCCTCCAATATGGCAGTGAATTCTGGATAATCACTAAAAAGATGAAGAGATTTGAAGCAACAAAAATGTGATTCGACAGAAGGATGCTGAGAACACCATTAACTAAATATGTGAGCAACAATGAAGTTTTAGAGAAACTGGAAACAAAAAGAAACTTATACTTAAAATCAGAAAGAGATAGTTCAAATTTCTAGAGCACATAAGGAAAGAGGGCTTGGAAAACCTGATACTCACAGAGTAGATTGAGGGCAAGAGGGACTGAGAAAACAATGCATAATATACTTTGTGAGCTTGTGTAAATGGGATGTGGAACAAGGTTTACAAGAAATAACAAAAAGGACAAAATTTATTAAGAGTTACAAAACACATGAAATTGTGGAGAGCCATGAACAGAAGGAACATGGCACATAAAGAAGAAGAATTCAAATTTCTCTCCCTTGATTGTAACTTCCTGTTGAGAAGATAAAATTTTTCTTTTAATCATTTCACCCCCAAGCAAAGTGGGACCACCACTTGTACACCAGAGGTTACAGTGAGAGAAAAGACTGAATAAAAGGGGTATTAAAGAAAGGATAAATGATGAATGATATTCAAAAAGATAGAAGATGGCAATTGACGTTCCATTTAAATTTTTACAAATTGTAGCTATCAGGGAAGCAAGCAAACAGAAGGAAGTTCCACAGGCAAGAAGTGTAAAAAAAAAAATGTTGGAGCAGAAGTGGCGGTTACATTTAACTATTTCAACGATAAAAGGGTGGGACCTAGATGCCAATCTAGTAGCACACTTAAATTCATGTGGTTGGGGCACCATGGGAAAAAAGCTTGTCAGGGCAGTTGTCATGAAAATATTTGTAGAAAAGACAGAGAGAAGCCACATCATGTCAATGAGAAAGTGACATTCTTTTCAGCTTTAATTAAAAGCTAAATGATTAAATTTACTATTTCCAGTAAGCAAAATACTATGGGGTATTTCAAATAGAAATTACATTGATTAGAATCAAACGTTTTTGGTTACTTTCATTAGAATAATTAAAATCAGCCATTTTCACACATTTGTAAACAAAAATTCTTAGTTTTAAAAATATTCCAAAAATATAATTTACTTTTCTGAAACTTAATTTGAGGAATATTAACTGATTTAAAGTATAATTAATCTGATGTGGAAAAAAATTATTTACTTTAAGTTGAAAATAATAGAAAAAAAGGATTTTTAAAACAAATAGTAGCGGTGATTTATGAACCTTTCATAGCTTGTCAATCAATTAACAAGCACTGATAAGATATTAACAGTTTTATGGAGACTTCATCTATTAAAACATAATCTAAGAAAATGACTGGTGAGCCTCTTTTTATATAACTTTTCAGTACTCAGTAATCTTGAAAATGTTGAAAATATTCTCAGAATCTAATTTCAGGAATGTTGACTTTAAATTTACCATAATCATCACTCTTATTTTCTACTAATGCTGTGTATGGTTGACTATACTTTCAAAATGGGACATGTATAATATTTTATATACTTAAAAAAAAAAAAATGATTTGTATTGTTTTTCAATTTTTGATTAGTAAATATAGTTTTCATTTAATAAGAATATCACCTACCCAGATGAAAGTATTATAGAATTTTAAAAGATTTATATATTACAAATTATGAATATTAAAATTTTAAAAAAAATGAAAACAACTATTGTAAAAATTCTTCCTTCAGCAAAAAAATGATTTTTTAAGACAATAGTGTCCTTAATAAATCTTATTTATAAAAGCAATTAATAGTGTTTCTAATTAAATAATGTGATAGTTTAATTGCATTTTTTATTTCATGATTAGAAACAGATTTTCATGAAATAAGTAAAATGAAAAAAATTATGCTGTTTCTTCTCTCGCACTTTATGCTTGTGGAACTCTTTTCACAAATGCTTTCCAATCAAATTTGACTAACCAAAATTTAAATGCAATATCAATCATTATCTTCTGTATTCTTGATTCATGTTCTTTTATTGTTCTCTCTCCTAAAAAATGTTTTTCTTTTTCTCATATGTTTTCAGACTCAGTAACTACCTCATGTATTAATAGATTTATTCCCTTGCTTAGAGTGAAATGATTTAAAAACAAAAATAAAATAAAAAAACAATTGATTAATTTGCGTTTTACAGCTTATCAACCTATTTATGAGTTATTTAAAGCTGAAACATACTTGGATTTGTAACAATAATACATTTTTTTTTTAATATCACACTAACAATTCTTTTGATGATGAGAATTTTCCAAAATACAAGTTCTTTTATTTGACCCATAGCTGGGGAAGTAGATAGATTTATCACATTCCCCATGGTATTTCTGTGAATGTTACAAACTTAACTGGAATTCAAACTCAGGTTCTCATCGATATCCATCACCCCATCCTTACATCCTAGTAACAACACAGATGAGGATATTAGTTCAACTGTAAATAAAACTGATCAAATTTATCTGTAGATCAAGAAGAGGCATAAAAATTTTAATGAATTAAAAAAGAATTACAATTTTAGCACATTTCAGTAAATTGAATCAGATTTAAATCCAGATGTTACCTTTTTTTAATCATTTCACACCAAGCAAGGCAATAATGCCACTAAGATGCAAGAGATTACGAGAAGTGAAAGAAAATTAGAAGACTTTAGAAGGAACTGCAAACTGAGCAGTAAACAAAGGATAACCTTCTACTCTTGTACATTAGATGGGGAAGAAGTATGAACCAGGCAACAGGCAGACCTATCTACCTTTATTTAGGTATATAAACAAAAATTAAGTTAACCTTTTTTTCAAATATGCCTATTAATTATTCATGCAGATTTTTCTCCTCCTTTTAAATTTTACTTACAAGTAACATCATCATGCAATGGGTTACTACTTTAATGTCCATAGCAAGTAGGTAATTTTGCAGGATGGCATTACCAGCCCCATACCCAATAGTTTTGAATTCAGAATTATCAGCCTCTTAGACTGGTTGGCAACCAAGTCTAAAGAGTTCAGTCTGCTCTGATATTTAGCCCATAGCTGGATGAAGAAAGATGTAGTCATACCTTCCCCAAGGTTATTTGTGTGAAAGTGAATGTAACAAACTCAACCAGAATTTGAACTTGGTATGCCATTTTCTCCTCCCACCCGAATAGCCACTACACTGTGCACACATCTGCTGATGAAGATTAACTAGAGTAAATATATTTAGTGCAAATGTTTGAAACCTTTGACTATTCAACCCAGAAAGAATATAGAATTTTTCACATTGGATGAATTGACATGTAAATACAAAATTCAACAACTCCGTGATTGATAGAATAGAATTTCATGATCTATTGTATATAACAAAACTACTATGACAGTTCATATTTTTAGTATCTTCAAAACTGAAGGTCATACAAATAGCCCATTTCATGATAGAAACCAGAGAATTTAGACATCTACAATATCACTTTCTAGGTACCTCCACAGAAACATGATACATAAGGTTTTTATAAAAATTAAAAATTTTTCTTGATGCTTTATTTTAGTTTTAATTTCTACCTAATAGATTAAATTTACTATTTCCAATAAGTAAGATACCTTTTGTGTATTTCAAAAATAATTCAAATAAATTAGGAGTTTTATTTTTGAAATTGCTAAAATAGCTGATTTTAGTGACATTTTTAGCCATCCATTATCGCAATATATTTTCTTATTAAATAATCTTTCAAAAATAAAATGCTTTCTGAAACTTTAGTTCAGGAATACAAACTGATTTAAAGTTTAATCTGATTTAAAACAAATATTATTTACTTTAAGTATAAAATATTGCAGAATTGCATTTTTAACACAACAGTAGTTGTTTATTTAAAGTGATGCCCAGGTTAACAACTTGACTGAGAGATGGAAGTTTATCTACCTTAAAAAGAATTAGAAATTAACTGATTGTGTGCCCAATATTTAAAAGAAAAGCTTACTAAATAATTATAAGTCTACCATCATCACAGCCACCACCAATCCAGACCCATCCACTTCCCACTATATATTTCTATTTCCCCTGGGGTCTTTTTTGTGTAATGTTATCTTCTATTCTTCCTCTATTCCCTGTCTCCACTCACTATACTATTACCTTCTTCTATGTTCCCTTTTCCATGTCACCACTTGCTTTCTCATTTTTCCCTCTTTCTGCCCCCTTTTCTCTGTTTTCACATATCTCCTACCCTTCCCCTTCAGGTTCCCTTTTCCCTGTCTCCATTCACTATACTCCTACTTCCATGTCCCCTTTTCCATGTTTCCAGTTACCTCCTATTCTTCCTCAATTCATGCCCTTTTCTCTGTCTTCACATATCTCTAACTTTTCTTTTCCTCCCACTCCCCTGAGGCAGGAATTGGATAGATACTACACTCTGATCCCAAGTGCAAAAAAAAAAAAAAAAAAAAAAAAACAATGACCATACATACAAACAAACAGAATATATATGATAGTAGTCACCATTCAATTAACAATTATATTTGACTTCATCCCAACAAGAAGGGGAGTTGATCATTTCTTGAAATAATTTACAATAAAAAATTCTGAACTACTAGCGGAACTGAGATTTCAAATGTACCATTAAAATACAAGACATATAGAACACAGAATTATTTGGCTGTGGATGATCAAAGAAACAGCATTTCAAATGAAACAAATTATCAACTTCATTTTCTCCTACCATCTGTAACACTAGCATCATTTATATTGTTATCAACAAAGTCATCTAATCTTTCTTTTTTTTATTGCAGAAAATAAGTAATTTCTGTTCAAATGCCTATTCTGTATTAATTAAGCTCAATTAGCATCTCATGCCATTCTAAAATGCAAATCCTTGTTTTAACACCTGTCACAATTTACATGATGAAGTTACCAAGAAAACATACATAGGTATTGTCATTGCTTGTTTAAAAGTCTTACAATAATATTCTACAAAGAATTGGAAGGTGAGAGTGTGAAAAAGAGAGAAGAAACAGCTTCAGACTGAAAGAGAGAAAAGAGAAAATAAAAGAGAAATAGTGCAAAACCACACAGAAAAAAAGAGGGAGCAAATCCATAGAGAAGGAAGAAAGAAGATACCCCAGAGATAAAGAGGCAGAGTTGAAACAACTTAATACAGAGAGAATTACAGAAGAAAACAGTTCCACAGAGAAGGAGACAAAGACTTAGTGAGAGAAAGAGGAGAAAGTAAATGACTGAGTGGGAAGAGAAGTGAAGGGTATGAACAAACAAGAGAGAGAAAGGAAGAGAGTGAACAAACAAGAGTCAGAAGAAAAGTAATGGAGTGAAGAAATGAGAGGAGAAGGGAGTGAACAAGTGAAAAAGAAGGGGTAAATAAACGTAAGAGAGAAGGCGAAAGAAGTTTGAACAACTGAGAAAGGGGAAGTAACAAACATAGTTAGAGAGAGATGAATAACAGAGAGAGAAAGGAAAAAAGTAAACAAATGAGAGAGAAAGAGGAAATGGAGGGAACAAGTGGAGTGAACAACCAAGAGAGAATGGAGAAATAGAGTAAACAACTCTCAACAAGAGAGAGGCAAGAGAACAACCGAGAGAGAGAGAGAGAGAAGGAAGGGAGTGAACAACTGTGAAAGAAAGGAAGAGGAGGAAACAAGAGAGAGAGAGAGAGAGGAAGAGGAACAAACCAGAGAGAAAGGGAAAAAGGAGCAACAAGACTAAGAGAGGGTAAAAGAAGCAAACCAGAGAAAAAGAGGGGAAGAGGAGCAAACCAGAGAAAAAGAGGGGAAGAGGAGCAAACCAGAGAAAAAGAGGGGAAGAGGAGCAAACCAGAGAAAAAGAGGGGAAGAGGAGCAAACCAGAGAAAAAGAGGGGAAGAGGAGCAAACCAGAGAAAAAGAGGGGAAGAGGAGCAAACCAGAGAAAAAGAGGGGAAGGAGGAGGCAGAGAAAAAGAGAGGAAGCAAACCAGAGAAAAAGAGGGAAAGAGGTGCAAACCAGAGAGTGGGGGAAGAAGAACAAAGCAGAGAGCAAGAGTAGAAGTGGAGAAAACAAAGATGAGAGAGGAGAAAAGGAAAAAAACCGAACAAAGAGAGGAAGAGGAGAAAACAAGAGAGAAAAAGGAAGAGAGAAAATGGATCTGGGAGAGAAAGTGAGAAAGAGAAGGAGAAAATGTGAGAGAGGAAAGGAGGTACAAACACAAGAGAAGAAAGAGTGACAACACTATACACTTCAATAGCTGCCCAAGCTCCTTGCACAAGTCAACTGAAAAGAGAGCTAATTCAAAAGTCAAGCATTAACCAAATTCCAACTACTGATGGGTTGGACTTCGGGGTGGGCCACAACAAAGTTGGGGTGGTGCAAGAAGTATGAAGAATACAAAAGGGACAACATCTGTAAACAGGAAATTATTTAACATTTTTCTTACTATTTGAACATTTTCTTTCTCCTCCAGAGAGAACAGGGCAAAGAAGGTCAGATTTCATATTTTTGTTAATTATATTAGCACCTGAGAAGAGAGTTTATTCAGATGTAACAAATTAAGTTACCCAAGAAAAGAAATTATAGGAAGTGATGGTGAAGGGAGTTCCAAAATAGTAAGCAACAGAAGACAAAATAAAAGTTTGATTATTTATGAATTTATATTCATTATTATTATTATTATTATTATAATTATTATAACATACGCACCCATGCGGAGAGGAGGAAAGGACGGAAGAAAGGGATAGTGTGTAAGAGACAGAAAGAAAAGGAATCAAGAGAGAAAGAAATAGAGTGAAAATGAAAGAGAGGAATGGATGATGTAAGAAGAATGGAGAGGAATGGACGGAGAGAAAAAGGGATGGATAGAGAAGAATGGATGAAGAGAAAGGGATCAAGAGGAAAGGATGAAAAGAAAAAGATACAGAGGAAGGAGCAGAGTGAAAAAGATAGAAAGAAAGGGATAGAGTGAAAAGAATAGAAAAGGATAGAGTAAAAAGAATAGAAAGAGAAAGATGGAAAGAAAAGGATGGTAAAGAAGGAATGAAGATAAAAGAAAGACATAAGCAGGCTCACTGGATGAATATCAAACAAAAACAAGCAAAAAGTTTGGCAGACCTGTCATGAAAAATTACAATGCATTAAAAAAGCTTGAAAAGCACAAGAAAAGTAAGAGTGAAAATTCAATAAATATAATTGTAGCTTCTTTATTCCTTTTTTACATATAAAATTCACCCAGATTCCTCACACGTTCCGCCTGTGAAATTCCCGTCCATTTACTTGCTTCTACTACAGCTACAATTTCCAAGAATTTAAATGTAAAGTTAATAGTCATCTTCTATCTCACTAACCTGCATCTTCTCTCTCATGCTTCTTTCTCCATCCACTCCACTCTTATCAGTATTCTAATCCTTCTCTTACCCACTTCCTGACACCCCTTATAACCTGTCACTCTTTCTCATAACTTTCCTCCTATGTAAACCCCTGCAAAACAGTGGCAGTAAAATGCTTTGTTTGGGGCAATATGATTATAAAAAAAAAAATGAAAATAAAGATAAGCAACAAGGATAGAAATGGATAAGGGAGACAATGAGAAGATACATGCAAAGAATGAAAGATAATAAATAATTTACATTATCAGCACAGAATTTTCATCAAACTCGTTAGTACTGAAAAATGAGTCAAGCTTACTAACAACAAACAAATAAAAGGTTACATGACCCCATTTATCTTTAATGTTCTATCTCTTGATATCAAGCACTCTAATTACAAAGACTACTTGCCTTAAAAACATTATCTTCCAGAATTAGCCTTGTTTCTTTTGTGCCACATTAGTGTTGGTTTTATTGTATGATGCCACTACTTGCACATTAACTAAAACCTTGGAGTTTAAGCTTGATGAAACCTACACTCAGATATGAGCGTCATATTAACATCTCTTGGAGACAACATCCAACTAAATCACAGTTCTATGGACCAATCTCTGATATTTCTACAACCTTAAGCAAATGCAAGACACTGTTGGTAAGCAAAACAAGAACTTGCAAGTGATCTACTCCTCTGGACACCTAGCCAAGACACAAGACAAGTTGATTGTCCACCATACAACCTTCCACATCTCCCTATCCTTTGTAACTCTTAACACCCTTTTTTTTAACTACCCAAACTCTGCTCTGCCATCCATTTGCTCAAGCCTACCAAGTATGGCACAAATTGCTTTGACCTCTTTCTCTCTTTCCTGTGAGTATTAGATTCTCTAAGCCCACCTTCCTCATTACATGCCACAGAAACTACAGCTGTCTTTTTCTGATGTTAAGTATAAGTTTCCTTTTCATTTACATCCTCTCCAAAACATTGTTGTTGCTCATATGTTCAGTCCATAGTATACTCAGTATGCTGGATTTTAAATCAGCCCAACAAAACCAGAAAATGTTTTTTGGTTTTCTATATTATCCATGAGGAGTACAACATTTTTTATTAAAGCTTTAAAAGTGGGAAATTAAAAAAAAAGAGCAGCAGAAAAGTAAAGAAGGGAAAAAATACTCACTGAATCAAAAATGCATAACAAAAAAGAACTGTTTTGCTTCTTTCTTTTTTTTTTTTTTTTTTTAATTATTTCTGTTTGGAATATCCCTTTATTTGTGCTAAATTATTATGAGGTTTTGAAACAGCTCTGCAAACTTTACAATGACTGAAATATTTGGGCAACATGCCTGCATTACATTTTTTTATGAATATCAGTAAATCTGCTATCAATAATCCAAAAATGTTCTGTGAAGCTTTTGGTATATATTCTTTGAGTGGCACAAACATTTCAAAATTTACCAAGCATCAATTAAGGATGACCAATCATCATAAAAGTACCAGAAAATATGGAAATGATTTGTGAATTCATTCATGGAGACTGTTATCAAATAACTCATTAGATCTCTTTCACATAACTGGAATCAGTTTTGGGGGTCTGCTTTTAACAGAAAATCTTAAATGGTTTTACTGTGAATTCTGTTAATTCCAAAGGAAACTATTTTGAAGGGGACTAAATTTAAACAATATGACAATACATGGAAACTAAGTTAAGTAATACATGGGGACAACATTTAAATAATGTATGAAAATATACAGTGACTAAATTTAAATAATATATGGGAATAAATTTAAAATAACACATGAAAACATTTTCCTCTTATGTAGCATCCTTCAGGCCGTAGGTGACCATAGCCCTCCACATTTTCTTGTTCTTTATAACTCTTAATATATTTTGCCTTATTATTTCTCCCAAACCCTGCTCATACATAAATTTAAATAATATATGGAAATATATGGGGACTAAATTTAAATAATTTATAAAATATAAATATATTATTAACTAGAGTTATGATATAACATAAAATATACAATGACTAAATTTAAATTATATATAATATATATGGTGACAAAATTTAAATTATATATAATATATATGGTGACAAAATTTAAATTACATGTATATAAAAATATGTGGTAACAAAATTTAAATCATATACCTATAAATATATGGAACTGGAGAGGGATGGACTCTGCTTCGTCTTTACCTAAAATACTCTACATCTGAATGAATACCTACCAAGACATGGGAACTGATCAGGTGCTAAGCTATGCAGCATCCTATAACTATCTCTGGTCACTGGACTCATCAGGATGAGGAGTATATGGCAACTTTAAACAATATACAAAAATATACTGTAACTAAATCTAAGTTATTTATCAAGTATATCATTTACCAAAGTAATAGTATTATTTTTTACTTTTATGTTTTTCATACAGGGTGGTGCTGAAAATTTCTTGGTCATACCATATACATTAACTTTTAATATTTTATGTGGAAGTGAGTAGTATATAAAAACAATGTCAATGTATTACACATACACAGTAAATGAAAGACTGATCTACACAGTACACATATATATATACACACTAATACATGATTGCATATATAAACATAAATATACAGAAATATACTCACACAAATGAATGCATATGTACACAAACACAGACATCTACAAATATATAAGCACCCATGCACACACATCCATTAATAATAATATACACACGTTCACACACATATAGCCATAAATAAATTGGCACTCATTACACATACACACAAAAAAATATTAAAAACAATGCCCAAATGTATTAATGAGAGAACTATTTTAATATCTATTGGTATACATATACACACACACACAAAATTAGGAGGAAATGTAACCACAACCCCGACTCCTACACCACCTCAAAAACAAAGACATAGAAAATGAAAAAATTGGGCAGGAGGACTTCCATCATTGGTACAAAATGGGTTAATAGCTTTGTGGAGTTGGCTGCCAAAAATCCAACATAAATTAGACACTCTATGAAATGCAACATCTACAGTTAGTTGAACAGTACAATTCACAGTTACCTTGATATGGAAAGGAGAAAATAGTCAACAATAACAAAGTAACCATTTATTAATTTTAGTCTGGCACAGGGCCACAAGTGTAACGCACCCAGGTTAAATAAAAGATTATTTCAATAATAATGATCAGCGATGCAACCATTTATTAAATTTAGTCTGGTACAAGGTCACAGGTGTAGAGCAACCAGCATAAATAAAAAAATTACTTCAGTACTAATAATCAGCTATGTTAACTTGCTAACCAGTGAACAATGGCAAACTGACCATTTATTAAATTTAGTCTGGCACAAGGGGTAAATAATACAAATCCCTTCAATAGTAATGATCAGCTGTTAACTTTCTAACCAGTGACTAATGGTAATGGTAATATGAGCCGTTTCCTTCCAAGGAAACATTAAGCATTTATTGATCAAGTAGTTTATACTAATATTATTTGAAATTTATAAAATCTTTCCCTTAAAACAATTTTACAGGAAATAGCTGTTATCACTCTTTCAAGTATTGATGGGGGTTTCCTTCCTAGCCTTTTATTTGGTGTAGTGTGGCATGTCAACATCTTCATAATGCTATTATTTTCTTTTACATGTGCTATCCATTTTAGCTGTTGCTGCTGTTGAAAATCCTCAAATGAGGTGGTCTCTGTTATTTAGTACAGGAGTTTGTTTTAAATAACAGAAACCACCACTGAAGATCTTTCAATAACACTGACAAATAAAACGGCTATCACATGTGACTCAAAGAGAAAATATTGACATAATCAAGATGTTAACATTCTCCACTACTTCAAATAAAATGTGAGGAAGGAAAACTCCATGTAACTATTTAAATTAAGTCATTCACAAGTGTAGAGCACCCAATTTGAATTAAAACACTATGTTAACTTGTTACTAATGCCAAAGTAACTGTTTACTAAGCTTAATTAGTTGACACTACATTCGTACACTGACAGATGGATTGAAGATACACATGAATTGAACAGAGATACAATTTGATTCAATATTCTTATGTTACTGATTCAGCACCTGTCACTTCACTGATAACAAGATGAAGAAATTACAAATATAAATTGTTTGTCCATTTAAAATACAGGAGTCATAAAAATTATTTCAAAGGGCCACATATTTCTGCTGTTTTGGGGTATTATTTTTAAAATCATTCCATCCCAAGAAAGGCAATAATGCCACTAAGACACCAGGGTTTACTGAGAGTGAAAATGAATGAGAATACTTCAGTCAGGAGAAAGAACAATAAAAGAACAAAATCCAAGGAGACATGTTACATTTAAATTTTTCAAGATGGCAGGGAAGACTGAAAGAGAGTTTCACAGGTGAGAAGTAATTAGGTTCTTTTCCTGTTACCCTGGGATTGTTACCAGATAGAAATAATTCCTCACAATACAGATGAGCATTTCTATATCATCATCATAATTACCATCATTATATTATATCATCATAAATATCATTATATTATCAGCTTTATCATTAATATTGTTAATACTATTATATCATTAATATTATTAAATAATAAATCATCATTATTATTAAATACTATTACATCATCATTATTATATCATTATCATCTATAATATATCATTACCATCTCATCATCATTATTATTCATACTATTATATCATTATTATTAATGCTATTATATCATCATTATCAGTATTAAATCATTATCAGTTGTATTAATGTCAAATAAATTTTATTTTTCAATAAAAACATCATTTTAAAAAAATCTCTTGTTCAAAAATTTATTTTTCAAAAAGAAAAATAGAAACAAAAATATCTCACTTTTTTCTAGTATGGAATCCATAAAACAAAATAGAACAATTTCCAAAATATATGGATGATACAAAAAAATTTATCAATAATCTGATTTTCTTTTCTAACTAGTCATAAAAATTTGCTAATTTCTAAACATGCAACTTTATTTCCAAACAAATCTTTTAACATCCAATAGCTATATAAAAAATAAAAATGGAAATACTATCACTCATACACTATCCTCAGCAACCCAACACTCTTTAGAATTAACGTCACATCTTACTAGTACTACTATTTTGACCACTTCACAGTACTGCTTTAATCTACTAGAACTACTAATGCACATGAGCAATCTACTGAAGCAGTCACTTTTGAAAATTATCTAACAATATGCTCCCCCCAAACACACACACACCCGACCCAGTTATCCTGACAGAGGGTTTGAGAATACCAGCCATGTTCAAACTGGTGACTACACCGGATAAAGCACTCTCTGTCTCTCCCCAAAACTATATACATCCTGTTGAGTTTTATTGTTCTACATTTTCAATGATGGCATTAATTCTTCTGGTTCCAGTGAATTGACATGACCAAAAGAATATTGTCGACATCAGAGGGTGCAAGGGGTAAATTGTCACCATTTTATATATTTAATTTCGCATATGCACATTGTTTGTTCTTGATTTTCTTGACTGCACAGTATAGTAGGGTCATTTGGGGACCATCTGTGAGAAAAAAGAGCACAATCATGAAATACATGCCACCAGAAATAGGACATGCTATAATGCATGGCAGTCTACGGCTATATCATGTTGAGTGCATTGGTTCCTGTCCGATCACCAAAGTTAAGCAACATTGAGCCTGGTCAGTACTTAAATGGGTGACCATATGGGAATACCAGGTGCTGTAAACGTAAAGACCAAGAATGGTCCACTGGTCTTCCAGGTTTGGGGGTTGGGTGCAGGGCTAACAACCCTGCCCCCTAAAAAACAGTTTGTTACAGAAATAGTAACAAAAAGTTGCTGTCTTATACACCATTGGGTGTGATGGATAAATGATGATGATGATGATAATGTATGGCATTTGCACTGGAATCTCTGATATGAACATTATCTATAACTAAGTTTTAAAGTGAATTTTTAAAAATAAAAAACTTTCTTGAAACTTTAATTTTAGCTTAAGTGAAAGCTAAATGATTAAATTTATTATCTCCACTAAGTGAAATACTCAGGTATATTCCAAACAGAAATTATATTCATTGGAATCTAAAATGGAGATGTTTTTTAAATTTTAAATTTTTCAGCCATTTTTTGAGCAATCGACATATTTGTAATCAAAAGTTAATTCTCAGTTTCAAAAATTTTTCAGTTTCAAATATACAACTCTCACTCATTGTTTTTAGAAAATTAGCAAATTTAAAGTTAAATTAATCTGATTTCAAACAAATATTATTTGTTTATGGTATGAAATTTAGAATAGTATTTCTTAATCAGAATGGTCTGACTCATTGACCTTTCAAGTAGGCGATGATAACCCCATTGTAAATCAGTTCACACATTTAGAAGTAGGGTAACCAAAAATTAATAAATAACCCAATTTAACATTTCATAAGGAGAACAACCCTTGAAACATGTGACCTTTTAATGATAAGTTTCTTATAAGTTTCCATAGTAAATGAAAATGTGCAGTTTAACATGAATAAAAAAAATTTAGAAATTATTTTAAAAATCTTAATTCTAAATGATCTCCATTAAGCTTTTTAATTTTCAATTTGTAAATAAACTCTTTTTTTTAATAAATTAATAACCAAAGACACTGAGTGATAGGAAGAAATTTAAAAAATGTTTGAAAGTTTAATTAGCAAAGAAAGAAATGAAAACAATTCTTATAAGAATTCATTATTCATCGAAGTTCTTTTCTTCCTCAAAATATAATATCCTTAAATTATATTATTTATAAAATCAATTAAAAGTCTATCTAAATTAAAAATAACATAGTTTTAATGCACTTTTTATTTTACTATTTGGAGCAGATTTTCAAAAAGATGGTCTTGTAAATAAAAATAAATTACATGATTAACATTCCCCAATGAGTCCTGCATTTAACTAAAAAAAAAAAAATTTGGTATAGATAATGTATTTCTAGAAGTTTTATGCAATTAATTAAGGGGGAGGGGTATCAGATGTAAAAAAATATTTTTACCAAGATTTTCTTAAAATAATAATCGAAATAAATAATTTCATTTGTTTGTGAATAAATTCTAAAAGTTTCATTAAAATCAGACAATTGATTTTTGCAAGAATTTTCAAATTAATGTGTATTTCAATGCCAAAAAATGACTTACATAATATTAGATTTTCCTTAGTAGTAACATTACATAAGTATGGTGTGAATCGCTGATGAAAAACAAAAATCGAAATTTTTACTGAAATTTCGAATATGTTAGAAAGGATTAAAAATTTTAAAAAAATAATGACAACAAAATGTTATCTTTCCTCTTAATAACATACATCTTCTAGCCACCTAACTCCTCACACTGCAGACCCTTGATTATTATGTGTGGGACGTAGATGAGCAAGAGACAAACAAAACTCTTTGTAATACCAAAGTTAAACTTAAGGAAATGATTATGGCAGCATTCACCAACTTAAGGAGACTGTCTAGAAGACATGCAGGAGATTCCAAGATTTCAAGATATTTTTGTGCAAGTTCAGTAAATGTATCTGTTAAAATGACATAAAAACGTTATTTTCATGTAATTTAGATGACAATTTATTCATCGTACTGTACATGCGTGGGTATATATACCCTGATTGAGCACTCTGGAAGAATGGGAGACTTTGAAAAACAGTAGCTACTCTGGCATGTACACATCGCTCATTCACTAATGAATTAGAGCACTCTGGCTATTGGGCATGTATAATGACAATATACCTGCTAAAAAGTCTGCCTTCTTCTACTGTGCGACCATGGCCCAGAGGTAGAACCACCGACTGACGCCACCTCGGTCTGGTTTCAATCCTGGGGTAAAAGCAATCGGAGTCTAACCGTACTGATGAGCTGTGATACAGCGAAACAGATCTGTCTGCAGATGACTATATATATATATATATATATATAATGGCTTTAAGAAGAGCCATTTTAAAAGTATATATTTACAAAATATATATAAAAAATATGTATATTGTGTACTTACATACATAATAGTACTCTGTTTTTAATCACCTTAAAAGTGCTTTTTAGCTTATCAACAATTAATATCTTTAGTTTAACTTTCTCATTTACAGTAGTTTCACGCTAAGTGATTTTCAAAATGGGTAACTATGTTGCCAAAATACATATGGGAATTAAAAATAAAACAGGAAATCTTGTTGGTTGAGAAAATATAGGAAACAATTGCTGTCTATACATGGAGGGAACATTACACACTGAATTGAAAAACGTGTGTAATCTGATGAATAAAAAGGTTGAAATAGTTTTGAATTGTTGGCATGCCAGTATATTCCTTTGAAAATAAATAAAAAAAACCAGTGATAGGTCACTGGGGTGCTGTTGAAGAACACTTATCCATTTTGTAAATGGCTTAGCATGAAACAAAACAATAAAAAAAGGAAATAAAATTAAAAATGTTATTTTATCTATGCATATAATGGATGTGCGTTAGGGTGCAATGAATATTGACTCAGAATGAGAAATTGAAGAGCCGAGTTCAAATTCCAGTTGAATTTGTTGCATTCATTTGCATGCAAATACCCATGGAAAATGTATTAATCCATCTCTTCTCCCTCTTTGGGTTGAATAGTAGAACAAATTGGGTTCTATAGCTTTGGTTAGCAGCCAGTCTATTGCAGAAAGGAATAGCAACCTACTGCAGAAAAAATCTTCTGCCTAGTCAGTCATGGATTGAAAGAGACAGTATTACCCAAGTGTGAATCACTTATTATATTTAACTGACTGACTGATTTCATATATGCTTTTAATATAGAGGGGGATTGGTGGATGATATTGCCAACATAACAGTGGTAGTGACATGGGAAATTTTTACTGTCCATATATATATATATATATTCATATGGACACTCTACATTAAACTGACAACTTTGGAATCTACTGCATGTCTTCTGTATGGTCTCCTTGTTCAATTCATGCCCCATACATAATAATAATCAAGGAGGTTACAGTCTGGAAAGTTAAGTGGCCAGATGTAAGGGGTGATGTGATCGCAGAAATTGTCTGACAGAGACGAGTGGGTTCTTCTGCTCGTGTGACATGGTGCAGAGTCATATTGTCAGACACTTCTTCCTGCAGTCACTCTCTTGACCCAAAGCAGCACTATTTCCTCAAGGCACTTGATATAGATCTCAATATTGAGTTTGAATTTTGTTTAAAGGCATATCAACCTCCGGGGGTTATTTATAACAAAAAAGGTAGGGTTTTAAGTTATTTTTTTTAATGTTCAGTTATAGCGAGATGGTTGATTTAGATTTTGATAAAAAATGTTTGTTTTTTTTTAGAAAATTGAAGATGTCTTCTAGTTTTGTATTTAAAAATGTATTGCTAGTCATAATTTTTTTCCTTAAAAAATGTGTTATAGCAATAATTTTTTTTTTCTTTAAGAATGTCTTACAGTAATAATAGTCTTCCTTCAAAAATGCATTGTTGGTAATATTTTTCCTTCAAAAACGTATATTTTTCTATAAAAGTCTATTTTTATGTATATATTTCTATAAAAGTGTATTTTTATACTTTCGTAGTGTTTTGACTCTAACAGGTGCTATCACCCCGGGTTAGGGTGAACCTGGGAACAATAGCAATTGAGAGGTGGGTCCATGCTCCTCACAACCTCCCAATCAGAGGCCTTGCTGCTAGATGCAGTTTACCGTCTTACCTAAAAGTGTCTCTGTGTGGAGTTTGATACCCTAACCAACAAATTCAAAAGTTTTTTTCTTATAACAATCAGAGTGAATTTTCCAAGCTGACATACCTCTGCACTGTCCTCAGATTGACACCTAAACACTCTAAAATGTTCGTATTGGAGCTTCCAGGGCAAATGCCATGCAGTACAGCATGCCGTTTCCAAATTTCTGGTCAAGCGAATTGTGTCATGGTGCTCTTTTTCTCACAGAGAACTATACTGTCCAGTCAACATAATAAAAAACAAACAATACGTACGCATGAAATGAAATATATAAAATGGTGACAACTGATTGGCATTTTAATTTTAGCCTTTTGTTAAATATCTTTGCTCTACATATTCAATTTTGACCTTTGTATTGAATACTTTTTTGTTGATCATGCCTTAGGAGCAGCTCTGTCCTGCCTTCCTTTTGTATTGATGTGTGTGTGTGTGTGTGTGTGTGTGTGTGTGTGTGCACACATGAATGTTGCAAAATCATACGTCTGTTTGGAGTATCAGTTGTGCTCGGTCTTTTTGTGATCACAATCAGTGAGACTACTGCAAAACTCCATACATGACTACCCAACTCATTGGCCTCTGCTGTTCTCTCATACATTTTATCGTGTGGCTAAGGCTTGAAAATTTGCATAAGCCATAAATTCATCTTGCAAATTCTCTGAACTACACAATCAGTTTTTTTCTTAATTATAGCATTTGGATTAGCCTTGTTTTCTTCCATTTTGCATGCAAGAGAAAAACAACTATGTTTTACTCCAGTGGGTAAACTGTTTTCACTTCTACACACACACACACACACATATATATATATATATATATATATATATATATACAGCCATTGAGATTTCACTCACCCGGTCAACTCAGTTGATTAAAAACTTAATTGGGCGATTAATGTATATATATATATATTTTAATTAAAATCACTTTTGTTTTCCATCAGTGATTCACGCTATGTTTACGTGAGGTGACTATTAAGTAAAGAGAGTGGGTCAAGTAAAATTATTGTGGGGCGAGTAAATTTTCCTTTGTTCTCGAACACAGGTCAAGTGATTTCTTTTTCAAATCTCAATATATATATATACTAGCAGTATAGCCCGGTGTTGCTCAGGTGTAATGAAAGCTTTAAAACTAATCCATGGTCCTGGAGCTCAGACTTTTTGGACATTGACACGAAAGACTAAAAAGCAATAGCTGTTTCCAGTTAAAGCGAAACCATAGACTGAAAGAAAAATGAATGGATGTAAGTAAAATTTTGATTTCCTAGTATCAATATCAAATAAGTTTTTCCATCGTTGCCTTTTTTTTATATAATTGATTTTCTGCACTATTATAAGAAGTGCAACCTTGAAACTTCTGAATATCGTTTCTTATGTCTTTGTCTATGAGTGTATCAAATTTGATTAAAATCGGACCACTCCTTCTATAACCTGATTTTTTCAATTATCGATTTTCGATATTTATCGGGGGTGCCTCAACACAAAACCTAGCTAAGAACACTCACAGACGCTTATAGTACAACTGTGTAAATTTTCAAGAAAATCAGTTCAGCTATTTCGGAGTCTATAGGTAATGGACACACACACACACAAAGCTCCATTTATAAATAAGTTTATATATATATATATATATATATATATATATATATATATAATGTGTGTGTGTGTGTGTGTGTGTGTGTGTGTGTGTGTGTGTGCTTACACATAAGGAGATACTGAAATGTTCTCAGCCTGATTCATTCCTAAAACTTGATTAACTTGAATAAGGTCTCATTTTTTTTTTGGGGGGGGGGGGGGTAATTTTCTTGGATGAGTAAAGAACTTTTTCAGCACCATCTCATAATCTTAACAAAGCAGGTGTCTCATTTTAGCCACATTCTATCTATTTAAATTAAAAAATGCATTACTGAGTGGTATAGAGCCATTGTTTAACAAAACATGTCAAATAATTTTAAAAGTAAACACTATGTCACACACAAAAAAAAAAAAAGTTTGCCTTGTGGGTAATGAATTACTCACCACCTTGCAACCCTCACCCCACAGACAAAACCTAGCTAGCTTTTCACTACTATATCATTATTACTTTGGCAAATGTTTAGATGAGTAATATATCTCATCTACCAAGTACTACCTTAGTACTACCAAAACAGACCTTCGCAGTTAGGACCCGCCATGCCATGCTGATGATGGTAAACCATCTCCATTCTTTTCATGATCCTCAGAAAAGGCCTATTTCTTCTACCCATAAACTATGGTTTAAATACACTTGTTTCTATAGCCTTGGGTGGTAGCCAGTTTACAAGGAGGATATCTCTGGTTTTAGAATCATGAAAGACGCAATAGAAAAGGACAGTTTCCTTTCCTAAGACACTAACTGATACATAATAAAAATAGAAAGGAATCTGAACCATGAACAAATATCTGTATATATTTCCGAGATGAGGTATTGTAAGAAAGAGCTCCATTCAAAATTCCAGTCACCTGAAAAAGGCCAGATTGTGAAACCTTTTGAATATGATAAAGATGAGGACAACAGTCCAAACAATGTAAATAGTATAAATGAGCAAACATATCTTGTAAGGACACAACATCTGAAAGAAATAATAAAAAGGTACTGAGGGAGGGAAAAAATTTTCATTCCAAACTTAGGTTCATCAGAGACAGAAACATTTCATTAATTCTCCTCTAAATCAACTCACATTAAATAATTATGCTTCAACTTTGACAAATTAAGTGACGTAGAAACAATCACATCATTTAATTATGTTTCTATAAAGGAACTGAGTGTTTTTCAAAAGGGCATGATTTTTCTATTTCCACAAACCAATATTCTCGAATAGTTGCTCATAAATTAATGATAAAAAAGTACTGTACTTTTTACACAAAAGAGAAATCTTAATCACAAGACCTCAACATGAACTCTAGCAAATGAATTAATCTAAATTAATGCTGATGTTATTTTAATTACTTTCCTCTCAGACTTTTTGAATAACCCATAATTATCAATTATGTTGGGCAGAAGCTAAATTATTATCGCAGTGGTGAGTCGAGTAAATTTAAATGCTACTGGGTTGGAAAATTAATTCAAATGGATAGGAATTTCTAAAATTTAAACAGGTAAATAATCAAATATTTACTTAAAATTTTATACTGCACTTTTAGTAATATCTTAAGCATTATCCGTCATGAAGAGGTCAGTATTAGTCCAAGAATCCCTGACCAAGAGAAGAGGGGGCAGTCCACTCCAGGTGGCACATTTGTGCCTGCTTTCAGCTATAAACTTGGAAAAGCTGTATTGAAATAAAAGTGGTTTTAATGTTGGGACAGTACTTACCATTTGAAGGATCCTCTTGATAGTAACTTAAACTATTGTGTGTGTGTGTGTGTGTATATATATATATATATATATATATATATATATATATATATTGGCCTAGCTACTGTCTATAGGATGTGTGTTGTGGTGCAGTAGATACTGGCTTGGAACGAGAAATCGGAGAGCCAAGTTCAAATTCCAGTTGAATGTGTTGCATTCACTTACGTGCAAATACCTTTGAGAAAGGTATTAATACATTGCTTCTCCATCCAACGATGGATATAGCAAAGCAGATTGGGTTCTATAGCCTTAGTTGGCAACCAGTCTTCCACAGAAAGTAATGGCAACCTCCTATGGGAAAACCTTCTGCCCAGTCAGTCATGCCTCTTTAGAGACATGATCACCCAAGCACTTAATTGAACTGTCCTCTTTAGAGACATGATCACATATGCCACTTAATTGAACTGTCCATTGAGTAACAATTGACAGATGAAATAGTTTTTGACAATGTCATTGAAAAATCTGCTCATTGTTTCAGTTCATTAGAGAGACAATAGTGAAGCAATATCAGCTCAGTTCATTCCATTTACTACCAGTTATTAAACTTTACTACTAGTTATGAAAGCTCTTGCTGTGTGTTCAATCTTTAACAGTGCCTTATCATTTTATTTTTTTGCAATAATTACATCATCAAGTAATGAAGTGTGTTTGTGTGTGTATCATCGTCGTCCTGTGGCCTTGGCCAAAATAGAACTCACTACACCCCCCCAGTATTCCCTGCGCATTTGGAACCCTGAAATGAAGATCTCAATCCCAAAGATTTAACCATTGAACAATTTCAAGGAACAATATGGAGGCTTTAACAGGCTAAAAATAAATTGCTAGGAAAATGGTAATTTCTGTAACCAAGAAAAATGAAGACTGATTCCATAAAACAAAGGCGAATAAAGAATAATTCAAATTATCAGAACATACAATCAGCTTGATTGATTGACTTGCCCAATTTCAGATTGATTAAGCAGATTACAAAATGTCGGGTAGAGGTGATGCTTGAAAATAAAAAAAGACAATACAAGGAATAGCAGCAAAAAAAAAAAAAAAAAAATGAAAAGTTAATTTAAAAGTTGAGGGATGGAGAAAAAGTAATTCAGAATTCAGGATGATAGCCCTTGAGAAACTGAACTCAACAATTGAATTTGGTGTTTGTTGGTTCTCAAGGAAATAACTGCTAAGAACATCCCTTCCCCAAATTTATAGAAAATCCAACAGATGCATGCTGGGATTTCTTCTTAACCTATAAAAATGACTCATCTGACATATTTTTGTTCTTTTTTGCTTTGAAGTTAGAATCACTTGACCGTATCCATTTCGCATGTGAACACAATTCTGACTGTGAACTTTTTGCCCTATTACTGTTGTATTGCTCAATTTTAACATTCATAATATTATTTTACCTTATTCTTTTTCCTTTTTTTCTTATTGTTTGTTGAGCATATGGCCAATTATTCTACAATAGTTAGGTGTTAATTTTTTTTAAAATTATTTTTAGTCATTTCACTGCAAGCAAGGCATTAAAATCACTAAGACACAAAGGATTATGGAGTTGGAGAGAATATGAAATAAAAAAATACACTTTCAAGGAAAAAGAACAAAAAAAAGCACAAATTAAGACAAAAGATAACAATTAACACTGATCTTCAAAAATTTAAAAGCAAAGTTTACTGGGAAGCAAGAAACCAAAAAAGAGTTTTACAAGCGAAAAATGTGAGAGAAGGAACTTATGGTGACATCTATTTCAACTGTAAATTCATCAGACCTTTCCAGCAATCTAATACTGCACTTAAATTCATGAAGTCTAAGTACCACAGAAGAAAGTTCATCAGAACAATTACCATTGTCATTTTCATGGAACTTTGAACTGGGCACTTTAATCATGGGGGTAGAATACTTCAGTCCCCATAGATTCTAGTGTTAGTAAAACAAAAATGAAGGTAATGAGACAAATCAAACCCTGAAATATCATCAGTCACAATGAATGAATGTTCCCTGAGAGAGGACCCCCAGCTTCAGTGACTATTTGATATCAAAATCAACACAAACCTCATGGAACTCGCACATACAATTTATTGGTAAAGATGGAGGAAAAAGAGTTGGTTCCTTGTACTCATCAAGTAAGTACCCAACTCCTCATGCTATCTTCTACTTTTATAAGAACCAAATCAGTCCTAAAATAGAGTACTGCTGTCATATTGGGCAGGTGCTATTCAATCTTCACTTTTCAGTTTCCACAGAGTCCAAACGCATCTTTGAATCCCTGGGAATGACAAATTATTTTTCACTCTGCAAACAGCTCACTCAATGACGAAATATAGGAAGACTCTCTCTGCTCTATCACTACTTCTATAGAAAGTGCTCTGAGGAACTACATTCGTTAGTTGCACTAGTTCTGTTCTTCATGGGTAGGACCTACCATGCCACACACATTGTAGCAAACCATCTTCATTTCCTCCATATACCATTGCTGAAAAGTAAGTTCTACTCAGTAGGTTCTTCCTGAGAACCACGGATCTGCAAAAGTGATTTTTAAGAGGATTTTTCAGATCACTACAATTTTAACCTGTTCAAGTCTAAAATTAACCATTATCTTCCTTACCTATCTGCATAAGCTTTCTTTTACTGTATAAGCTCTACTCTGAGTGGCTCCTAGCCCTAGTACAAGACGAACCGCACCATAACAAAAAAAATAAAATAAGAAAAAGATTTTCCTAATAGAAACTTGAAAAGTAGACATTTTTTTTCTACATGATGTGCTCTTTTACAACATAAGTGATCATGGCTCTCCATCACTTCTTATCTCTTGTAGCTTTTAGCAATGTTTATTCCTTCGCCAAACCTGCCAACTCAATTCCATCACCCATTCACACAAATTTGCCAGGTAAGTGGTTCACTGCCTTCCTCTGTCTCTCTTGCCTTTGATAAACCTTGTGAGTGTCAAATTCTCCAAACCTTTTTCATTATATGTCCAAGAAATTTCAGCTACCTCATTCTGTTTCTCATTTTTGTTTTCGTTTTCCATAAGACTTCTTCATTGTTTATGCACTCCATCCATGGTATCCTCAGTATACTTCTGTAGAATCACATTTTTGTTGGTTACTGTATCTTTTAATCTGAGAGGAGATTGTCCAACATTCATGGCTATACAGGAGGACTGGTATTGCATAACAGCTCATGCCTCTTTTTTTGTTTGTAACAAAAATTTCTTCTTCTTAGTACTTTGTTTAGCTATTCAAATGCTTCTTATGCTAATCAAATTAGCATTTGGATTTCAGGGTTGCATTTTCTATCACTTTTAAACACTAGTCATCATTTTTAATTTTTGATTGAGCTTTCTAGTTTTTTTTTTGTTTTTTGGGGGAGGTGGGGGGCTAAGAAAGTTGTATTTCATTTTTTAGATGAATAATTGATATTAATGCTCAAATGGCAAATATTATATATATATATATATATATAGTGCATTGAGGCATCAGATCATTATTTAAAAATACATTGTTAAATGTAACAGATAATGAATGTCTATTATGCTTAATCATGAGCTGTTCTAAATATCATATTTTAGCTTTAATTTCTGGTTAAAATAAAAACAAAAATTGTCCAACATTTGAAGATTTTTTTTATTACGCTGGTCCTTGATCTATGCTTTCAGCTCACGAGTCATCTTAAAAGTGGTTGTATGGACATTAACACAAAGATATTCACCATCAAAAATGATGTTCTGCTACGTTGACATAGAAGATTGCTATGCAACGATAATAGCAGAGGCAGGTTGTAAATTCATGATGCCATTCTATGATGTCATAACATGTGAGAGACCAAAATATTAACAACAGAACCATATGTCTAGATGCAATGTAATGTGTTGCAACTAGTTTGAAATGTAATGTTGTTGAGTGAGGGTTGCTTTGTTTTAATGTAGATGGCTTCCAATATCTGAAGGTTCAGTTTACTGTGTATATATGTGAGTATTGCTGTAGTATTGACTAATATTTGTCTAATGTTATGCAAATGGCTATGTTTTTCTAAGAAATGTTGTTTAATAGGACTAAAATCTGAAAGGTGGCAGATAAGTAGATCATTTTTTCATCTTTTAAAAGTCTTTTTTGGAAATTATTGTTGAATAAATTTGTTAAGACATTTCAAACGCATTGAGACTGTTTTGTTATGGTGTTTCACTGATGTAAATCCAAATTTGTTAATATTATTGTCATTATTGCTGTTGTTGTGATTGCCACCACTGTCATTGTTTTAGTTTAGGAAATAGATTACCTTTCATCTTGGGCGCTAAGTGTTCTATTTTTTCTTGAGTTTGATTTCTGATCATGTAGGTTTGATGTGGGTATATTTTTTAAGGAGTAGTTAAATCTTATTGATTATTATTGAGAGTGTTTTTTTCTTTCTTTTTGGAAGAGAAAGGGATTCTTTGCTAATAATGTCTTCTATTGCAATTCTTGCATATGGAACTCTCTATCAGTTTTCTGTTTTTCTGCAAACTACAATCTTCAAAAATTAAAATACAACATCAATCATCATAGTTTATCACTCTAATTCCCCATTCTTTTATTGTCCTTTCTCCTCAACAAGGTTTTCTCAATATGTTTCACCAACCTCTAGCATTCTTATGGCTTTATTGCCTTCATTGGGGTCAAATGATATATGAATGAATAATCGTTATTAATGCCTGAGATATATATATATACACACACACACACACACACAAATGATATTAATGCCTAATTGATATATATATATATATATATATATATATATATATATATTAAATAAATTGTAAATATTATGTTTGTTTATTTTTAATAAAATCCATTTGTACTCATGGATAATCTTTCGCTTATTATAATTGAAAGATATAAGAAAAGCGCTGTAACTTTGACAGTTGATTTTATTATCCATTTCTCGATGTTCCCAACTACTTTCAATCTTCTTCTTGGGGAACATTGACACTTTTATCCTTAAGATTGAAAGAAGAAATTCTGTATTCCTCAAAAATATAACCTACATTTTCAAATTTAAAAGTTGAACTCCATTCTGATTAGTTAAATTAAACACACACATAAATTCCCTCCAACCACATTAACTCTTTAAATAACAAATGTATTGTTTTCTACATTCAAATGAAAATCATTTTCACAACAATGAGCTAAAATCTTGAAACATAGAAATTTACGTGTCACAATGTAAACTGTATTAATTTTAGCTAAAAATCAAATTTTATAATTATATTATACTCTATGATATATGTTGTATTGAGCACTTTTTTTAAAAAAGTAAATGCCTAAAAACTTGAAATTCTAAAACTGTTGGTTCTCTTTCCCTGGAGATATATATATATATATAATGATATTAATCCTTAGTGTGTGTGTGTGAGAGAGAGAGAGAGAATAATCTCTTCTCTTTTTATATAGATTATTACTAGTCTTTATTAATTTCTGACTAGTATATTTTTACCTTTCTATCAACTCCCAAAAGATGATTTTATGATTGGTAACCATGTAGCAAGGATTGGAAAAATAAGCAACACTCAAAATTTGAAAGACTCTGAATATTTTAAGCACTTCAGGCATAAAAGCCTCTAAAGATACAAAAACTTGTCCTTGGGCATGGTTCACTTGCCAATACACTTGAGATGCATCCACAGAAGACAACAGTCACAAACCACAGAATCCATGTTGTTCAAGTCTTGCTTACACGGCTCACACAACCACTGTACTGACAATCTCAAGGTGCTGTAAATATGATGGTGAAAATAAATAAACTTCTGTGTTAAATCTGTGTGTTGTCTATCACTTCTCCTAACTAGCCTTAGATTAAACAGCAGGGGAGCCCAAGCTATCTAGCCTTGTGTGGCAGCCAGTTTACAAGCAGAACTCTGAATTCAAGACCATGGAGAAAGCAACTAGAAACTACTCCATTATCTTTCCCATCAAATCATGCAAATTCACATTTTTTTTAATCGTTTCACCCCAAGCAAGGCGGTAATGCCACTGATGCACAGGGAGCTACATAAGAGAAAAATATTAGATATGAGGAGAGTAAAGAGAAAGATGAACCAGTTACAGGGGGGTGTCAGAAAAGGGAGCAAGAGAAGGATGAGAATACAGGTGTGATGACAGTTGCAAAGGTAGAGAGAAAGGAAAAGATATACAGGGTGATGTAGAAACAACTGGAGTCAAGTGGTTAAGAGATGGGTATTGACATTGCATTTAAATTCCTGGCAGTTATAGCCGTCAGGAAAGCAAGAAAACTGAAGGGCCATGATCACAAAAGATCCAAAAAGGACATGGCATTTAAAAAAGAGATTAATACCTTCTATAGAATGACAGTCTTTAAGTTGAAATAAAAAGCAGCTGAAATTAAGATGGAATAATACAAAATGGAAAAATAATACTAATTGAAAATTTTTAATTGAAATATGATTCCATCTCATAAACACATGTAAAATGTAAAGTGGCAAAGTGGGAATACATTTGTATTACTCCTTCTGTTTTACTTTCATAGCTTCATCAGTGAGGTGCCACAGCAGAAATAGAGGATAACAGATATGAGCTCAGGTCTCATTGGGGATTTATCTTCAATGCTGTTTACTGAACAAAATAACTTGGAGCTGTTGTAAAAAGAACAGAAATTAAAATGAAGGAAATGTCAATCAAAAATTAGTAACATCTAAAAAAATCTAAAAAAAAGTTAGTCTGTGAATTACCAGCAAAGTATACAAAATTTGTTCTTTGAAATTTATCTGAAACTAGAATTTTTTGCAACATGCCGATGCATGTTGAAATCGTCACATTATTTAGTATTGTTGAAGCTATCATGAACATTTTTTGTTGAGATTTACAAAATCTATATTTCATTCAATTTTGCAAACCAATAGATGAAAACTTTTGCTTGGAAAAATACTTTTACTAAAACCCTACTTCACAGTTTTTAAGGAATGTTGTCATACCAACCGTACTTTGTAGCCCCTTATCTGTTTTTTGCAATTCTCCCCAAAATTTGGTTTTGGTCAGTCAGTGGATGACCATTTTAGGAAGTGTGACAGATGAACAGACTAACAGAAGTTAGAGAAATTTATATATAGATAATATGCATGCAAAACCTTGAGAGAATGCATTTTCAAAATGAATAAATAAACAAAATTTTGTGACAGGCAGTTGGCATCCTTCACTAGCTTTTCTGCACGTAAAGAGGTTGGCATATCAGCAAACAGTACAAAGAAGTCAAACTGTCAAAAGATAGATGAGCTTCTTATAGGAGCCAACAGTCAACATATAACATTTTTGTTTTTTTTTTAACATTTAGGTATCCTTTCAGTCCAACACATCTTCAGATGGAATCATTGGGATATTTTAGTTGAAAGCAAAAAAGATAACTGAACGAAGGTTGGAACACAAAACAATTTATTAGTAAAAAGTATTTACAAACAAGAGATTCGCTTGGTGTTGATCATAGTATCTACTTTTACATTTACATACACTATCTCTGATATTGAACACTTTTATCCATTAATACAGCATACCTTAAAACTATATATATATATATATATATATATATATATATATATATATATATGGCACCCAATGTTACTTAAAATAGAAAATTAAAAGCAAATGAGAATAAACAAAAATAAATAACAAAATAAACAAAAATAAGTAAAATTAATTAATCCAGACCAATAAATAAGTAAATAATGAACAAATTAACAAACCATGAATGCAAACATAAACACAAGTAAAGGAAATAACACATTGTATCAACTTTTAATATAAACATCTAACTACTAGGAAATTAGCAACTGGTGCAAGAAAAGTAACTTTGGAAAACAATTAGATTTGCAAAGAATTTTACTTCAAATCAGAAGACAGAGACCAATTAATAGCATAACTGGGCTTGCTACTATGACCTCAGCATAGTAATTAACCTTATATAATTAGTACATACTCAGTTCACTTAGAATTCCTAATTAGATCATTAAACAAGTTTCTGGCCCACAAATAACAGGAACCAACAGGGTCAGTATTCAAACTTAAAATGTAATTAGTCCTGAGATTTTATGTCACTAACCAACAAAAATGTGACAGTACCTGTTACTGGTAGAAGAGAAAAAATTCTTTAAATGTGTGTGCATGCATATTCAGTCAGCCGTTTATTCTTTGTGTGTGTGTGTGTGTGTGTGTGTGAATATAGCTTTTGTGAATTTTTCCAAGTATTCAGTTAAAATAAGGAAGTGCCTGCTTTCTGTTCTGAGCTATTGCTAAAGTTTTTTCTTTCACTGCTTGTTGATAATAAACATCACTAATACAGTAACTGGAATAAAATTATTTATTCTCTCTTGCTGAAATCACAAAACCAAGTTTAAAGGTAGATATATGCCAATACCAAGATACAATTTCAGTGTAGTATAAATGTGCCCCTGTGTATATAATTATAAAAATAGATTACACACAACAATTTCTGTTACATTAACATCTATAAAAGCTATATAGTTCTTTGTGTAGCTTCTTCATACAGTCATAACAGTATTGAGAGCCAGATGGTCTCTTTGACATCATATATCCTCATGAATTATACAGACAATTCATTCTCATAAAGACATACATTTTATATGATACAAAAATTACAAACAAGATCTTCAAATAAAAATCAACCAGAATATCTAAGAAATATAAATTTTTGTAAACTAAAAAATATGAAGTTACATAAAATAAAAAATATGACGTTATGTAAATTAAAATATATGGCATTGTAACTTAACATTTTTAGTTTGCATATGAACTAAAAATGTGAAGTTATACAAACTAAAAAAATGTGAAAGTATAAAAACTAAAACATGTGAAGTTATCTAAACTTATTTATAAATGGAACTTTGTCTATGTGTGTGTGTCCGTTACCTATAGACTCTGAAATGGCTGAACCGATTTTCTTGAAAATTTACACATTTGTACTATAAGCGCCTGCAAGTGTCCTTAGCTAGGTTTTGTATCGAGGTACCCTTGATAAATATCAAAAATCGATAATCCAAAAAATCGGGTTATAGAAGGAGTGGTTCAATTTTAATCAAATTTGATACACTCATAGACAAAGACATAAGAAACAATATTCAGAAGTTTCAAGGTTGCAGTTTGTACAATTGTGTAGAAAACCAATAATATATATATATATATATATATATATATATATATATATATATAAGGCAAGATGTTTGTGTGTGTGTGTCTGTTTATCTGTTTGTATGTTTATACAAATCCACAATTTTTATCTGATTCTCACCAAACTTCACACAAATATTCTCTTATGTCCTTAGCTAGGTTTTGTGTCGAGGTACCCCCGATAAATATCAAAAATCGATAATCAAAAAAATCAGGTTATAGAAGGAGTGGTTCAATTTTAATCAAATTTGATACACTCATAGACAAAGACATAAGAAACAATATTCAGAAATTTTTATCTGATTCTCACCAAACTTCACACAAATATTCTCTAGGCTGAGTCTGAGCTCCAGGACCATGGATTAGTTTTAAAGCTTTCATTACACCCAAGCAATGCCGGGCTATACTGCTAATGTACACTAAGATGTATCTTAATTCACTTCACTTTATCTGCTTTTCAATTAAATTTAACTAAATACTCTGAAAAAAAAAAAAATCTTAATTATATATTGTTTATTCAGTGTATCAATAGCTGTGCTCACACAAAGTTACAAGTCACCATGACTGAGGGTTTTTGATTTTACTGGCCTTGTTCAAACTGACAATCATGCCAGATTATATACACTCTTCCTAAACTGTAGCTAAGTCTTCTCAGTATAGTTGCAATATACCCTACAAGTTGCCTCTGTGGGTGTGGAACAAACACAGATGTGCCTGAGAAGTTCGTCTGTAACAGGGAATAGCTAGCCACCACAGAACACAGGCACACTTGGACATGAGTAGCAAGCCATACAATATAGGAATGAAATAAATAATACAATTTTATTTTTAAAATTACTAAATTTTTATTTTCTAGTTTAATAATAACTGTTATTATAAACTGTTTAAACAGTAATCATTATTTTATCCTCTAAGTAATATAAACGGATGTTATGGTGCAGTCGATATCAGCTCTGAATGAGAAATCGAAGAGCTGAGTTCAAATTCTAGTCAAATTCATCACATTCACAGATATGCAAATATCCTTGGAAAAGGTATAAATCCATCTCTTTTCCTTCCAGCTATGGATTAAATAGGATATATTGGATTCTTTAGCCTTGGTTGGCAACCAGTCTACTGCAAAAAGTAATGGCAGCCAAATGCAGGAAAATTTTCTGCCTAGTCAGTCATGTCTCTTTCAAGATATGATTGCCAAAGCGTGTATTACATATGGCACTTAACTGACTAACTGATATAAATATGAAACTCTACATCGACATTTTAATTCTAAAAAATCGATTGAAAACTAGTCTTATACAATAAATTCTTCAAAAAGTGAACCAAAAGGATTAGTCATTTAGTGTGTTATTAAAAATGATAATATGAAAAGTACAAAAACTATTCAGTTCCACTCCATTTCCCCAAATTTGAGCCAATATCAGATTTTTATTTTTTTTAGTGGAGTGGAGGCCAACAAAATTTTTAAAAATACAGTTCATTGTAAACTATGTAAACTTTTCAATGGCTCTATAGTATATGCTACATATCCAGGGTCCCAAGGTTGGGGTTTTGAATTCAGAGTTGTTCTTCTCCTAGACTGGTTGCCAAGCAAAACTAGAGAGCCCAGGCTGCCCTGAGTCATAGCTGGAAAGAGAAGAGACATATTTGTATCTTTCATAAAATCGGGCAGAATTTGAACTTAAATCACAAGTTTCTTTCAAAGCCACTAACCATTGCATCACCTGCACATCTACTGTAGTTTTCATGGAATAAACAGAAGGTATTATTTTCAAGCACCCCTCATACTTATATATTTATAACAATTCAACAAGACCATCAAGTGAAATGATATAATTGTGCATGCAACTTTTAAAAAAAGTGACTCTTAAATTAATACAAGCATTTTTATGAACCAGAATTGACTGATTTATTTTCAGCATTCATAGCACAAAGAATGTTTTTCACTGTACAATGCTCCACATGTCTACTGAACAGGTTAGACATTTTGACCTATAAAATTACTGAAATCGATTTCAAGTGAAAACCAGTGAATAGAAGAAATGATTGATTTATTAAATTATCAATATTTTAATGTTTTTTTGAATCCTGTCTATTGTGTAATCAGACAATGAAAGAAAAAAAAGAAGATATTTTTTGACAATAATGGATTGAAAGTACTGATAATTTCTAAAAATACTAAAAAGATATTCTTACCAGTCATTATTTTTAGTTAACTAGATGATCTTTTTTTCTTTTTACTGTCGATTTTCCACATTAAAAAAAAGAAAGTCATACTGTCCAAAACATCACAAGAACAACCCAGAATGAATAAAATGGGGACTTCAATGGTAATCGTAATATTAGTCATTTCTCTTCAAGGACCTCTAGAATGAATAAGATGGGGTCTTCAATGGTAATCGTAATATTAGTCATTTCCCTTCAAGGACCTCTAGAATGAATAAGATGGGGTCTTCAATGGTAATCGTAATATTAGTCATTTCCCTTCAAGGACCTCCTAGAATGAATAAGATGGGGTCTTCAATGGTAATCGTAATATTAGTCATTTCCCTTCAAGGACCTCCTAGAATGAATAAGATGGGGTCTTCAATGGTAATCGTAATATTAGTCATTTCAAGGACCTCCTAGAATGAATAAGATGGGGTCTTCAATGGTAATCGTAATATTAGTCATTTCCCTTCAAAGGACCTCCTAGAATGAATAAGATGGGGTCTTCAATGGTAATCGTAATAATAGTCATTTCCCTTCAAGGACCTCCTAGAATGAATAAGATGGGGTCTTCAATGGTAATCGTAATATTAGTCATTTCCTTCAAGGACCTCCTAGAATGAATAAGATGGGGTCTTCAATGGTAATGTAATATTAGTCATTTCCCTTCAGGACCTCTAGAATGAATAAGATGGGGTCTTCAATGGTAATACATGTGTATTAGTCTCATTTCCCTTCAAAGGACCTCCTAGAATGAATAAGATGGGGTCTTCAATGAGCAATCGTAATATTAGTCATTTCCTTCAGGACCTCCTAGAATGAATAAGATAGGGTCTTCAATGGTAATCGTAATATTAGTCATTTCCCTTCAAGGACCTCCTAGAATGAATAAGATAGGGTCTTCAATGGTAATCGTAATATTAGTCATTTCCCTTCAAGGACCTCTAGAATGAATAAGATGGGGTTATTAGTATTACGTAATATTAGTCATTTCCCTTCAAGGACCTCCTAGAATGAATAAGAGTGATGGGGTCTTCAATGGTAATCGTAATATTAGTCATTTCCCTTCAAGGACCTCCTAGAATGAATAAGATGGGGTCTTCAATGGTAATCGTAATATTAGTCATTTCCCTTCAAGGACCTCCTAGAATGAATAAGATGGGGTCTTCAATGGTAATCGTAATATTAGTCATTTCCCTTAAGGACCTCCTAGAATGAATAAGATGGGGTCTTCAATGGTAATCGTAATATTAATTCATTTTCCCTTCAAGGACCTCCTAGAATGAATAAGATGGGGTCTTCAATGGTAATCGTAATATTAGTCATTTCCCTTCAAGGACCTCCTAGAATGAATAAGATGGGGTCTTCAATGGTAATCGTAATGTGCTAGTCATTTCCCTTCAAGGACCTCCTAGAATGAATAAGATGGGGTCTTCAATGGTAATCGTAATATTAGTCATTTCCCTTCAAGGACCTCCTAGAATGAATAAGATGGGGTCTTCAGTAACGGTAATCGTAATATTAGTCATTTCCCTTCAAGGACCTCCTAGAATGAATAAGATGGGGTCTTCAATGGTAATCGTAATATTAGTCATTTCCCTTCAAGGACCTCCTAGAATGAATAAGATGGGGTCTTCAATGGTAATCGTAATATTAGTCATTTCCCTTCAAGGACCTCCTAGAATGAATAAGATGGGGTCTTCAATGGTAATCGTAATATTAGTCATTTCCCTTCAAGGACCTCCTAGAATGAATAAGATGGGGTCTTCAATGGTAATCGTAATATTAGTCATTTCCCTTCAAGGACCTCCTAGAATGAATAAGATGGGGTCTTCAATGGTAATCGTAATATTAGTCATTTCCCTTCAAGGACCTCCTAGAATGAATAAGATGGGGTCTTCAATGGTAATCGATAATATTAGTCATTTCCCTTCAAGGACCTCCTAGAATGAATAAGATGGGGTCTTCAATGGTAATCGTAATATTAGTCATTTCCCTTCAAGGACCTCCTAGAATGAATAAGATGGGGTCTTCAATGGTAATCGTAATATTAGTCATTTCCCTTCAAGGACCTCCTAGAATGAATAAGATGGGGTCTTCAATGGTAATCGTAATATTAGTCATTTCTCTTCAAGGACCTCCTAGAATGAATAAGATGGGGTCTTCAATGGTAATCGTAATATTAGTCATTTCTCTTCAAGGACCTCTAGAATGAATAAGATAGGGTCTTCAATGGTAATCGTAATATTAGTCATTTCTCTTCAAGGACTAGAATGAATAAGATAGGGTCTTCAATGTGTCGTAATATTAGTCATTTCTCTTCAAGGACCTCCTAGAATGAATAAGATAGGGTCTTCAATGGTAATGTCATGTAGTCATTTCTCTTCAAGGACCTCCTAGAATGAATAAGATAGGGTCTTCAATGGTAATCGTAATATTAGTCATTTCTCTTCAAGGACCTCTAGAATGAATAAGATAGGGTCTTCAATGGTAATCGTAATATTAGTCATTTCTCTTCAAGGACCTCTAGAATGAATAGGGTCTTCAATGGTAATCGTAATATTAGTCATTTCTCTTCAAGGACCTCCTAGAATGAATAAGATAGGGTCTTCAATGGTAATCGTAATATTAGTCATTTCTCTTCAAGGACCTCCTAGAATGAATAAGATAGGGTCTTCAATGGTAATCGTAATATTAGTCATTTCTCTTCAAGAGCCTCCTAGAATAAGATAGGGTCTTCAATGGTAATCGTAATATTAGTCATTTCTCTTCAAGGACCTCCTAGAATGAATAAGATAGGGTCTTCAATGGTAATCGTAATATTAGTCATTTCTCTTCAAGGACCTCCTAGAATGAATAAGATAGGGTCTTCAATGGTAATCGTAATATTAGTCATTTCTCTTCAAGGACCTCTAGAATGAATAAGATAGGGTCTTCAATGGTAATCGTAATATTAGTCATTTCTCTTCAAGGACCTCCTAGAATGAATAAAATAGGGTCTTCAATGGTAATTGTAATATTAGTCATTTCCCTTCAAGGAAATATTTAGAATTGGCAGAAGCGACCAGCCAGTAGTTTTCACTTGAAATTTATATAACCTTTCTCTTCAAACAATTGTTCAGAAAAATAAGGATTCTTAAATATTCTTGTATATTTTTGACATGAGATATTGCAATTACTTACATTCTTTAGACTAGATAAAAGTGTTGGGTCCTCAAAGACACATGACCCAGTGGATAAAACCATTGGTTGGAGCCAGTGACTTGACCCAAAAGAGTTGTGAGTTCAATACCTGTCGATAGCAGAGGTGAACAAAAAACTTAGAGAGTTGAGGTAAAGAGAGATAACTGTTACTGAGACATCTAGAAGCATCATGGAATAAGAACAATCCATCCCAGTGAATAAAATAAAGGGTTTGGTTAAAAATCCCAATCACTTGAAGAAAGTCGTAGCATACAATAGCCAAAACTTTGTGAATATGGCAAGAAAGATACAAATAGTAAATTTAAATAATGTTTCTTAAGACCAGTAACTATTAACCAGTATTGATTGGGGTTTCCTTTCTAACCTTTTGTTTGAAGTAATGTGAAATATTATAACCTTGATTATATCACTATTTTCTCCTTGATTTTTTGTGCTATCCATTTTAGTTGTTGCTGCTGTTGAAAGTTTTTAAGTGATGTGGTTTCTGTTATTTGGTGCATTTTTTGTTTGTGATTCTGTAGCATTAATCAATGATGTTCAAAGAAGAATGGTGTTAAAGATCTAGAGTAAAATACTACGCCTCCTTGGCCTTACACTCTTGGCGGACCTCAAATGGAATGACTATATTGAATCCATTGCCAAATCTGATGCTATGAAAGTGGGCTCCCTGTGCAGGGCCCGGAAATTTTTCCCACCTGAATCTATTCTGCACATATACAAATCTACCATCCGCCCGTGTATTGAATATTGCTGCCATATCTGGTCGGGTGCCCCTGCTGCTCTCCTTGGGCTTCTTGACAAAATACAAAGGAGGATCTGTAACGTGGTTGAGACTGACTTGGCAGACCGGCTGCAGCCGCTCTCTCACCGGCGTGATGTGGCTTCCCTGTGCCTCTTCTACAAGTACTTTCATGGCTTCTGCTCCGATGAGCTTAGATCACTGGTGCCGCCTAAGCACGAATTTACACGAGATACTAGATTAGCAACTAGGTCCCACCCTTTTACAGTTAAACAAATAAGAAGTAACCGTAAATTCTACTCCAACAGCTTCTTTTCTCGCGCTTCCCGCCTGTGGAACTCCCTTCCACAAGTCTGCTTTCCCGACAATTACAATCTCTAGGTGTTTAAATGTAGGGTCAATAGACACCTCCTATCACACTAACTCCCAACTATTCTCACAACACTCTCATCTACCCAACCCTCATTCTCGGTATCCTTACCCGCCTATCACCCACCCGCTGTCATTTCCTATATTTAATCAGCCTTTCTCCACTTTACGTAGCCCTCTGCGCAGTAGTGGCAGTGACATGCCTTGCTCGGGGTGAAACGCTTATAAAAAAAACAAAAAAAAAACATACTCCACTCACTCAAAACTATTTTTAACCATTGATCTTAGAAAGCAATTGTATTCAGCTAACAGTTTAGACATTTTTGAATTGGTTCAGTGCCATATATGATTTTCATATGAAAGTCTTTATCTAACAAGGATATTAAAGAACATGACTTGAGTTTTTAAGCTAATGTTTTTGTTTCATAGTAATTTGGAGTGATGGGCAAAACTACCCCTGGTACAACCTATTCTATGTTCAATTTATTATTCACTAACACTTAATTTGGAGGTGTGCTGTGGTGTAATGGACATCAACTCAGAATGGGAAATCTGTAGAGCCATGTTCAAATTCCAGTTGAATTCGTTGCATTCATCTGCATGCAAATACCCTTTGGGAAAGGTTATGAATCCATCTCTTTTCCCTCCAGTTATGGGTTGAATAGCAGGACAGATTGAGTTTCTATAGCCTTCGTTGGGAAACAGTCTACTGCAGAAAGAAATGGCAACCTCCTGCAAAAAAATCTTCTACCTAGTCAATCCAGATCAAAAGAGACATGATCACCCAAACATGTAAAACACTTAGTTATAATCTTCCATTTTCAAAAGGATTCAAAATAGAAATGTAATCCTAAAAGTAATTTGAAACTTAGTATGAAATAGTTTGTAGTATGCTCTTATTAGAAATATAAAAATATTATATGTATCGATAAATTTTATGTGTTCTAATGTGTTGGAACATGAATGAGTAAAAATCGATATGAAATCTAGAAAACTCCAATACATGAATGTATTGTAAGCAAAGCGTAAAAAAAATAATTACTGTGCAGCAATGGTTAAATATTTTAATGATAAATCTCATGCCATAAAAGCATTGAGCACATGGGGCCCACATTGTCCCTCCAGCCTCTTATGGTCTTGACAGAGCATCATAACATACTCTAGCACCAGCGGCCATGTGGTCTGCTGCAAGGTCGTTGTCAGTGGGCTGGTGGTAGGTTGACTTGGTAAGGTGGTCATCAGGTCATTGCAGGACATGAACAAATTAGCATATACTTTCTTGGCTGGCTAATTCCACTGTTTAAAAAATACTAATTGCACAGTTAGGATATTTGTCCCAAAGAACCATTGTATAATACAAATAAACATCCCTGAAAAGATTGTTAGTGGATTTGGGGGGTTTTTTTTGTTTGTTTTTTTACAGTTTATCAACACTTTGTGGGCTATTTAAAGTCAAAACATTTTAGATTTTAAGAATTTTTTTTTTTATTACAAGTAAAAATTAAATTAACATTTTTTTTTTAAAGCAATGTTTTTTTTGTTTTTTTTCTGAGTCATGTCCTACTATTTAATTCATAGCTGGTGGGAAGAAAGGATTCATACCTTTCAAAAGAGTATTTACACATAAATAAATGTAACAAACCCAACTGGATTTCAAACTCAGCTGTCTAATTTCTCATACCAAGTCACTATCCATTACACCAACAAGGTGGCATGAGGGAAGTACATATACAAGAGTCATTGCAGTGGGTGGTGTCTAGAGCAAGAGTGCTAGATGGAGCCCATCCCTCTTCAGGCTGGTTGTCTATCAAAACTAAACAGCTCAATCTGCTTTATTGTTTACAAGGATTTGAATTTCTAGTTTTTCTTCTTGAGTGGTTGACCTATCAAAGCAAAACAGCCTAATCTGTTATATCATTTAAAAGGTTTTGAATTCAGAGTTTTTCTTCCCCTAGATTAGCTATCAAGGCTAAAAAGGGTTTCGAATTCTTCTTGAGGGATTGACCTATCAAGGCCAAATAGCCAAGTCTACTTTATTATTTATAAGGGTTTGAATTCAAATTTTTCATTTGCCCAAGTAAGTTTCCACCCAAGGCAAGAGAGCCCAGTCTGCTTTCTGTGCCAATAACCATTTAGGGCTCATCTGGGATTCAAACCCAGGATTGCACACAAATTTCAGCAAGAAAAATTAGAAAAAATATAAACTCACACATGAAAACCTTTTAATACCATAAGCACTTTTTATGGCATGGGTAAACAAGTTCTATATAAAAGAGATGTTCTAAAAATGTAAAATATACTTAGATTTTATAGACACTTTGTATAAGAAGGTTAGATAATTAACATTCTACTTGATTACAGGTATTAAGTTTTACTGTTATTGTTTTCGGGTATTACAGCTTCATGACCCTTATGAATGGTCTTCATCAGACAGATGATGCCTGGATGTAAAGTGAATTGTTAGGTTAGTGTTTGTTGTCTACATACAAAGACTTTCCAGTCCTGTGTGCTCTAAATTCAGTCAGATCATAGTAAAATGCTTGGCTGTTAGCCAGACAAAAAGAAAAGGAAAACAAATCCTTTATTACATTTTTGTCACTATCTCTTCCTCATCTAACTGACAGCTATGATTGCATTTCTTTCATGACAGAAGATTTTTATGGTAAAGTATTTCATGGTTTGTTTTTTTCTTATGGGTTTTTTTATTGCTATTGTTTTGGTGAGTGTATGCCAGAAAAGGGAGGGGGGTAATTCCTAAGCCACCATTAGCCTTGTTCATTTGAAAGGATATGAATCTAAAATGATAACATATCTTTAATCTCTCATTACTTCAGACTAATTTATTTAAACATATGTTTGTTGGTAGTTCCTAAACGGAACTTAGTACAAGTACACATCTGGTGAGTATCACATGCACTACAAAAGTAGTTATGTACATCAAGAGTTGATTAATTGATGGTGCACAGTGAGGAGCATACTCCATCTAACTGAATTACACAGAGATGTTAACATGAAAAGGTTTTTATTATTACACTTATAATGGTCCTATTCTACTAGTAATGTTTGTAATAATTCCTGACCATTAACAGTTCTTTCCTTCTAATGTTTAGTACATATCCATAGTATATCAGTCAGTTAAGTGCCATACATGATACACGCTTGAGCAATCATGTCTTGAAAGAGACATGACTGACTTGGTAGATTTTCTCACTGTAGATTACCATTTCTTTCTGCAGTAGACTGGTTGCTAACCAAGGATATAAAACCCAATTTGTCTTACTAATTAGCCAATAGTTGGAGAGAGAAGAGATGGATTAATACCTATCCCAAGGTTGTTTGCGCGTAAGTGAATGCAACAAATTCAACTGGGATTCAAATTCAGCTAACCAATTTCTCAATCCACGCTGATATCTACTGCATCACAACATTATACATATAAAATGCTCTTGTTTAGTCAGTAATATTGCATTAATTCTTAACCAGTGACTATTTCTTTCTTTACTAATGTTTTGCACTCTATGATATATAATTAAATCATTACCAATGTATTCTATAGTAAAATTATCAGCAATGAATACCATAGTAAAATCATTTGTAATTCACTTACATTATCTATACAAAAAAAATGTTGTTTAGTTGAAAACACCTTATTAATTCCTGACCAATGAGAATACTTTCTTTCCTTTTTAATATTCAGTACAATTGGAGTAGATAGATCTATCGCCCGGTTCACACTCCACCCACGGCTATTGAACAGGTTAAGAGGCTCATCCCTTGTTCCCTGTTTAGGATGTGGTTTCCGGCTTTCTCTTTTCCAATCTTCTCACTATTACGTAGCCCCCTGCACATCACATTAAAAAAAAAAAAAAAAAAATCATTTGCAATGCATTCTTATAGTAAAATTATTTGCACATTTATAAATCTACCATTTGTCCATGCATTGAATACTGGTGCTATATCTAGTAGTGCGCTCCTGCTATTCTTCTTGAAGTTCTTGACAAAATTTAAAGAAGGATCTACGATGTAATCAGTCATGATTTAGCAACTCGACTTCAGTCACTTTCTTTCTGATGTGATGTGGCTTCCCACCATCTTTTCTAGAAATATTTTCATGGCAACTGCTCTAATGGGGTTTTTTTACCTGGTGCTCCATCAATGTGAATTTAAGCATGCTACTAGACTGGCATCGAGGTCCCACCCTTTTACTGTTTAAATAGTTAAATGTAACCAGCACTTCTACTCCAACAATTTCTTTTCTCACACTTTCCACTTGTGGAATTCCCTTCCATTTACTAGCTTCCCTGATCGCTACAATCTCCAAAAATTTAAATGCAATCTCAATTGCTATCTTCTATCTTCTTGAATTCCATTCATCTTTTATCCTTTCAATGCCCATTGTACCCAGTCTTTTCTCTCACTGTAACTAATGCCAGTTCCACCTTGCTTGAGGGCAAATGATTTACAAAAAAAAAAAAAAAAAAAAAAACCTGAAATGCATTTTTATAGTAAAATCATTTGCAATTAATTTACATCAACTATACAAAATTTTCTGCTTAATTAGTAACAATTTTACTAATTCCTGACCACTAATAATCTTTTCTTTACTTTAATGCTTGGTACAAATCTATAATGTATAGTTAAATCATTTGCAGTAATTCCTGACTATTGACAATCTCTTCATTCTTCATTCTCAGTGCACAATAAAGAGATTATTTAACCAATGTTAAATTTGAGATAAAGATTTCAAACTTTACTGTTTTCATAACCAATTCTTCCCTTCCCCCAATCCTACAGAGATAAGTATTTAGTTTACTGTACAGAAATTACTAAAGAAATTGAAAAAGTGATACCAGCAATATGCTATCACAAAACTATCAACAAAACTTTTTCATTGCTCTCCACCACTAGAATTGGCTGTTTGAAATATTTGTTTTATAAATTCTACATGCGGTATCACTTGTTATATAAACAAATAGTGTTGAATTAATTAACAATGCATTTCTATAGTAAAATAACTTAGAATACATTTCTATGTATGCTTTTAGTATCTATTTTATCACACTATCATTTTAATAATGATTTTGATGCAATTTTTTTTGTTATATTTCAGTTTATGTAAATAGTAAATTAAAATAATTTGCAATGCATTTCTGTAGTAAAAATTTTGCAATGCATTCCTAAAGTATAAAATAATTGCAATACAATGATATAGTAAAAAATTCATTACCAATTTCTACATTAAAAATTTGTTTAATCTATACTATAATAAAAGCTGTGTCCATACGTCACACAATTCAACCAGTAATAAAATATGCAGCATTTCCTTTACTAATAAGATATATAGTATTTCTTTCTGTAATAATTTTAACTAAAAATTAAACATAAAAATGAAAAGTAAAATCTTAGAAGTTAAATTAATAGGTAGAATATTAAATTAAAATAGAATATTATATTAAAAAAATTTTGAATCAGATTCTATGGTAAAAATATTCTATTTTGTTATATCACTTGTTATATATAGTTAAGCATTAAAACAATTTGCAATGAATTCCTATAGTAAAAACAAAAGTTATTGAAATGGATTTCTATACTAAAAGTTTTACAATGCATTTCTGTAGGAACAAAAAAATTTCTGATCAGTTTCTAGAGTAGAAAACTAATGATACATTTCTATAGTAAAATAATTCTGAATAAATTTCTTTATATGCTTTCAATACATATCACTGAGAGAATAACTCATTTTTCCAAACCTGACCAAATGAACTAACAAAAATATTTTTCTTTTTTTTTTTAAACCTTTCTTGGCTAATTGAAAAACATCTCAGCACTCCCTAATATGTGTAATGAAATATAATTTTAAAGTATGCTAAATTTATGTGGTAAAAGTATTCAATATCCAATATAGAGTGTATGTAAATATAGGGTGACCCAAAAAAACAGGAATTTTTTATTTGTCCATTTGTGATTTACTTTTGTGGGGCTATCTCAAGAGTAAAGTATACATGACTCGACCAAGATCTCTGGATGAGTTAAAACAGAGAATTCAGGATGAAATTCACAGTATCCCAGCTGACATGTTGCAGCAGTCAATGAGAAATCTCAACAGCAGATTTTAAGAATGCATTCATACAGGACATAATTTTAAAAAAATGAAAATTTCCATCATTATTTCTTAAATAGCATGTTTTAATTACTTTGAATAAAATATTTTTCTTCCATCACTCTTGGTTTTATTGAATTGTTAAAAAGTTCCCATTTTATTTTTGGATCACCCAGTATAAGCAGAGACCAACATTGAATGGCAAGGGTCTGTTTTGGGCTTGAATCCAAACTTTGTCATGTGGGTTGGATAGTAGCTCTTTATAGATGTTAGTCACGGAGACATAGTGGGTATCAGTAGTCATAAAATAACCACCATAATTAGTTCTAAGTAACATAATTTTTCTCAACTATTCAATAGCCATTAAACAATAAATCAGAAATAACTGACCTTGCTACCCACAAGGCACCAATGACTAACATATGTAGTCAAATTACTATCCAATCCACGAGGCCTAAAGATTTACATTCATTTGATGTTAATCAATGTGTGTTCACACTGCTTTATATATATATATATATATATATATATATATAAAGGGAATCTCAACATATCATTATAAATTATAAATAATTTCTATGAGGTAAATTAATTCATTTTATCAGACCACACTATATTTGTTCCATTCGGTACCGGAAAAATATTTCTACCAAATGAAACAAATATAGTGTGGTCTGATGAAATAAGCTAATTTAGCTTATAGAAATTAATTATAATTTATAATGACATGTTGAGTTTTCCTTTATAAATATCATATTGCTCTGGATAACATCCATTGAGCTCTTTATACAGATAAAACTTAATATTTTATATTAAGTTGAGCTTGTTGGATTATCCTCGCCATTTACGAACTTGCCACCTATATATATAAGAGATAGTTGAAGTTTCTGGAACACATAATGAGGAAGGAGGGCTTGGAGAATCTGATACACACAGGATGGATAGAGGACCAGGGGGAAATAACATGTAACATTCTCCATGGGCTTGAGCAAATGAATGGCAGAGCAGAATTTTGGAAAAATAAGACAAAATTTATTAAAAGCTACAAAGGACAGGAAGATGTGGAAGGCCATGATCGCCTACATCCTGAAGAGATACAGCACATGAAGAAGATATAAACAGAGCAAATGAAAGTTATGATACAATCACTTAACAACTGCTACCCATGATATTATGGGTTACATTGATTTAAATAAGCATTTGCTCATATTTTAAAGATCCGGATAAAATAAGTTAAAATATCTTCTTGACAGAATTTTGCTTTGACAACAGCAAAGAAAAAACTTGAGATGGCTGACATTTTAGTAAATAAGTTTAAAGCAAACATGATTTCTTGATAGTGACTTAACATGATAGCTGTCAGCAGAATGAAGATTCAGGTATCAGGTATCGGGGTTTTAAAAGTTCCCTCTGAAAGGGTGACAAGAGACAAGGTGGAAGAGGTATTCTGAAGAGTAGGTGGTAAAGAAACACAAATATAGTCAAGTAAGTTCCCAACAATTTCACAACTAGCTAGACAGGTATGAAAGGTTTAAGTGTCGCTTAGTAAATGTCACATAGTATGAAAGATGTTTCTTGAGTAACAATTCAACAAAAGTTCTAAGAAATATAGCTTAGTAAAGTGAAGACAGAAACTCACTATGGATAGAATTACCTTGTTCCTCAGAATATAGACATGCAGTACATGTGCACATATGAAGAAGAATTTTTTATGCATAAATTCTTATGCAGACAATGCAAGTTTTGTAAAACTATATACACATATTGAAAATGTATATATCATCAGCAGAAAAAGTGCAAATAGCCTTGGGAAAGGTATTAATCCATCTCTTCTCCCTCCATGTATGAGTTGAATAGCAGGGCATATTGGGTTGTATAACCTTGGTTGGCAACCAGTCTACCACAGAAAGTAATGTGCAACCTACTGCGGTAAAAATCTTCTGTCTATTCAGTCATAGGTTGAATGAGACATGAAGTTCGAGTGAGTATCACATATGGCAATTAACTGACGGACTGATATCTTAAAAATATGTGCGTGTATATATATATATATATATATATATATATACACATATATAAAAAGAAAATACACAACTCTATAAATATAACTCTATAAATATAATATCATCATCATCATCCACATGCAAAGAAAGGCTAAAAATAATGAAAGCATTATAAAAAAAAAAAAAAAAAAAAAGAGAAAAAGCAAATACTATGAACATGGCCACAATGTGCTTATCATGCTTGGAAAATAAAACATACCTATGACTCAACATACACACATAAAACAATCTATATTTATTCAGTTAAAAGTAAAATAAAATTCCTCATTGATAATAGCTAAAAGTATAGCCAAAACCACTTGGAGAAATGAAACATTTAGACAATTTTTATATAATTTATGTTCTGAAAAAACAAATAAAATAAAATCACATGAAAAAATAATATAAAAACGATCTTAACCATAGCACCTTGTCTGTCATTTAAAAAGAAAAAAACTTTGATAAATAGATAATCAACATGCAACTTGAGTTTTGTAAAAATGTGTGTATTTTGAAAATGTATTTAGACATTAACAGCAGGTACCTAAGTTTTGTCAAGACATATGTGCATCTTCAAAATGTGTCTGTGTGTCTGTGTGTGTGTATATATATATATATATATATGGGTAGCAACCTTTCTTCTACACATCTTTCATTAAATATGGTAAACAAGGAAGATTTAATTACATTTTTTAAATTTTTATTTAGTTTTTACAGTATCCTTATATTTTTTCTATTTTAAAGTTGTAAAAGAGTACAGAAATTTGCAGAGGTATTTTTGGTGTTATTAGTTTTTCCTCATGTTTCAAAAATGATAAAGAAGTGGCTGAAAGCGCTTTGGACAAAATAATGTAAGGATATATATATATATAATGATTTTTTTTTTCTCTCAATCACTGACAAAACTTAACAAAAGTGAAACATGTTAGATTGATACATCCTATTTCTTCTTTATTTTATCATACAGACAGCAGGCAAAGTAAGTTTGAGAAAAACATATGTACATGTTGACAAACTACACACACACACACACACACACACACTGTCAACAAGCAACCTAAAATTTGTCAGCAAGAAACCTAAAGTTTGTAAAAACTTATGTACATCTTGAATATATATATATATATATATATATATAGCCCAGTTCACACTCCACCCACGTCTATTGAACAGGTTAAGAGGCTCATCCCTTGTTCCCTGTTTAGGAGGTGGTTTCTGGCTTTCTCTTTTCCAATCTTCTCACTATTACGTAGCCCCCTGCACATCAGTGGCGTTACCGCCTTGCTCGGGGTGATACGATTATATATATATATATATATATATATATATATATATATATATATATATATTCAGGATATATGTATATGCTTTTACAAAATCTAGTTTGCTTGCTGCTGCTGTGTGTGTGTATACACACACACACATCAACAGCAGGTAATGTTAGTTTTGTAAAAACATATAAGTACATCTTTCAAATGTATATATACATCAACAACAGGAAACCTAAGTCTTGTAAAAACATATGTACATCTTGAAAATGTATATATACATCACCAGAAGACAACCAAAGTGTGTTTCCAGCATCAGAAGTCTCATTTGTTTGTTAAACAAACTGTTTAATTTTTCAACTGCAGGCTGCTGAAAAGTTTTTAGACTGATCAAAAAGCTTAAAACAAAAAAATAAAAAGCTAAAAAAAAAGAAACGTTTGCTTAGTCAAAATTTTTAATGATCTTTTCATCACTCCTTGTATAATTTTCAGGAATTAAAAAATATTGTTAAAATATCTTAATTTGGTTCTATGGGGAACAGTAGTTAATCAACTCAACCTACAACTCCTTACTTCTGTAAAGAGCTTGTTCTTTGAGTTCTACACATGATTAGAAAATGAATTAGACAACTACACAAATATTGGAAGGGTTGTAAAAGAAAGATACAACTTCTCATTAAATTTGTCTACCATATACACCGAGGCATTCTGAAGAGTATTAGAAGTTTTACTAGGATTTATTATGGCTGAATATTATCTTAACATAAGTTGCACAGATGACACAATATTGCTGGCAGACACAGAAAGAAAAACTCTAGGAACTCCTAGAAAAGGTAGTAAGGGAAAGGAAAAAAAAGGTCTAACCATCAATTGTAAGAAAGAATTTATACTCATTAGCAAGAAGGAAAATCTAAAATGCAAGCTACAAATTGGTGATATCAAAATCATGCAAGTCCAAAAATGTAACTAACTGGGAAGGATCTTAACAGAAAATGAAAAAATGACACAGAAATCTGAAGATGCAGTAAAATAGTGAAAGGTGCCTTCCAAAAGTTAAGCAAAATATTATGAAACAAGAAAATTTAATTGAGAATCAAGAGTCCTCAGCTCTCATGTAATATCAATTAGTGAAACATGTGAGTGAATACTTGACAATTTCCTCACAAATGAGAAGACTAGAGGCAACACTGATATGATGCTACAGAAGGATATTGAGAATTTTTATGGACAAAACATGAGAAACAAGGAAGTTATAAGGAAAATGGAAAAAAAAAGAATCAGAAAAATATAGTTGAAAATTTTAAGGACATGTGAGGTAAGAGGGCTTGAAGAATTTGATATTCACAGAATATATTGAAATCAAGAAAGACAGAAGGAAACAGCAAATAACCAATCTAACAAGCTGTGTAAATTCATGGCAGAACAGGGATTCTAAGGGATAATAAGGGGACAAACATTGCTTTGAGTTACAAAAACAAAAAAAGTTGTGGAGAGTGATGATCGTTTATATACTGAAGGGGCAAGACATATAAACATGGCTTTATACTAAACTAAAATTGAATAGGTACCTATTCATTTATCAGTGATCATAATGTAATATTGTATTATAAGAGAGCTTTTGGCATTCATTGACCAAGCAGCCTGTGATAATTTCGGTTGAAATTTATAAAATCTTTCTCTTAGAATAATTGTTCAGGAAATCATGTTTCTCAAATCCACTGTTATTGTTCTTTCCAGTATTGATAGGGGTTTCCTTCCCAACTTTTCATTTGGAGCAGTGTGGAATGTCAACATCTTGATTAGATCATTATTTTATCTTCATATGCACTATCCATTTTAGTTGTTGCTGTTATTGAAAGTCTTCAAGTGATGTGGTTTCTGATGTTTTTGTTTGGAATTCTGTAGCACCAGTTGATGAGATTTGAAGAAGGATAGTCCTTGCTAAGACCTGCATACTTCATTTGCTGAAAGCTATTTTTAATCATCTGAGAACGCAGTTGGAAAAAGCTGAGAGTCTAGTTATTTCTGAACAAGTCTGTCACCATGCATTGCATCCATATAAAAGTCTCAGACTTGCTCTTACACAGATTGATTCTAATTTTAAGTTTGTCTCTAAAATAGTTTTCTAAATTATATTCCTGAAATATATCTATATATACAGTAAAGAAAGAAGAAAAAATGTACAGAGGACTTAGCTGCAGGCTATGTTGTTATAAACTGTGCCACTGAGTAAGGTGTTTTGTGTAAGATTCACATTACTAGGTAATTGGACAACTAAGACTATGCATGACTCAGAAAAGTAGGAAAGGTGTTATACGAAAGCAGAGAGGTTGTTGATGTGTACATGTGAGTGAAGGTTGGGGAGGATTGTCAGGCATTCTCTAGAAGTCCTAGCAAGCATCACAAAGGTGGGAAAGATTGGGGGTTGCAGGCAAGAGAATTTTGTTTATTCTGACTGTTCCTTACACCTGTGGCAAAGTTTCTGAGTTAAATATAATAGAATGAAGCCCGGAATGACTAGACTAAGTGCAAATACGTATGAAGTGTTAAGGTGTAGAATGTTCAAAGCAAAAACAGAAACTGCATTATCGGCTTGTCCCAAAAAGTTTTCTTTTATTATTTGTTTCTGGTCATAAGATAGGTAAAAAAAAGAAGGATCTTTATTGATATGGCTTTATACCAAATGAGATGAGATTTGAGTTCATTCAAAAACATCACTTTTCACTGTCTTATATCAGAGGGTATTTAAAAAAAAAAATATGGAAAAATATCCATTTTTTTAAAAATTTTTTGTTTTTTAATCTCTTTATCTCCAACCAAGGCAGTAAAGCCAGTAAGACTTGTGTATTCAGGTTTTTTTTACTGACCAAGTAAAATTTCTTACATCATAAATGGAAAAATATTTAACCCATTCATCAGACATTTTGAATGACCACTTATTCTTTTTAAAGAATTATTTTATTTTATCCATTTATATTTTAATTTAATTTTAATCAAGAAATTCTTTCTATTTCTGTACATCTTTCATGGAGTTATACCTCTTTAGCCTCTCTGCATTTGTTCCAATTCATGTTGATTTAAATTTTTGAAGACTTAAGTTATTAAGGAAGTAAGTAAATGGAAGTTGGAAATTGTGAGAAAACTAACTATTGGGGTAGAAGTAGCAGTTGCATTTAGCTATTTCAACAGTAAAAGAGTGGGACCTAGATGCCAATCTAGTCGGTCAGTCAAGTGCTGTACATGATACACATTTGAGCAATCATGTCCCTTTTGATCCATGACTAGACAAAAAATTTTCTTGCAGGAGGTTGCCATTTCTTTCTGCAAAGACTGGTTGCCAACCAAGGCAATAGAAACCAATTTATCCCGGTACTTAACACATAGCTGGAAGGAGGAGGGATGGATTAATATCTTTCCCATGGGTATTTGTGTGTAAGTGAAATGCAACAATTTCAACTGGAATTTGAACTCAGCTTCCCGATTTCTTGTTGCAAGCCAATATCTAGTCAATCTGGTAGCAAGCTTAAATTCATGTAGTCAGAGCACCAGGAAAAAAAGCTTGTCAGAGTAGTTGTCATGAAAATATTTGTAGAAAAAACTGAGGGAAGCCATGTCACATCGGTAAGAAACTGAAGTCAAGATATCTGGTGCAGAGTCTTATATTCTGTGCCACACCTTGGCATTATTTTCGTTTCCTTTTCATCATGTCAAGAATTTTATCTTTCATTGATTTTTTTTTTATTTGTCTATTTTTCTTTGGAACAATCCCAATCGTTGATGTTATTAATGCTTCTCTTAATGTGCGACATTTTGAGTTTTCATTCTCATTCTGTCCCATGTATCTGCTTTTAACACTGTCCATATATTTCTCTTTCACACTGGGGCCATTCAAGAGCCTGTCACATTGCAATTTGTGTGCTGTCTTCACTTTCTGTAGTTTACATAACACAAGAAGGTGGTCACTCCTGAAATCAGCAACTAGGCAGGTTTTGCAGTATAAAATAACATTTCTGAATCTCTTAATAATTACATAGTCGATTTGGGTTTCCATTTCTCCTCTTGAGATTCACCATGTTTATTTACATCTTAAATGTTCTTGGAACCAGATGTAGGCTACTACCTGATCATTCGCCATACACAATTGGACCCATCTTTCTCTGCGTTCATTATAAGTTCCTAATCAAAATTTGCCAACTATTTCACCATCTCTCTCTCTCTCTCTCTCTCTGCCTTATTTTGGTATTCAGTCTCCCATGACGATTGTAATTTCTTATAATTTGCATTATGTCTTGACATTATTGAGCATAGTTTAAAACTTTCAAATTTTTTCTTCTGTACTTTGTGTCATTGGTGAATATGCAACTATGATGGATATATTGAAAGGCTTTCATTTCAGTTTAACAAGAATTCATTCAGATAGTTGACAGTATCCAGAACACAATTTCTTCAGGTCTTGGTCTAATATCAGTTTTACTCCTCTTTCATATTTCTCTCTGCCTGCATATATGATCCTGTATTTCACTGATGAAATCACCACTGTTTGCCCACCACATTTTATATATGCCTAAAATATTAACATTTTTTTTCCTGCTTTATATTTGTAACTGGCCACATTGATTTAGTGTTCTGATATTCCACATCCCAAGAATTATCTTGTGTTTGACATGAACATTCAATGGATGATGGTCCAGTGACACCTGTTTTCCCTTATTGAGCAAGGAATCAATTTCAAGGCATTGAACTGCCTTTATGCTGTTTTTGTCACTGGATGAAGGTCAGGTGACATCTGTATCACTTTACTGGGCAAGGAGTTAATTCCAATAGACTTCATCCCCTCATTATCCATCATGATTTCATTGTTAAAAGCTGTAAGTTTTCTTGAGCAGGATAGTAGAGTGGTTTCCCATTGCCTTCTCCACAGTGATTAGAGACAAAATCTTTAGCTAGATAGATGAAGATTCTTCAGGCATTTTTCTGATCTTTTGCAAGGTCTTATTTTTTATCCTACACAGTTGCTAACAATTCACCTCACTCACAAGAAATTGAAGTGTAGATGTCAGTTTAGTTGCCAAACATCTAACAATAACATCCACATATATACATACACACATCTTATATATATATATATATATATATATATATATATATATATATATATATATTCAACTTGATTTCAAGCAAATGTTATCACTTAATTTATCCTCAAATATGAGTGACACAGATTTTTTTTCATCATGTTAGGGCCATTAAAATTAGTACCTTAAAACTATATTTTCTCACATGCGCGCACACACACACACACACACACACACACACACACACACACATATCCAGCTCATTTAATACAAGTCTCTGGAGTCACTCAAATATAAATAAAGAGTGTTCAGGAAAGCATCACATGGGAATTTTTTCCACTCAGTAATAATTCTTGGGGAAAATGTGGTATATAAATTTCACCTTACAGTAGTAATATGGAGGAAATGAGAATGATTCAACTCCATGGAAGTAGCACAGAGTGTCTTAGCTGTAAAATGTATGAACTAGTGGAACTGAAGATGTACCAATATCTATATTTTGTGTTAATTTGCCTGTAGAATGAAGAAAGAAGAGAAAATTTAGAACAAAATTTAACTCATAGCTACATGTCAAACTACAGACGTATCATTCTGTTCTTATATATATATATATATATATATATATATATATATATATAGTGTGTGTGTGTGGGGGGGGGGGAAATAATGTGTTAGATCCTACAAATTAACCCATAGTTGGGGAGAAGAGGTGGATTCATACTTTGCCCAAGTGAATATAACAAACCTGACACGAATTGGAAAAGAATCAAACAACGATTATGTTTCGGTTTTAAGCTTTATCAGAAAATGATATATGGAAGAGAAAAGAAAATTTCAGAATTTTTATTTTTGTGGATTTTTTAAATTATTTTTAACAACGGAATGCACAATGAGCTTATTTATTCATTAAATATTATGATACAGCAGAAAATTCAAATAGGAAAAGTAAAATTATAACAACTATTACTATTTTTTCTTATTATTATTCCTTGCCCTTTCTATCATCTGTTTTAATATATTTTTAAATAGACTATGTTATTATATACTTTTAAAATGGTCATTATATACATATATATATATATATATATATATATATATATATAGGATGCAGTGGTTAAACTGTTATCTAAAAAAAAAAAAATTAAAATAATGTTGGCAACACATTTTAACAGATATATTTACCAAAATTACACAAAAACATCTTGAAATACTAAGGAGTACAAATTTATTCAATAAAATCACCATTGGTTTCAGTTTCAACCATTACCTCCAGACAACTTTGGAATCTACTACAACTCTTCTTGATGGTCTCCTTGTTTCATTTGATGAATGCTGCCATAATCCTTGCATTCAGTTCATGTTTGGTAGTACAAGGAGTTTTGTTGGTCTCTTGCTCAACAGCACTCCAAACATAATAATCAAATGAGGTGCAGCCTGTGGAACTAAGTGGCCTGATGTGATCATAGAAATTGTATGACAGCCATGATTGGGTTCTCCTGCTTCTTCCAGCAGCTACCCTCTTGACCCAAGGCAGCACTAACTCCTCAAGGCACATGGCAAAATGGCAACATCAATAATGATCACTCCAAACACCATTATGTTGGATCTTTGGTTTTCATCACTCTTGGTACATCTTTTGAGAATACAGCAAGCCAATACTTGTTTTGCATGTTCAGTATCTTGCCCTGGTAGAAACTTTTCTTGTCTGAGAAAAACCACAGCATGTTCAGTTGGAAGGGATGCTTGAATTTGTGCAAAAGCTTTGTAGCACAGACTTTCCTCTTGTCCATCAAAGCTTGGGATAAAAACTGGCCTTTTCACATCTTGTATAAGAAAGGGCCAAATGTCTTCATGCCTGATAAGAAACTCAAACACTTCTGTGTCCATGGTTATAGACCTGATTGACTTGGTGGTGGGGAATCATTGTCAATCAGAGCCTGGATCTCACCAACAAATTCAGGAGTTTTTTCTTATCAGAACAATCAGAGTGAGTTTTCCAAGCTGCCGTACCTTAGTAATCACTATTAGACTCATCCAACTTTTTCAGAATCCTCTGCACTGATAGACACCCAAATATTATGAAATTTCTGGTGGAGTAAATTGCGTCATGGTGCTCTTTTTCCCCACAGATTTCTCAACTGACCCTTCTACACTGGGCAATCAACAAAATCAAAAGGAAACAACACACATGTGCAACATTAAAAATATAAAATAGTAACAATTTACCCTGTATCACACCCTATTATTATTATATATATATATATATATATATATATATATATATATATTAATCATTTCCTCCACAAAGGCAATGAAGCCTCTAAAACACAAGGAGTGTTAGAGAATATGAGAAAAAAATCTCTATTAAGGAGAAAGAACAATAAAAGAACAAGAATTAAGAAGCCAGAAGATAAAGATTGACACTGCACTTCAACGCAAGAAACTGGAAGGGAGTTTCACAAGCAAGAGTGCGATAGATAAAGTGTATTTAGGCAGCAAGTACGCATGCAAGCAAGTTCAATTAAAAATAACCAACAATATCAGTTGCATTTTTTACTGTATTTTTTAAATTTTTGAACACAATACTCCACACCTTATTTGAAAATTGGAAAAATACAGAAAGAAATTAAACACCCTAGTCAGTTCTTTTTGATCGAATTTGTTTGGATTTATAAAATAGCATCCAATGTATGTTAGTGGTAATAAAACATTGATGTGAAATAACAGCTAAAATTACTACTAATAATAAATATAAATTCAGCCACTTCTTTTGCCATTTTCAAGTGTGTTTTTTGATAATGTTAATTTTGGAATTAAATGGACAAAGGCCTTTGGGACAAGGGACAATATTGGCGATTTTTTACTTTTTGCCCTCCTTTATCCCCACCAAATGGATAAATGTTAGAATGCTGGAAGAACTAAATAAAAAATATCAAATGTTTTTTTTAAATATATATATATAGTATATACTCACCACTGCTTATATATATATATATATATATATATATATATATATATATATATATATATATAGTAGTATATACTATATAGGTAAAACTAAATTAAGCATTGTATTTCAACAGAAAGCATATTATGTGTTAAAAAAATACTGGCAGAGATAAGGTGATGTTCTAAGTGCAGTTTAGATGTGGCACAAGCCCGAATGTATGGGGTATCCACTGAGGATTGAACTCGCAACTCAGTTGTAATGATTCTAGTAAGGCAAGCTTGCTAACCATTATTACACAATGTCATGGCGCCCAGACCCCTGTGCACCAGTGGTAGTCCTGCCTTGCTTGTGGTGAAATGATTATGAAAAAATACTGGCAGAGATGAAACCAGTGCGCCATTTTCAGAGCTTCATGATCCTGTGTTAGCAGCAGCAGCTAAATAAGCCTACAGATTTGGCTTGGAGGCAAACAGGAAGATGAAACAGTATAAAAGAAAATTCCTCTTCTTATTTCCTGCCAACCGGCGCCTGCTTTTCTAACAGACCAGAAGCCAACTGGGGTGGTGGAGTTGGTTTCCATTAAGGCTGGGGTAGGTGAATGTCTGGTTAAACCATTATTAAATCTCAATTCAATTCTAATATGTGTCTCATGAATTCTGCTTGTTAGCCTTTGCAGTTGACGGGGGTAATGAAATGTTAGGGTTTTTAGTCACACCCCAACCTAAATAACCGCACTGTTTTTCTTAATGAAAAGACAACTGTTTTATTTATGAGTATTTATTAGGATCATTAAGAAAATTAAATTGAGCTTTCAGAAATATCACAAGGAATAAATTATGCTCATAATTTCATTATAAACAAAACATGATGTGGTGTATTTTATGAGACCTCTTTATCAGAAACATTAACAAAACATAGAAATCTGTTAACAGCTGGGCAAAGACAGCTAGGTCAGGTCACTGGTAATGAATATCATCTTTTTGTTCAAGACCCTTATAGCATTTATATTTTATGTCTCTGCAACAGTAAACGGTAAATGATACCAGAAATACACCCTGAAAACACCACATTTACAACCAAGATTCAATTGAATACACTTTTTATTATTTTAATTGTCACCCTTAAAGATTGAAAGCAAACAAGGAAAAATACTAGTTCACTATGACTGAAATTCTCCTGGCAATGCCAGTGACATGCTAAATGAGTGACAGGGACATGAAAATTCAGCTTCTTTATTTCATCCAATGGGAAGAGTTCATTCATAAAAGAGTGAAGTATGAAGGTGCCACAATAAAACCTTTAACATTAACGCTTGTTAACTTTTGAAAAGACTGGACTAATTTTAATTCTGGTCTCATCAGACCCTAACATTAAATTGTCCAGCTGCTGCATTTGATATGTGTAGGTAGTCAATTAAAAATCTTAACTTCTGAGAGGCGGGACAATTTTTGGACTCTGGTCAATGTATACATTGGACACCTTACATTAGAAAGAGCTTATGGCATATTCAGAATGAGTGGATGTTTTGTTAAGTATGTTAAACATTGTAAACTTATTGAAATTAAAACTTATTTAGTAGAAAGTCCTAAGTAAAATAAATTTACAATGCTTAAATGACAAACTTGTAAAATCAACAAAATGTATACATAAATAAATAAACAAATAAAATACAATTTTGCAGATGTCTAACATTTGGAGCAATATTTTGTGGTACAGCCTCAATTTAATCAGCATTTTTGTTTTAACAGATGACAGAAAATGCAACACTAATAACCAAAGATGCATTAGGATAACAAAAGATGCCTTCCAAAAGGTAAGCAAAGTATTAAGCAAAAGGAAAATCGCATTAGAAACAAACAGTACTGGACTGTTATATAATATTGGTTTTTCTATATAGTAGTTAATAGTGGATAATCTCCTAAAAGATGAAGAAGAGAGTTAAAGCAGCAGGGATGTGGTCATACAGAAGGGTGCTGAAAATATGGACTTAACACATGAGCAACAACAAAGTTTTAGAGAAAATGAAAACAAAAAAGACACTTAACATCTGAAAGAGACAATTGAAATTTCTATGGTACATTATGAGGAAAGAGGGCTTAAAACATTTGACACTCACAGTTTAGGGTTTAGGAGAAATATAATAAAAAAAATGATTTATTAAGAGCATCTTTTTTTAAATTGGTATCACTCCATGTAAGGCAGTAAAACCACTAAAACACGAAGGGTTACAAGGTATGGAAGAATTAGGAACAGAAATATTAATAATGAGTGAGAAGAGGAAATAGTAATCAAGAGGACAGGAGATAGCAATTGACATTGCATTTCAATTTTGCAGGAAAGCATAGAGCTAGAAGGGACTTCCACATGCAAAAGTGCAAGAAAAGAAACTGTTAGCATAGAGCTAACAGTTACATACTACCAACTCAACTCTAAATTGATGAAATTTTGATGCCAATCTGGTCAGTCAGTTAAGTGCCATAAGTGATACACACTTGTGCAATCCTGTCTCGAAAGAGACATGACTGACTGAGCAGAAGATTATCCCAAAGTAGGTTGCCATTATTTTCTGCAGTAGACTGGTTGTAGCCAAGCCAATAGAACCCAATCTGTCCTGTTATTTAACCCATAACTGGAAGGAAGAGGTGGATTAATACCTTTCCCAAGGGTATTTGCACGCAAGTAAATGCAAGGAATTCAACTTGAATTTGAACTCGGCTCTCTGATTTTTCATACCGAGCAGATATCCACTGCACCTCAATGCCAGTCTGGTACTGTGCTTAAATTCAAAAAATCTAGTTACCATAGCAAAGAGCTCATGTGAACAATTACCATGAAAGTATTTATAAAATAGAGATAGAGAGGTAACCAAACAGCAATTGAAAAGTAACTGAAGTTGAGCTGCCAGATCACGACTGATAATATTGCTGATTCTTTGGATTTTATCAAGGAGATCAAGGTAAGAGCACTGGTCCATATGTGGCAGCAATATTCTCAGCAGATACGAATGAAAGACTTATAGATATGTAAGATAGATTCTAGAAAGAAAAATGTTTCGCATGACACAGTGAACCAACTTTATGTCCTAGCAATAGATTCAATAAAGAACAAAAAACTAAAAATTATGAAGAGCCATGACTGCCAAGAAAAGAGAGAGAGAGAGAGAGAGGAAAGCAGTGCATCATTTACCAAACAAACTTGTGTAAAAGGTTATCATTCTACTTTGATTGTAGTGCCTTCTCACCTTATTCAGGTGCTAGTTGATCCAGGTAACCTTCAGTGAATTTCAAATAAAACACTTTATTTAATCTCCAGAGCTAGTTTATTCTCAGTTTCCACCCACCAAGTCTGACAGAACAGGGATTGGGTGAGATAGCAAAAAGATTGATTTTGATCGATTTGTTTTTTTGGGGTTTTTTTACATCTTAAGAATCTCTTTCAGGTTATTTAAAACCAGAAAATATTTTTTAGATTGCAAAAATATTTTAGAGATTATAAAGATTTACTGATACTAATTAACCAATAGTTGTGGGGAGTAGAGGTGCATTCATACTTTACCCAAGAGCATTTGCATTTAAGTGAATTTAATGAACATAAATGTTTTTTTTGTTTTTTTGGGGTTTTTTTAACAGTTAAGGTCCATCCTGTACAAAGCACATGGGCCAGTCAAGGCAGACAGTTATGTTAAGAGGTAGTTTATATAAATAGGAGAGGAAGATAATGGTTAACTCTAAACTTGAACAGGTTAAAATTGTAGTGATTGGGAAACTCTTGGGAGTTTGTTCAACAGGGCAGATGCATTATTTCATAAATATGAAAACAATCAAGGTGCATGTAAACTCCTCTAAATAAAATGCAATTTTGAAGATGGACATGAAGCTATCCTTAGGAGCAGCACTTTTTTTTTTTTAATCATATCACCCCGAGCAAGGCGGTAACGCCACTGATGTGCCGGGGGCTACGTAAGAGTGAAAAGATTAAAAGAGAGAAAGCCAGAAACCACATCCTAAACAGGGAACAAGGGATGAGCCTCTACACCTGTTCAATAGACGTGGGTGGAGTGTGAACCGGGCGATAGTTTAGTCTATCTACTCCAATTGAAAAAAAGAAAAGTGAAAAGATTGGAAAAGAGAAACCCAGAAACCACATCCTAAACAGGGAACAAGGGATGAGCCTCTACACGTGTGCAATTTTGAATTTCGATATACCTTTTGTAATAATAATTTTTCTTTCAACAATTTGAAAGAGTCATATAAAGACCACAATGACATAATTTTAGATAACCAAACTCAATTTATATTTATTGATTTTTTTCTTTTTTGTTTCAAAAACAATTTAGGTGACCCATTTTATAGTCCTTCTCAAGTATGGAATAGCAACCATCACTATTCCTTTTACAGTTTAATTCTGATGGCCAAAAGTAAAAATGTAAACAAAGGATATTAATTTTATTATTTTAATAAAAGGCAAGATAGAAAAAAGTTTAAGAACTTCTGCTCAATATACTCAAAATTGTTGAAAAACAACTCATCTTTTTCTATGTAGCATGTCCCTTCAGGATATTGGTGATCATGGCTTTCTACAATTTCTTGTCCTTTGTAGCTCTTAGTAACTATTGTCTTTCATTATTTCTCCTAATTCCTATTCTGCCATTCATTTACACAAGCTCATTTAGTAGGTTATGCACTTTCCTCTAACCCTCTTGCCATCAAAATGTCCTGTGAGTATAAAAGTTTCCATGCCCTCTTTTCCAAGAAATTTCAACTCTCTCATTGTTATATTGAATGTCATTTTTCTTTCATTTTCTTTAAAACTTTGTCATTGCTCCAATATTCAGTCTATGGTATCCTCAGCATCCTTCTGTGGAACCACTTATCACCTCATCTTTTTCTTTTTTGCAGAGATGGTCCAGCATTTAATGTCATAATGTAGGACTGATATCACATGACAGTTCAGTACTCTTTTTCAAGCGTGTTTGACAGTCTTTCTTGGACATTTATTTGCTTGACTGCAGCTAACTAGGATTACCTAATCAACTTCACATTCCATAATCTTCAGAGGCTTATCAAACTAAAAGAAAGGAAATAGAAAAGGGGACAGAAATATTGGAAAAGGAAATGTTAATTAATTTAATAAGGTACTCCACTTCCTACCAAGTAGTTCTCACCCACCACCTAAGGACATTTTTGACACCAAGCCATATTAAGGGATCAAAGACTCTTACCAAGTTTTTAGGATTCCATGAGTGAATAAAAGTTGAAAGTAATAAAATAATTATTTTATTAGGGTTAAAATATCAATTGATACAATTAAGTGCAGAAAAGTCCTCAACATGACTAGAAAAGGACAAAAAAAAAAATGTTGATATTTGGCCAGGTTTCAGGAAGTGAGTTAAGTCTAGTATTTTTCAGCACCCATTATTACCAATTATCATTACCTAGAAGGAAAAACATAGTGCAGAAAGGTTGATCAGTTACATATTTGGTGAGGTTCATTACTATACATTTGGATGAAAAAAGTAAAACTGATTTTTAAAACTATCTACAATGTTAAATATATGCAATAAATCGAAATACTTGTAATATACACTCATAACTTGCCATTTAAGTGTAATTTGTTTAGAGCAGTAAACAAAAAAATTGTCATCACAAAAGGTATAGTGTAGAATCAGAAATATACTCACTCTCGCAACGATGTCCCCAACTAGCGTCCAGTTGGCTGACAGGAGGAGATCAGACTGTAAATGAATACAGACCCCATACTCATATGGCTGAATGATGGACATTTATTGATCCCAATATCCACACTAAAGTCAGCAGCCTTAAAGAATAGGCTTGCCAAAGTAACAGAATGGAACACACCAGCCTGTTATAAAAACCACTCACCAACTATCCTAAACAGGTGGTCATCAGACTCAACTTGTATTACAATAGAGTACTGGTCTGTTTGTTCAACTAAATTCTACAGGATAGTAAAATTCAAAATAAATAAAAGTGATAGCTACAAAGATATATGTTTGTAAGAAGGCAACTTGAGTAAGTACTATGAATTAAAATTTAATACCAATATGTGTTAATTTTCAAATGGTAAGAAATAAATTGTATGAACATTATGGATAATCCATCTCCAGCCCTGCTATTTAACCCTTAGCTGGGAGAATAAATAAAATAAAATGAAATTGATGTTTAGTCACTGAAATATTGATTTTGACGAGTTGGCCTAGAACTATTCAGTTCCCCTTATGTATTTTTTTTAATTTCTGCTGCTTATTTTAATGTTTTTAGAAAATAATAAAACAAACCATTTAATTATATTTGTTTAGCAAATCAAAATAATTTTTAAAAATATATATATATATCAAATTTACCTCAAACAAGGCACTAAAGCCACTAAGAAACAAGAAGTTACTGGGTGTCAAACATTAGAAAATAGAAACATTACTAGTGAAAAAATTAAGAGAAATGGAGAAGATGTGATTGACACTGCGTTTAAATTATGAAGCTGACTAGAAAGCATAGAGCCAGAAAAGAATTCCACAATCAAAAATTTGCAAGAAAAAAAAATGCTAACATAGAATTTATGGTTACATCTAGCCAGTTCAACTGTAAATTGATGAGACTTCATCACTAGTCTAATCAGTCAGTTAAGTGCCACACGTGATACACGCTTGGGCGATCATGTCTCGCAAGAGACATGACTGACTGGGCAGAAGATTATCCTGCAGTAGGTTACCATTGCTTTTTGCGGTAGACTGGTTGCCGACCAAGGCTATAGAACCCAATCTGTCCTATTATTTAACCCATAACTGGAGGGAAGAGACAAATTAATACCTTTCCAAGGGGTATTTGCATGTAAGTGAATGCAAGGAATTCAAGGGGTGGCGGTCCCACCATAGATACTGAAACATCACCCCTGGTTGGCGGCTAATGAAGACAGGGTATTGCACGTGCTAACACACGTTGTATATTACAAACTGATAATTAAGTAAAATACTAGACAAAGATTCTTCAGTGTTCTGAAGGAAACAATTCATATGCTAGCCTATGATGGCCACTTCAGTAGGCCTAGCATCATATAATAATTTTGCTTGCCCCTCCTTCCTTTGTTAGTTCACATATACCAGAAACCCATAAATAATGGACTATTCCATTTTGATTGTGTGGAAAAAAGGGATACTACTTATTTTCAGTGAGAAAATGAAAGAAAGAAAGGAAAATAGAAGTGCTCAATGTCTCCTATTCCTGTCAACACCTTATAAATAATGGATTGTTTCGTTATTGATGGGAGGGAGCAAAACACATTAGAAACACTACTTGGTTTCAGTGAGAAAATGAAAGAAAGAAAGAAGGGAAGTGTTTAATGGCTATTTCAGTGAAATAGAGAAATTTGCCAATTTCAAATCTTTTCATTTGTACCCTCTTACTTTTTCAAATAATGACCAGCATACATATTTATGATTGTTATTGCAAAGTTGTTGAGATGGTATATTCAGTGATATGACAGAAGAATTTCTACAGATATTCTATTTATGTAGAGTCTGCTATGAGCTTAGTCAATCATTAACTGAAGAATTAAGATTTATCAGAAATTTCAAAGAGGAAAATCATGAAATTTTCACAAGTATTTCTAGTAGAAATAAATACCAGATGAGATCTGTTAATTAGATAGAAATGACAGCAAGGTTTTAGCAGCAGCAAGAAAAGAATAACAACAGTGTAAGCAGCAGAAGTAGCAGCATAAATCATTGGTATAAATGTTTACAAATTATCAGACTATATTCTTATGTAAATCATTCATGTAAATCAGAAAGAGAGTTGATCCAAAATCTGACTCCTAGGGAACGGATTTTATAAAAGAGAAAACTCTTCCAGTGATTTCATAGCCAGAGAACTTGCATAGTAAACCTTTGTGCCACACCTTGTCAAGAGCCGTTGATATATCTAGGCCTCACTAATTCTGTGTGTAATGTTAATTAGGGTGTCAGCAATGGATCAGACTGAACAAAACCCATACTGCTTGTCACACAAGAGGTTGTTCCTGTCCAGGTACTCAATGACCTTCTAGTTGATGACCTCAACTTTGCTGATGATACTGAGGAGACTAATGGGTCTGTAATGGGAGAAGGAGGATCAGTTGCTTATGTTCTTAAAGATGGAACATACATTTGCCACTTTCCACAGGCTTGGGAAAAATTTCTCCTTCAAGCAGCAGTTAAATAATTTTGATAGAACCAGGGATAATTATAGGTTGATATCCTTCAGGACTACTGAAATTTTATTCAGGCCAGTGGCATTTTTGGAGTCAAAGTTTTTGTTAAATCAAGAAACTTCTTTATTTAAATGAGTATATTACTGAGATTGTGTTCAGTGAGAAAGGGGATGGCCTTTGTCATCTAATGTTAAGTTTGAGGTAAAGATCATGGCAAAGAGCTTCACCTTGTCTGTCAAGGAGGATATGACTGGGGGGTATTTATAATAGTGGGCAAAGCTATTTGCCTCTGTTCATAATTTGGTTGGCAAGTGAATTAAAACCTATTATCTTTTACTCTTTCCCACTTTCAAAAATCTACCCCAGTCAATGAGGGCGGTGCTTTTCCAACTGAGTGATGGCAGCAAGCTGAAGAGACAGCTTTTGTGTAGGCATTTAATGCTGTTGTTTCAAACAGGCTGGCAATGACCTCAGCGGACCTGACATTCCAACTGCTTACCTCCTTCTTCCCCTTAATATATCCCTGTTCTTGCACCATGTTCCCATTAGGCCAAGTGTTGATGTTGAAATGTTTCAAGGCCAAAGAATTTACTAAAAATATTAGTGTATTGATTAGATAGAGAAATAAAAATAATAAAAAAAAAGGTGAAGAGACGGTGAAGTGGTTAGTAAAGAAAGAAAACGTAGAAAGGACTGATGTTCAATATTTTTTACTCAGTCTGATCAGCCAAAAGGCTAGAGTTAATCTATATTATAAAACACTTGATTTTCTGTCTCTTACATACTGTGTGCATACAACTTTAGATACACCTTTGTAAGAAGCATATGTCTGTTACACATGAAACAGACATATATTGGCTTGTGATATTTAATGTAAACACCAGCACACATACACACAATTCAACTGAGTTTGAAAATAAGACATTGGAATAATACATTCCTTACCTAATAAGTTTGAACAATCCCTACTCTCAGTAAAGCAAAAAAAAAAAATAATAATAATAATCTGTGAGAGACAAGAATATTTTTTAAAATTAAAACTAATTTTTTAAATTCTAAAAATCAGATTAAATTTTCAGAAATTAGTGAGTAATAAAGAGAATTATTTTTTCAAATTTGAAATTTTGTAGAAATATTTTTAGATCTGTGATTGAATCAAAATATACATACATAGTGATTGATTGTTAGTTTGTTTTACCAGCATATTGTTAGGGCGCTGCTCCTATTTGACTACAATGGACTGTTCCCATTGCTATATATAGCAATGGTGGATTCTCTACAAGAGAGTCGTAGAGAGTCACTTGAGAGTCTCTAATGAGTTACTGAAGAGTCAGTGCAAGTCAGTGAAGAGTTAGTCACACTTCTGGTGGTGTACCGGAAGTAATCACGTATACACATGTCTTACGACGAATTGGACTCTTGTATCTTTCTATTGTAAATATTACTAATCACTTCTGTACATACTAACCGTCTTTCCGCGGAATACAACTTATATTCTGATTCTGTTGTTGAGTTATTCATTTATACTTGGCGAACATAACACATATCAAACCCTGAGAGTCATTTAATGTTGAAACTGGATTTTTTATTCAGGAATGTTTCAAGACGTTTCAAATGGCTGTGAGATCTTTTTTAAAACTGTTTTCAAAATATCACCAGTCATACAGTTTGGGAGTATTTCAAAATGTAAGTTGATCATTGGTTCTGTCATTTTTTCAGAATCCACATTGGTAACTAGATAAGAATTTTTTTCTCGCCAGATACATTAGTTGAGCATTTACTATTTTTTTCATTGTCTTGCAAATGCAACTTGTTGATACAATGGGTCAGTAGTTCGTTGGGTTGGAATGGTAATTGCCAGATTTAGGAATTGGAACTAAGCCACAATTTTGGAAATTTGTTTGAACACCATATATCACTGAAGATCTGGAGACATATTAAGAGAGACTTTTCTTGGAGGTGTTTTAAAATTTGGTAATGAATTTCATCAGGACCACTTGCAGAGTTTTTACTTTTGTTTATAGTCATTTAGTTCTGTCATAGTAAATATAATATTATAATCTTTTTTATTATTTGAAGTGAATGTAAGTTTTTCTTGTTCCATGTTTTTATATTTTTGAAATTTATGAGTATAGTGATTTTTTAAGGAGTTTCTTTGAAATTCTGTTGCTATTTTGTTAGATAATTCTTTTTTTGTTTTTTTTTTTAGTACATTTATTTCCATTTGTTTTTGTTAAGTGGGCTGTTGCAGTTTGTGATGTTTTTCTATTAATTTTCCTTATTACTTCACACTTTTTATTTATTGGGGTTTTGTTGTTCAGTCTGGAGATATAGTTTTGCCAAGATTCTGTTTTCGATTATTAATTATACAGCAGGCTTTTGCTCAAGCATGATTGTAGTTTTGTAGGTTGATTGTAATTAGGTTTTGTAAGAATATCTTTAGCATTTTTTTTCCTGGTTTTAACTGCTTCTCTGCATACTGCTGTAAACCAGAATTTTGATTTTGTATCTGGTTTAAAGAAACATTTGGGCATTGTTTGTTTTTCTTTTTGTGTTAATGTCTTTATAAAGGAGACTACTGGTTCTGATTCATTGAGAATTTCCATGTTGATCTTGGATAGGTAGAGTTCATTGAATTTTAGCCAGTTAGCTTTGTACAGTTGTCATTTTGGATTTTATTTTCAGACATAAGCTTGCTTATATTAAAAAAACAAGGGTGAATGGTCACAGCTATATTAACCATCATGAACTTTCCATTTAAAATTCATAAAAATTGATAGGAAGCATATGGTTAGGGAGATAACTGATGTTGATGCAGTACCTGGGTGTAGGTATGTGGGTATTAGGTTATTAAGGATACACAGATCAAATGATTCTAGTAGAGATTCTATAATTTTACCAGTTTGATTGGGGTTCCTACAGCACCACATTTGCTGTAAGCATTAAAATTCTCCATTAATAAAAAAGGAGTGGGAAGTTGGCAAATTAGCCTTATTCAGTCAGTGCTTTGGAGGAATATAAATTGAACAGATGGTTATTGTTTGATGAATTGAAGCTTTTCTGTGATAGTTTGTAGATTTGTATTTAATTGTAGTTTTTCATGGGGTATTCATTTTTTTAACCGATGTTTAAGTACCTCTCACTTGGCCTATTCTCTATTGTTGATATATTTATTTTGTGATAAGTTTCATATTGTCAGTTTTATTGAGAAAGGTATCTTACAAGCATACTATATTTATTTGTATTGTAAACTAAAGGAATCGTTTGATTTCCTCAGTTTGGTTTAACACTTCTACAGTTTCACTGTATGATGCTTGTGTCCCATTTTTCAATTTGAATGGTAATTATTTTAGTGAGCAGATCTTAAGGATGACTATGTTTTTGGTTTTTGGTTATCTATTTCCCTATAACCATACTTTCTGTACTATTTGTTTTCTTCTTTGTGAATTTGTTCTTTGCCAAGTATTTTTGTTATTATCTTTATGTGGATTGTCGTCGTCTTCATTTACTTTTAATCCTGTGTATTCTGTTTTTTGGATTTCAATTTTGTTTTGTATTGAGGTTTGATTGGATTTTGTTCTGTCAGATTTCTGTTTGTGGATTTTTCATTTGAAAAGTTTTGAGTGTTTTGTTTATAAGAAGTTGTTATCAGTGAATTTTTCATTAGGTTTACATTGTGGATAATTTTGGTTCAGTGGTATGGGTTGTTTCCAAGTTTACAATTGGTTTTAATGTTTTCAATACATTTTTTTTTTAATTCTTGAATTAAAAATGTTAGTTCTTCTGTTTCACATAATTTGGTTGATATTAGATTTTCATAGGTATAGCTTGATGTTGTTTGGACAATTTTTGCATATGATGATGTACTAGAGTTTGATTCAATGCTTTTCTTTGCTTCTGAATAGAGAATTTTTTGGTGTGTTTAATTTTTAATATATCTTTTTCCACATTTCACAGTCTCTCAAAGTTACCCTATTGGTATATTGTTATATACCCACTTCATTGGGTATATACTTTTTGAGCAAAAACAATTTCTGAATCCCATTTGATGTCTCTCACAAGTGTCCAGCATTTTCCTCTCAAAAATGACAGACCATAAACTGCTTTCCATTTGGCAAGAATACACTTAAACCAAATGTTATCTTTTCAGGAAAAATGACAAAATATTAATTTCAAACACAATGACTTGCTTTTTCCCAACTGATAAAATTGACTGACATCAACACATATATATATAAAATATACAATTATATTTTATTCTCTTCTATGATTTGGTGTGGAGTGGGTTTGGTTTGGGTTGTCAGCATATGTGCATTGAGGCCATCAGCCAGCCATATGGCTGGCTGGCCCTTCTTTCTCCAACTGCTGTCTGCAACTGCTGGATTCAACTCTCTAAACTCTGTGAGAGCTGACATCACTTAAATAGTTACCTTCTAACACCTGGGACTTCTGATGCATTCTGTCTCATCTTGAGTGCTCCCTTTTTTTACCCCCCAACCCCATGTCAAAACAAAATACACCAGACACCTGTGTTCTACAACCCCACTGACATACCCCTGTGTCACTCAGTGCAAAATAAACTTCTTGGCAAAATTTCACACTGACTAAGATATTATTTAACAATTCGGCAAAATCCTATAATTTTCACTGGCAATCATGAATAACCTTTAGTACCATTCCACACCAACCCAACAAATATACAACATTATGATTTTTTTTTTTTTACAATTAAGACATTTGGTTTCAATTGAACATGTGATCTCTGTGTGGTTAGGATCATTCTCCCCACATTTTCTACATACCGACTCTCTTGTACATTTATTATTACTATGTTCATATCTTTGATAGTTGAAACATCTTAAGGGGTTTGGAATATTTTAGAAACTATTTTTATTTCCTGCGGTGGTTCTAGTGCATCAAAATTAATGATCTAAGTGTTGGTATCAATAATTCTATCATATTTCTTAATGAACTTTTTTTATATATCTGAAATGTTTTGTTTTTTTGACAGAATTATTGTTCTTAATTTCCTCAGTGTACACAGTATGAGTTCAGTGCTTTTCACTATACCTTTGAAGGAATTTAAAAATTGGTGTGGGTAGATCCTTATTGCTATATCAAGAAATTTGACCATCCTTCGTAGAATTTCAACATAATGTTTTCCTTTGACTACCATCAATAACATATTATTTCTATTTTTTTTAAAGTGTTTTTGGAGTTACCCGAGATATTAAGGTTTTACTATTACAAGAGGTGGCAACTTGGTTATTAATTTATCTTCTATTGTTTCTATTACCATGAATTTCAAAAGGTTTTCTTTTGATTGATTTTCTGTGTCTATATCAATGTGTAGTCTCTTGGGATTTTTTTCTGTGCTCATGCATTATTTATTATTATTATTCATCAGCCATGCTTCCTATCTACCTTGGAGTTCCATATGAGAGAGATGATGAGGATGAAATCCCATTCACCTCACTCTTCCAGGGCTACATGACTGGTATACTCAAAAGTGGGGAGGGTTATATATGTGATCATCAACCCAAGTATGGACTTTCCTCAGAGGTTGAAACAGCCATGTCAAATTCCTAGTTCGATCGACCTTAAAGTCACTGGTTACTAAGTGTAATATTTCATATGGTAAATGTGGGTGTGTTCTGTTTGCTTTGTTAGTGTGACTTAGGGCTTGACATGACAAGACGGTTGATTGAATCGGTTGATTGAATCGGGCCTCTCCAGATGCTCATCTAGCGCAAGTAGGGGCCAAAGTGGAGTGTTGAAATTCATAAGTATATGTATAACCCAACTCCTAAAACGCTTAACCACCAGGATCCGCTCCTCAATCATCACAGGTCACCACATATATCTCCAAATAAATAAGAACAAAGAATAAAATTGCAATGTTCAAAACATTAATTTAAAACAGTGCTCAATATAAAAATAGAGCAATGAATATTTACTATTATAACACAACCCCAGGCTGCGTCCAGTCAACCTCCCTAACCTTTGGACGATTCTGCCCACACTGTGTTGTTGATCTCAGATTAGCCAAATCAGGACCGCTTATTACCAATTGATGAGGCTGGTCCAGACATGCGAGAGATATGATAAAAACCAGACTCAAGACCATAACAACACTGTGTAGATTTAAATATATTTATATGTATCAAATAATTACAAGAATACAAGCAAGTCAAAATAAGTGATGAAAAGAAATATCAATTGGCTGGTATTTCAGTAGCACAATAATATACATGTATTATTTCTACAGGACTGTCGTTTATTCAACTTCCAGTTGGTTGAATTTGATCATCTTCCTCTTATTTCTAGCAGCAGGCAAGTTTCCAGTCTGACCATATTTTAAATCTCTTCCCAACCTGTCTGTCCAAGACCTGGGTGCTGACTGATGAATTTCATTTTTACATTCTGATTTTGTTAAACAAGCACCCTGACTGGAGTGAGAAAGAGGTGTGTAAAGTTTCCATTTTGCTCACTGTATAACTCTTACCTGCTCGAAATGAAAACAATTATATTCAACCACTTCATCTTCCAATACAAGGGGAGAAAAACACACTCTCTCTATTTGTCTGCCTGCTCTTATAAACTGTCCTGGCAATTCAGTACACAGGATTTTGTCAAGGCCACATTTCAACCTAGGGTTACACATCATCAAAATTCACTGACATGTGACAAGAATCACTTTAAAAAATTCACTTAAATTAATTTCTTACTCAGTATACTTCAGACATCGGATTTTACCCTTGTTATCAATTCAGCTACTTTTCACCACAAAAGTAAATATATTCTCCAATTTGAGAGAAATCTCTTCTCATCTTAAAAATCACTTAAAATTAATACCAGCCATCTGAAAATAGAGTTACATTATTACCTTAGAACATTTGAAAAACTATAAACTACTACAAAATTGTATATTTTGTTTTGATATTGGTAGAGCAATGAATACCATCATTGCTAACTACCTGATGAGACATTGTTCTTTCAATGTCAAAACAAAATGTACAATTTTGTAGTAGATTTTCACATATAATAATTAATAATAAATGTGGTGTGTGTGTGTGTGTGTGATTGGATAAGATGTAATAAGAAACAAATAAGAAACATTTATAAATCTAACGTTTTGGCTTTATTAAAGCTTCATCAGAGAATGCAATATGGAGAAAAAAATCTCATTGTGATGAAGCTAATAAGGCCAAAACATGTTAGATTTATAAACATTTCCTATTTGTGCCTTATCCTATCATTCTGTTGTATAATATATATATATATATATATATATACTGAGGTCAAAGATGTTAAGAATCAGAATCGTTTGAATTGCCTGTGTCCTTTCTAAAAAAGCATTTATCAAATGAGTGAATTTTTCATTTGTTTAAGCAAACAGCAGTACTAGGTGTTGATCTCAGTGTTCACTTTTATATTTACATACACTTTATCTCTGATATTGAGCCCTTTTACCTATAAATATAGCAAACCTTAAAGCTATAATTTTTTCATAGATAGATAGATAGAAAGTGAGTGAGAGCGAGAGAAAGAGAGGAGAAAAAGAGATAGAGAGAGAGAGAGAGGAAGGGTGATAACCTTGTAGATTCAAAACATTGGTTTGTGAACTTGATAACATAGTAATTGTCAGTTCAATTTTTGAGCTGGTTGGTCCAGGCTTATACTCATTCAAAACAGAGCAAGCAATAACTGAGCAGTACTAAATACAAAGAAGATGAGAAAATCTTAGACACAAACAGTAGAATGGTAACACTATCCCCATAGATAATTAAAAATTCTCTGAAGGTTTCCAGGATTGACAAACAACTGAAGTAGGGCAAAAAACATAACTGAAATATTTTCAAAACAACAAAGATGAGGATATTAATCTGACTCTAGATAATATAAGGGGGTCTCTCATTTACATTGTTCAGACTGTTGTCCTCACTTTATTGTTATTTTTACAATGTTTTGACCATTCTATACTTTGACCTTCTTCAGGTGACTGCCATTTTAAACCAAATCCTTTATTTTGATCACTGGGGTAGATTGTCCTCATTCCATGAATCATGCCACTTCCAGGTGTCTTAGTTATCTCTATTTAACTCAACTCTCTAAGATGTTGTTCACCACTACTCTTGTCACTACTCACAACTCTGTGGGTTAAGTCACTGGATCCAACCAATGCTTTTATCCACTGGGCCATGTGTTCTTGAGGGTTCGATTTAAAATTCCAGTCAACTGAAGGGTTCAAAAGGGTTTGGTTCAAAAATACCAGTCACCTGAAGAAGGTCAGAGCGTACAACAGCCGAAATGTCATCAATGTGACAATCAAGAGGAGGACAACAGTCCTAACAATGTAAATGCTTCATCTCTGAAATATAAACAAATATGGTGACTCTCATTTAGTTTTATGTCATCATCATGATACTTGTTTAAGAAACGGAATAAAAAGATATTTAATCGATATGCCATTGTTGTCAGTGGCATAGTTTATCTTTTGTTTTTCTCAATGAGTTCAGTAAATATACCAAAATAGAAAGAAATGTAAATAAAAGATGTCTTCTCATCAGACTTATTCAACCCATAGAGAAGCAAATCTGGGAAAATTAGAAATCATACCAGGATTCATTACTTGCAATCACAGTTTTAACAATATAACATATGCATCCGAATCAGTGTTTATAGCAGATACAAAAAGAAAACTACAAGAACTCCTACAGAAGCTAGTAAAGGAAAGCAAGAAGAAAGGACTAAATGCCAACAGTAAGAAAATAGAATGCATGGCTGTTAGAAAAAAAGAACATTCCAAAATGCAAATTACAAATTAGAGATACCAAACTCAAACACCCCCAACAATTTAAATATCTGGAAACTGTTTTAGCAGAGGTCAGAAAGTGCAACATTAAAATCCAAAGATGCATTGGTATAGCCAAAGTGGTCTTCCAAAAGCTAAGCAGTGTATCAAGAAACAGAAAAACTTTGTCAGAAATAAACAAAAGAGTACTAAACTGTTACGTGATATTTGTCCTCATCTATAGCAGTGAATGCTGGATAATTTCCTCAAAGATGAAAAAACCTGAAGCAACAGAAATGTGGTTCCAGAAAAGGATGATGAAAATACCATGGACCAAACAGAAAGCTTGGAAAATGATACTCACAGGAATACTGAAGGCAAGAGAGAGATATAAGAAAACAATGCATAACCTAGTGAGTTTACATGGCAGAAAAGGGTTTTGGAGAGATAACAAAAAGACAAAATTTATTAAGAGCTATAAAAGAGAGAATATTGTGGAGAGCCATGATCATTAGCATCCTGAAGGGACATGGCTAATAAAAGAACAAGCTTGAGTAATTGAATAGCAAAGGTTTTAGTTGAGATAACAAAAAGACACATTTTTTTAAGAGCTACAAAATAGAACGAAAATGTGGAGAGCCTTGATCACCAATATCCTGAAGAGACACAACATATAAAAGTAGAAGGAAACCCAGTAAAAGTATCCAAATGTTAAAACTTCCAGGTTTATAAAAAAAGATTCTTTATAGTTGTTTAAAAATAGAACAAACCTGGCTGGAATTAGAACTTAGCTCTTTGATTTCTAATTCTGAATCCTTATCCATGACACCCACACACATCCAAACTTATAACACCTGGTATTCCCAAGCAGTCACACATATAGATACTGACCAGGCATGACATTGCTTAACCGACAGATCTTGCAGGAATCAATGTTTCAGCAGGATGTAGTCTTATGCTTGATAGTGAAAAGATAAACTTTATTAAGAGTGACAGGTAACTGTTGCAAGACATGATCACCCACAACCTCAAGGGACATGGCATATAGAAGAAGAAGAAGCAAAGTGTTAGAGCTTCCAGTTTTATAAAAAAAAAGATTTCTTTTTTGGTTGTTTAAAAATACAAACACTGAACCTGTCATGTTGAAAGAAAGAAATTTGTGCTTTTCCTTTTTATTTAAGGAATACCTCTATTAACAGCAGCACAAACTGATACGTCTATAAATAAACTCCACCATGCTAGCAGTGAAGATAATAATCATTTGGTTCATGCATACCTGGAAATGTTTAGTTAAGGCACATACAAATGTTTACAGCATGTTTTTAAATAAATAAAAAAATAAAAATAAAAAACACTTTTTTACTGTGTATAAATTGACAGACTGTAATTTTTGAAAAAGTGGATGCTGTAAACTTTCACACATAACTAATAATTTTTATTCATTTCTGCAGACTTGCTGTGGAGTGTTTGGGCCATAGACATACCAAGTAATGTATTTTCTATTGCTTTAAGACACATGACACACATCTGAACTAACCCCCAAATCACAACATTCCAGTATACTGTCTCTTTGTTGTTTTTTTTTATTGTTCTCTTAGTCTCTGAAGAAGCTTTTAAAAAAAGTGAAAAGTTACATTGAGATGTGTTTGGTATTTGTTCTTTTTCTTTATTTTATCACCTTGTCAGATTCTGATCCATATATTCAATTCATATATATAAGGTTTAATGCAATTAAATTTGCCACTTTAACTGAGCAGATGCATGCTGACTTCAAAGTTTTGTGAGAACACTGTTATGATGTCTTCACTCATCAGGACTACATTTTTTGCTAAAAAAGTCAGCATGAACATACTCAGTTAAAGTGACAAATTCTTTGCATTAAACCTATTAACACGCTATCTCCACTCCAATATTGAGCACTTTATGATTAGTGTTTGTTATATATATATATTATAACAAACGCTAATCCCTTTTCTGCTGCCACCAGTGAAGGTTTCCTCTGGCAGTGAATATGTCAACTGTTTTTCTATCACTTTATTTATACACTTACTAGTAGTATAGCCCAGTGTTGCTCAAGTGTAATGAAAGCTTTAAAATTAATGCCTGGTCCTGAAGCTCAGAATCAGCCTAAAGAATATTTGAAACAATAAAATAATTGCGACAGTTTACCAATCGCACCTAATATATATATATATATATATATATATATATATATATATATATATATATACTAGCAGTATAGCATGCCATTGCTCGGGTGTAATGAAAGCTTTAAAACTAATCCTTGGTCCTGGAGCTCAGACTCTTTGGACGTTAGCACGAAAGACTAAAAAGCAATAGTTGTTTCCAGTTAAAGTGAAACCGTAGACTAAAAGAAAAATAAATGGATGCAAGTCAAATGTTGATTTCCTGGTATCGGTATCAAATAAATTTTTTTTGTCATAAAGTGAATTTTGAAGGCTAAATAAGTCCTCTGAGTAAATGATATCATGGCTGAGACTAAGAACTACAATTATACCTACTTAGAGCCAAATCCAAAGCAAAAACAAATATAAAAGGGCTGAAAAAAATACAGACATACAGGCAGATAAACAGACACACACACAAACATTTTGCCTTTTATATATATATATATATATATATATATATATATATATATTATCGATTTTCTGCACTATTGTAAGAACGGCAACCTTGAAACTTCTGAATATTGTTTCTTATATCTTTGTTTATGAGTGTATCAAATTTGATTAAAATAGGACCACTCCTTCTGTAACCCGATTTTTTTGATTATTGATTTTCAATATTTATCTGGGGTACCTTGACACAAAATCTAGTTAAGAACACTCGCAGACACTTATAGTACAATTGTGTAAATTTTCAAGAAAATTGGTTCAGCTATTTCGGAGTCTATAGATAATGGACACACACACACACACACACACACACACAGACACACAGAGACAAAGTTCCATTTATAAATAAATTTAGATTATATTTAGATTAGATGCTATCAATAGGAAATTTAATAGGAGAAAAAGTGTACAGCAAAGAGTAGAGAAAATATCATAGAGGGTGGGGAAGGAGAGGAAAAAATATATCATTTTTGGTACTTTCATCCAGGTTCATATTGTTCCAGAAATTATTTTCTTGCATGCTTGCAAATTGCCATTTATTTCAGACTTCTCATTTAACAAGTTGCTTTGCTCTGGATATATAATATGACTGTCAGCTTTTCTTCTTGTTACAATTTACACAAAATATTTACAATACAAAATGGCTTGGCTTTTTACAAAATATTCCAACATATATTAGAGCTTTCTTCATTTTTTTTAGCTCTCTCATGTGGCTCGCTAGTTTTGTGCAATGTTTGTAACCTTCTAGCTTAAATGATGATTGATGGTTATAACATCTTTCCTTAAAGCTGTCTTCAGTACACCCCATATACACTTGGCCTTTTTCATTTTCCACCTCTTGCTTGTAGACTACACCTTCTGTTTTACACTCTCCTCAGTGGGCACTTATTTTTATTTCTACAGTTGCACATATGATTAGTTATATCATTATCCTGCATGCTATGTTTATTAAAATTATTTGTGTTGTTTCTTAATTGTATTTTATACATTGCTGGTACAACTACAACTTACCTTCACAATGATTTTGTTGAAGATTTTGTGCAACTCAGAAATTTGGCGAAGTGTTTATCCAGTAGCTTAAAAAACATTTTTCCTATATTTGTTTTCATTTCTAAATTGAAGGGATGGTTGAACTAAACAATGTTTCTTTATTTCATGGGTTGAATGACATATATTAGTACAATAAAAGAAAGTTCATTTTTAACTTCTGTTCCTCCTTCTGAGTAATTTCGATGTTGCTACATTCATTTTTGAGTATTATATCTGTCTGTGTGTTTTTGGAACTGTTTTTGGCTATTAAAGAAAAAAATAAAATGAAATCCTGGAAAGTGAATGTAGCAATATTCACAAGTACACAAGAAAAAGCAAAAAATAAAAATGAACTTTGGTAAATTTAAACTACTAATTTAACCTACTTACATTATTCGGACTGTTGTTCTCATCTTTACTGTCATTCACAACACTTCAGCAACTGTACGATCCTTTTATTCAGGTTGGAATTTCAAACCAAACCTTTTTTTTTTGTTGTTCATTGGGGTAGATTGTTCTAGTTCAACTATAGACAAAATAATTTTGAAATTTGAAAATTTAAAACTGAGCACTCCTGTATACATGAAAGAATCGTAAATATAGATATATATATATATATTTTTTTTTTAGATTGTTTGGACAGTTATCTTCCTTTAATTCAACTCACAAAGAGTTGTGAGGTCAATACCTGGCTACAGCAGTAGTGAACAAATAACTTAAACAGTTGAGTTAAAGGGAGATAACTAAGACATCTGGAAGTAGCATGGCTCATGGAGCAAGAACAATATACCCCAGTAATTGTAATACAGGGTTTGTTCGAAATTTCAATCGCTTAAAGGTGGCTGGAGTGTACAATGGTTGAAATGCTGTGAATATGAATATGGCAATAAAGATGAGGATAACAATGGGAACAATGTAAACCATGTAAATACTACTTCATCTAAAAAGTATAGACTAATATATACATATAATAAAATAAGTAAAGAACAGGTACGAAAAGTGTCATTAATCTAACATGTTTTACTTTATTAAATTTCTTCAGAGATTTGTTAATAAAACACAGATTTAAATACAAATATTTAAATTTTAGGAATACAAATATACGCCTTTAAAGACATAGGAATACGTATATGCCTTTGAAGGCATAGGAATACAAATATATGCCTTTAAAGATGGAGGAATACTGATATATGCCTATGTAGACATAGGAATACAAATGTATGCCTTTGAAGATGTAGGAATACAAATATATGCTTTTAAAGATGTAGGATTACACATATATGCCTTTGAAGATGAAAGAATACAAATATATGTCTTTGAAGGCATTGGAATACAAATGTATGTCTTTGAAGATGTAAGAATACAAATGTATGTCTTTGAAGACGTAAGAATACAAATGTATGTCTTTGAAGACGTAAGAATACAAATGTATGTCTTTGAAGACGTAAGAATACAAATGTATGTCTTTGAAGACGTAAGAATACAAATGTATGTCTTTGAATGTGTAGGAATACAAATGTATGATTTTGAAGACGTAGAAATACAAATATATGTCTTAGAAGACAAAGGAATACAACTATATAACTTTGAAGACTGAGGTATACCAATACATGCCTTAAAAGTCATAGGAATACTAATATATACCTACGAAGACGTAAGTATACAAACGTATGCATTTGAAGACGTAGGTATACAAACATATGCCATTGAAGATGTAGGTATACAAACATATGCCATTGAAGATGTAGGTATACAAACATATGCCATTGAAGATGTAGGTATACAAACGTATGCCATTGAAAACGTAGGAATACAAATACATGCCTTTGAAGACGTAGGAATACAAATACATGCCTTTGAAGACGTAGGAATACAAATACATGCCTTTGAAGACGTAGGAATACAAATACATGCCTTTGAAGACGTAGGAATACAAATACATGCCTTTGAAGACGTAGGAATACAAATACATGCCTTTGAAGACGTAGGAATACAAATACATGCCTTTGAAGACGTAGGAATACAAATACATGCCTTTGAAGACGTAGGAATACAAATACATGCCTTTGAAGACGTAGGAATACAAATACATGCCTTTGAAGACGTAGTAATACAAATATAGGCCTTTGAATATATTCCTTAAATTCTTTTATATACATTTAAAAAAACATTTATACACGCATACATTTAAAACAGACATCTACTGCTTATATTACAACTGGCACATACATATAAATAGGCATAGGTTACCTACATTAAAACTGATCATCTATTGTTTTATTACACATGACACATATCTGAACAATGAAACCTCATTCAACGTACTATCTGTTTTTTTAATTTTTTTTTATTTATTAATATATACAACCCTAACAAGTAAGAACATCATAATGGTGTCCTCACAAAACTTCAAAGTCAGTATGAACTTGCTCAGTTAAAGTGACAGACTCTTATCAATGCTCTATCTCCACCTTGATATTGAGCACTTTACGATAAAAAACCTGCTTGTCAAAAGACATTTTATCATTAAAATCAATGAACAAATAACCTTGGCATTATCCCAACTCAAAACACACACACACACACACACATATATATATGTTCCATTAAGATGGATTGACATTAGCAGCAAATAAAACATTGTTATTGGTGAAATTTTATTGATTTCACTATTATGTTATTTGAGTTATAATGTGGAAGTCAAAGATTTGTGGTTCGAACAGGACAGCGCCACATGCTACACAGCTAATGGAACAATGACTTTATTGAATGAGAACTTCTCAGGTTACATCATCTCTCGAAACAGTGGTGTCAATTGGCCACCACGATCATGCAAATTGACGCCTTTAGATTTCTTTCTTTAGGGTCATCTCAAAAGTAAGGTCAAGAGCTGAAGGATGACATAATAAGGCATATTGGTGAAATCAAGGAGCAACTATGTGGAGATGACATCAAAAATTTTGACCATCAAGTGGAGGTATGCTGCCAAAGCTTTGGCAGATATTTGGGCAATATTATTTTTCACACATAATTGCCATGGCTCAAATCACATAATCCAATAGTGAAATCAATAAAATTTCACCAATAACACTATTTTATTTACTTCTAACTTCGATCTATTTTAATGGAATACCCTATATATATATATATATATATATGCAGTGGGGGTTACCTATTGTAAATCACATTTGCATAAAAAAAATATTGTGATCCCTAAAGTGACAAAATTTAATTGCTAATTATTTCGGTTTTTATTTCAAAGTGACAAGTGTAATCCAGAATAGCACAACACCTGACATTGCCTGAGCATGCTCAGCTGGCATCTTGTTACAAAGTGTGAAGTACGTGGTACAAGTTCAGAGATGGTGGGTATTGTCATTTTAAGCCGATAAGTACAGGATCTGTGGTACAAAAAAACGTCTTTCAACATCCAGATTGGGAGAACATGTACAAAATGTAGAATTTTAACATTGAACTGTACTTCTATGATTATACTGTCAAAATAAAACATGCTTTATGAAAATAAACCAATATATATATGTGTGTGTGTGTGTGTGTGTGTGTGTGTGTGTGTAGATATAGTAGACCAATGAAAGAAATCAGAGATAAAAAAAACAACAAAAGTAATAATGATAAAAATAATATTTATGGAATATTATTTTAAGCCTTTAAACCAAATAGAAGCATGATTAGAAAAGATGTTAAAAATCGCAATTTATAGACACACCCATGTCATTTCTCAACAAGAGATAAAATGAGAGATTTATTTTGAGAGGGGAAATTTTTATTTTTGTGCGGAATATTTTGTGTGTGTGTGTGTGTGTGTGTGTGTGTGTGTGTGTGCATATGATATATTAGTGATGAAATCTGATAGTTTTGGATGAGTTCTTTGCCATGATTGGGGTTATGGAAAGTTTGTAGATGTTTTTTTGTAGTAACTGTATTCATTGTCAGCCAGTCAGTTAAGTGGCATACATGACAACACAATTGGGGGATCATGTTACTTTCAATCCATGACCGACTAGACAGAAGATTTTCCCACAGTAGGCTGCCATTTATTTCTGCAGTAGACTGGTTGCCAACCAAGGCTATAAAAACCAACCTGCTATTCAACCCAGAGATGGAGAGAGAAGTGATGGGTATTTGTGCATATGTAAATGCAGCAAATTCAAGTGGAATTTTAACTTGGCCCCCTGATTGCTCATTCCGAGATGATATGTGCACCACAATGCACATCCACTGTATTTATTCAGTATGCCTAGATTCCTATTTAGACCTAGAATATGTGAATTTATCATAAAAATGTATTTTAAATCAGTTTTTCAGCATTTTGGATGAAAAAGATGCATATATTTTATAATGGATTTTTATAAACATTATTTTTAGCAGTTGCACATATTTAAGTTGCTATCTCAGTTTTTTTTTTTTTCTCCCTTGAACAATCAAATTAATAACAACCTGACTAGAATGAGAAGTCCCAGCAAAGAAAGACCAAAAATTCAACAGAACACAAACCTGTATCTCCTATTTTTCTCAAGGAAACCAACTCCACAACTGAAATGAGCCTTTAATTTGACTATGGAAGCTACACAGACAGATTAAGATGAGAATTGCATATTTTAGAAATACAAATCAATACATGCACCCACAAAAAATAAATAAATAGAAGGTACTTATACGCCACAAAATAAAAAACAAAAAAATAGTGTTTAAAGATTGCCGACTTTTGAAATGCTGTAATTTTTGTTCTATTTGAAATTAACCAATTTATCTTTTTTAAAGGAAACTAAAAGCATCTACTTTAACATATAAACACTTACAATGGAAAATCTGTATGGAATTTTGAAGTAAAACTCTTTATACATGTATAACGCAAACTGAGCACCACTATAGCACAATTTTGCTCAACAAAATAGTGACATTATGTTTTGCCAAGCCAGATAAAAGATTTAAATTATGTCTAACAGCAAACATAAGCTTGCCTATAAATATACTAATGAATCTTTATGAAAAAAAGGAAAAAATTATATACATTTTGAAGGAAAAAAATAAATAATCTGACACGTTATCATAAAGGTAATCATTATACACTGTTATTAATTAGATAACAACCACAAGAAGATAAAAGTTTTAAGAGTATAAAAAATATAAACAAACACTACCTGGATGTGGTACAGGGTACGTTCTACACCAACACTCAACATGAGCATGCACAGTTAGGCGATACCATATTCAGCATCATTACGAACCATAGGAATTTAGACCTTCTTGCAAGTAAGGAATAATACACTAGAATTGCTTTCCTGATAGAGGAAGTTTTAGGGAATACAGTGTTATGCTTAACTGATTTTCGTATACATATACCTTCTTGTACTGAGGGCCTCATATATATATACACACACACACACACACACAGGTAGGTATGGATGTTTTTTTTGTTTTGTTTTTTATGGCATATCAACCTCGGCAGGTCATTTATTGCCAACTAAATTTTATTTATTTATTGCTGGTAATACCTTTTTCTTTCAACAATTTATTGTTGTTTTTATATAAGTTTTGTGTCTAGTAATAACTTTTTTCTTTTCGAGTATCAAGATTCATTGGGATTTGTTTTTAAGGGCAGGGTCCCCAAGTCCTACCCTTGTTATTTAACCCATAACTGGAGAGAAGGGACGGATTAATACCTTTCCCAAGGGTATCAGTGCTTAAGTGAATGCAGGATATTCAACTGAATTCGAACTCGGCTCACCGATTTCTCTTTCCGAGCCAATATCCACTGCACCACAACACACATCCATCACTAAATGCTTACAGCACCTGGTATTCCCAAGCGGTCACCCATCTAAGTACTGACCAGGCTCAACGTTGCTTAACTTCGGTGATCGATCGAGAACCGGTGTATTCAACGTGATATGGGTGTAAGCCAGGTAGTTGTGCTTTAAACATAGGATAACCTGCGTGTATGTGTGTGTGTGGGTGTGTTTGACGTTAATTCTTATTAGTTAGATATGTGTCATGGAAATTAGAGCAATAGGTGATTATTTTTAAATGCATATGTGTGAAAAGATTTTGTATGTCTATGTATGTCTGTTTACATGTATATGTGTGTAATAATATGCCTGTCAAATGTATTAAGACATTGGACAATTTTTTAAATATATGAGAAAACTTGGATGGTAATGTGTATGAGTATGTGTTTTTGTTGGTTGGTAACATTATTGAATATGTGTGTGTTAAAATGTTTGTAAACTTTTTCATTTAAATACTTAAGAATGTCTCTAAGATGGATACATGTAGATGTCATGTTTCCATTGTAGGTCAACAAAAACATTGTATCTGGAATCTTTCATTGAAAGTGAAAGTTGGTATTATTTCTGTGTATTAAATTAATTTTTATATATTATTCAGAACATTATTTGTTATTATTTTTATTAAAACATTATTTTTATGTAATATTTCTGATTAAAAAAATAAAATAAGTGTATTTATCACATGTTTTGAAAAATTTAACAGATTGGTTATTTTGCGACTGGAATCTTTCATTGAAGGTAGAAGTTGGTATTATTTGATTTATTTGTATGCATTATATCATTAATTTTTATGTATTATTTAGAACATTATTTGTGATTATTTTTAGTAAAATATTATTTTTATGTAATATTTAGAATATTGTGCATTATAGAGAATATTATAATATAAATTATTTAGAATAAATATTCAGTTGTATTATTAATTTATTTTATGTATTGATAGACCTAAGTTGGATTATTGAAGAATTAATTTGTAGAAAGATGGTAAAGTCATGTAATGTTTTAAGTGAGTGTTTATAGTTGGTAGTAATGCTATTATGATGTTTCCAAAATACTTTCTCCTTAAAAGATTAAAATCTTAATTTTCGAGTAGCCAGTACATTATGTCAAAAGTTCATAATTGATGTTATTAAGGGTTGGTTTCTTGTTTTTTCTAATCATCATTGCTTAATGTCCATTTCCATAGGTTAGATTGGGTTTTCTTGATGGAACTTTTTCAGGTCGGATGATTTTGTCTAAGACCTGACTGTAGTCTAACCTTTCTTAAATCATCTTTGATAAGCTGGGCCCATGTTTACATGGTCTATCTATCCTTCTTTGGCCATTGACCTCAATACAGTAATAGAAGTATTTGCAGGAGAAAAGAAATGTGTAGTGGAAATAAAATGCAGACAGGAAGACAGAGAGCTTGGCAGTACACCATGTTGGCCCCACAATGAGATTGCCATGCATTACTAAGGATTTTTATTTGTGTTACCCAGCATTGTTTCAAATTCATTCATCCTTTCTGATGTTTTGGTTACGTCTGCCCTGCACATGTAGTGTTCCCATGTGGAAATCTTGTCCATGCCCTGCTCATCTCAACCCAATGTTTGCTTCCAGTGCTGCTAAGTTTTCTATCTCTCTTTGTTGGTAGATCATCATCTTCTTCTAAGTGCCTTGCCCTTTCAGGACGCAGGCAATCATGGTCTTTCATGTCTCCCTATTTCTGGTGGCTCTTAGCACACTTTCTCCTGTTACACCACACAACCCCTGTTCTCCCATCCACCTGCTCAGGCCAGTCAAGTACATTACACACTGTTTTCCTCTGTCTCTCCTTCCCTCTACTGGCCTGTTAGTATCAGGTTCTCCAAGCCCTTCTTCCTAACTGTATGTCCCAGGAACTTCTGCTATCTCTTTCTAATGCTCAGTATTAATTTCCTTTTCGTTTCCATCCTTTCCAAAACCTCATCATTGCTCACATGCTCAATCCATTATATCTGCAGAATCCTTCTGTAGAACCACATTTCAGCTGTTTCAAGTTTTTCCTTCATGTTTGATGATATTGTCCAGTATTCACGGTCATATGGAAGAACTGACATCACATAGCAATCCAGTACTCTCTTCTTTGTTTCTAGCGAAATTTTCCTTTCTCTTAATACTCTACTCAGCTTCTGGGAATGCATCCTTCACCATGCCAATTCGCCTTAAGAAAATCCATTTCGCCAATATGGCTATCATCATCTCAGTCACATAACCAAGTTTGATTCTAAGGTCACTGTGCAACCAAACTACCTGACCAGCTATTCCCCTATATGGCTCACTTACATGCAAATATCTGAGTGGAAATTTGGAGAAGTAGCCATTCACACATAACATATCTTGAACATGTAAACATGATGGAGTTCATCACTCTCTAGATCAGATCACAGCCAATGTCCTACAATTTGTAGGCTCGTTTTTGTGACATGGCCATTAATTCCATTACTCTAGCTGTTGACTTCATTCTAGAAAACTTCTCAGAGTAACATTTTCTGCTAATATGAAGTGGGAAAAGTATATTGAATCAATCACTAAGTTTGCTGCTAAGAAAGTTGATTCACTGTGTCAACAATTTCTCTTACCAAAATCTATCTTACATATTTATAAGTCTACCATTCGTCCATGCAATTAACTTTCCTCTGTGGTACCTAGACTTCATGAATTTAAGCACAGTACTAGATTGGCTGTAAGGTCTCAACATTTTAAAGTTGAAATGGCTACATGTAATCGTAAGTTTTATGCTAACAGTTTCATCTAACATACGTCTCATTTGTGGAACACTCTTCTGGCATCTTGTTTCCCAGTCAAGTAAGATTTTTTAAAATTTCTTTGCAATGTCAATCGTTATCTTCTGTCTTCTTAATTCTTGTGCTTTTATTCTCTTCTCTCTTTAGTAATATATTTTTCTCATATTCTCTAAGTCAGTAACTCTTTGCATTTTAGTGGCTCTTATTGCCTTGCTTGGGGTGAAATGATTAAAAAAATTAACTATTGCCCCAAGCAACGCTGTGTCATCACCAACCTGGATATACAGTTAGCCAGCAATATGGTAGCATGTTTTTTTTTTTTAATAGTGCTTACAAGAGGAGAATTTAGTAATCATTTTGTTAATAAGCAAGAATGTGTTGGTTTCAACCTTGTAACAAAAGATTGCTTGAAAATAAACTAATACTTGACAGCAAAATGAGTTTTTGAAAAATCCTGATGAGGGTGGAAATGAAAAGTCAAGAGCAAAGGAAGTAGCAATGGCTTTAATTTTTGTATTTTTTAGTTGGTGACATTCACACAGAAAAGAAAACAAAAATTCAGATATGTATCAAGGAAATCAATAAAATATTTAAGTTTTCAATCCACATACATAACACTTAAATCTATTTTAGATATGTAAAAGAAGGCTGTGTATGTGTTTTCAGAAGTGGTTCAACACTTCGCAGATACCTCTTCCAAGTAAGGTTTTCCATAAGGGAGAGAACATGATTAAGCACTGTGTGTACAGCAGCCCATGTCACTGTGGTAAGAAATATAGAGAAGAAATGGGCCACCCACTTAAGATAAAACTGCAAGAACACAGTAAATCCATAACACAAAAGAAAATAGAAAAATCAGGCATAGCTGACCACCTGTAGGAAAAGGGAGACCACCACCCACTGTCGGATGAAGTTGAAATAAGACAGAAAATACCACTGGGAAATACAAAAACTTAAGGAATCAGTACATGTTAGGCTACAAAAATCTCCTGAGTCAAGCCAAGCATAGAAATGAATACAATATGGAAACCAGTAATATGGAGTGCTAGAGAAAAACAATAACAAAATTGTAATATGAGCTCTGGTAAAAATGGTTACTGGGACATTCAGTTTATAAGTCCCAAAAGATCTTACACTGATGTATTCAAGAACAGATGGTCAAGTGGAGAAAAGCATTGGTTGAAGTCAGTGACTTGACCTAATGAGTTTTGAGTTCTAGCAACAAAAAACTGAGTTGAGTTAATTCAACATTATTTGTTGAGTTGTAATAGTTTTTGACACCAAGATTGTTGCTTTTTCAGTCGTTTTACTGATAAAAGGTACTTTGGTAAGCAGGTTTTTTACTGTAAAGTGCTTGATATCAGGGTGAAGATAGAGCATTAATAGTTTTAGTGCCAAGAATTTGTCACTTTAACTGGGGAGGTTCATGCTGACTTTGAAGTTTTGTGAGGACACCATTATGCTGTCTTCATTTATCGGGACTGTTTTTTTGTTTTTTTTTGCATGGATCTACTCAGTTAAAATGACAAATATTTTGCACTAAAACTACATTAAATACAGTGGAGTGAAACAAATATTCGTACACATGAAAAATTGTATTTTAATGATTGTAAAACTCTTAACTGAAACAAAATTCGATATATTTTATGTATAAAGATACATACGACTAAAAAATAATAATGATCTCAAATAATTCTTATTCTAACAGAAATTAATGCATTATTTTCATTTTAAGGGGTGAAAAAAGTATTCGTACAAAACAACAAAAGCATATTAATTTAATACTTTGTGAAATATCCTTTATTCAGTTCAACAGGTATCAGTCTATTCCTGTACGTCTCAACTAATGATTTGCACACATTGACTGGTATTTTTCCCCATTCTTCTTGGCATATTGTCTTCAAATTCTCAATATTTTTGGGGGCTCTTTTCACAATTTGAATTTTCAAATATCGCCATAAATTCTTGATTGGGTTCAAGTCTGAGAACTGACTTGGCCATTGCAAGACATTAACATTTCTTTGTAGATCTAGCGGTATGCTTAGGATCATTATCTTGTTGAAGAATCCAATCAGGAGGTAGCCGAAGCTTCTCAACAGAAGTCATTAAATTGTCTTGCAGAATTTTCTGGTAGCTTTCGGCATTCATCTTACCATTTATTAATGATATTTTACCAACACCTTTTGCAGAAAAACAGCCCCATATCATGATGTTGCCACCACCAAACTTTACAGTGTTCTTTGGTAAGTAGGCTTCACCGTCTTTCCTCCACACATGATTTCGATAATTATGACCAAACAACTCTATTTTAGTTTCATCAGTCCATAGTACCTTTTCCCAAAACGTACATTCTTTATTCTTATGCTCTTTAGCATATTTTAGCCTAGCATCTCTGTGTCGTTTCTAGAGTAGTGGAGTCTTCCTTGGGCTATGTGATTTCAGACTGTTTCTGTGTAGTTCATTACTTATTGTACATTTGGTTACTTTAATCCTAGATGCATTCAGATGTTCCTGCAGCTTTTCTTGGGTAACCTGTGGATTTTGTTGGATCTGGCGTCCTAACATCCTTGCTGATCTTAGAAAAATCTTCCTTGGAGCACCTGTTCGTCTTAGGTTTTCAACGCTGTTACGAGTCTTAAACCGCGCAATGAACAAAGCAATTGTAATAAAAGGAATTTTCAGATTGCTAGAAATCGTTCTATAACTATTCCCATCTTTCCAAAGAGACAAAATCAGTTGTTTTTGTGAAATAATCAATTCTTTCCCTTTAGGCATTATTAGAACCTTCTTGTAAGACTAGCTCTGATAGTGGCTAATAGCGTTAACTATAGTTACTGATAACATTACTTGAAAATTCTAGAAAATACTACCATAAAATATTCGTTAAAATTGATTTGTACAAATACTTTTTTCACCCCTTAAAATGAAAATAATGCATTAATTTCTGTTAGAATAAGAATTATTTCAGATTATTATTATTTTTTAGTAATATGTATCTTTATACGTAAAATATATCAAATTTTGTTTCAATTAAGGGTTTTACAATCATTAAAATACAATTTTTCATGTGTACGAATGTTTGTTTCACCCCACTATATATATATATATATGCTCTGTAAATTTAAATTTATATTGGATCAATTTTAATAACTAATCTAATATTACTAGGATCCATTAGGATTATTTACCAAATCTTTTCCTCAGACTTATTACCACTGTGTGTGTGTGTGTGTGTGTGTGTGAGAGAGTATATAAGTAATAATTCCAAGTACATAAACAAAGAGAATAATCCAACAAGATCTATATAATATAAAATATTAAAGAGATAAATCTACATAGAGTTCAATGGACATTATTCAGAGCAATATGATATACATAAAGTAAAACTCAACACATCATCTAAATCAATTTAATGTGCTGAGTTTTCCTATATATATATATATATATATATATTCAAGACAATAGACATTTAGTACAGTTTAATTTTCAAAATTATGAATAATCCTTATCAGATTAATAGAAAATTTCATCAGTCCAAATCTCATTTCAGAAGTAATATGGTCCAACCTTTCGACTTTTCTAAAGTCATCATCAGGATAGGTAGAGATACATGGGAAGTTTCAAAAAACTGGTGAGTGTTGTGATGTTGTTATATGTTTATTATATATATATATATATATATATATATATATATATATACACGCATTTGAGGATGCAGTCTATTAAATTATAATTGTCTTTATTTTTAGAGTTGTTTTTGTTGCATGAGTATTCCTTCAAGGATCACAAGTTTGTTTATACTATTTGATCTTGTTAGTATTTTAGTATTATTTGTGAGTAACTGTCTAATGTCACTATGATTTTTATGTTGCTTTATGTTGAGTAACTGTCTATTGTTTTGCTGATTTTTATGTTGCTTATTAATGTATTGTCTAATGGCACCTTGGTCTGATAGGTGGCAGGTGAGTCTCCATCAGAGAGTGGTATATCCTATGCGAGATGCTATGTGTTTTTTTATTTATATGGCATCAGTTTTATATTTTTCAGGACATTCACTGTTGTAAAAAGCAAGAGTTAAAACCAGTAGATTTTTATACAGAGAAGTAGTAAAATTATTGCTGTTGTTGTCAATGAGAATATCTAAAAAAATTTTTTTTTTCATCAATGTTTACTTTATAAGTGAACTTTAAAACAAATTTTTCAGAAAATTTTAAAGTTCTATGATGTCATTAATAGATTTAGCTTGGATTAAGATGCCATCAATATATCTGGCATTAATGGTGGGTTTATTAATTTTATTAAATATTTTGTTTTCTAAGTTAGGCATACAAAAGTTTAAAAGTACTGAAAGTGCTGCCAATAGTGATACTGTCAGTCTGAGTATAAATATTACTGAGGTAGTTGTAAGAAGGGACTTGTGTTTTTAGCTTTTTTTTCTATTTTTTTTTTAAATTGTAGGGTTAATTTTCAGAGGTGACAGAGAAAAAGGATGATAAATGTTATTTAAAATAATGACAATTGTTTCATAGATGGGGATGTTAGTTAACATTTTTTAACATCAAAGGTTTGTTAGAGTGAAAAATTTGTAAAAATTTGTTAGTAAAGCTGATACTGTATTTGATAGGTAAGTATGGTACGATTAGTAGGTTTAATTATTGATAATTGATATATGGGTGTAGGAACTTGTGATATAATGGGGTGGAGTGGATTGTCTGATTCATGGGATTTATAGATCAATAAAATCAATCAACACAAAATTTGTTATTTTTAATAACATTTGCTGCCTAAATACAAACAATATTTAAGCAGAATAACTTCATTCAAACATGTTTCATTGAATAATATAGGTATATTATGGTACTGTCATTTTTTTCTAACCCAAGTGCTTTCAATCTTTTTTGAGATAATCTTCAGGGCAAAGACAAACTTATTTTAACTGCAATAAAATCTGCATTCCATTGTGATGGCGATTTAAAAAAAAACACATGTGAACACATACTGTTATTTTAAAAGTTTAATTTATCCAACCAATACTCAAAAATTTATTACATGTGTAGCAGCAACGTTTTGAAATGCATATAACAAATACGTAATGTCATTTTGCATTTCTACCAATTTCCTGTTAGCTCACTTATATTTAAACGTGTCTTTAACAAAAAATTCCATAACTACAATGGGTAAAAAGCTGATTAGAGAACTGGAAAGGATCAGTATAAAAATAAATAGACACAATATGTCTATATTATTCAATGAAACATGTTTAAATATAACATAATTTTAGTGGATACATGTGCTTTCTGGAAGGGTTTGAACATGTAACAATTTACACTGTTTAAAAAAACAGAGAATCTACTTAAACGAGTGTCTCTAAGGCATAATTATAATGGATGATAAAAAACATAATTACAGGTAGAAAAGTGGCTATATGAGTCAATGAGAAATTAGTTGGTGAGAGGCTTAATCAACCTACTAAACTTCTCACTTTGCCGGGCTCTGTCTTTGAGTGAAGAGGAATCCAGATGAGACTATACCAAAGGTAAGATTGTCTGGGAAAAAAGCAGACAAGAGCCCAACCTGGCATATGTCTGAAAATTTGCCAGGCTCTGTCTTTGAGTGAAGAGGAATCCAGATGAGACTATACCAAAGGTAAGATTGTCTGGGAAAAAAGCAGACAAGAGCCCAACCTGGCATATGTCGTACCTAGAAGGAATTTTTACCTGAGTGTTTGCACTTGGATTGCCCTCCCCCCAGTAAAATCAGCCATTGGCCACATCACACCTTTGTGGGGAGGCTCAGTAAATACCAATGCTTGATCAAGTGTCAAGCAACTTCACAGATAGATAGAGCATAGTGAAAGAGGAAGAATGAAGGAAAGCAAGATGCCTGTGAAAAAGGAAAGAAAAACAAATAGTTTTGCTCCCTAATACAACAATAACTGAAAAACAGCCAACAAAATGAAAGAATTTCTATTTACACCATAACAAAATAAAATCTGGAATAATTATTAGATTCTACTTAAGAGCACTTAGAATTTGTAACCCTCACGATGAGGAAAAATACACTTTTAAACTGCTCCACTATCCTAATCAGTTCATATTTAATACTCATCACAAAACTCAGGAATTCATAAAGCTCTATTGGTTGGTTGATTTTGTTTAGTGGCATATCAACCTCTAAGAGTCATTTAATGCCAAAATCTAAATATTTTGAACACAATTTTACAACTGCAACTAAATGTTTTGACTGCAATTGTATGCTTTCTACTAATAAAATGTATTTTTGGCGATTTTGCTATAAATAGGTATTGTTGGCAATTTTGCTATAAATAGGTATTGTTGGCAATTTTGCTATAAATAGGTATTGTTGGCAATTTTGCTATTATTGGTATTGTTGGCAATTTTGCTATTATTGGTATTGTTGGTAATTTTGCTATAATTGGTATTGTTGGTAATTTTGCTATAATTGGTATTGTTGGCAATTTTGCTATAAATAGGTATTGTTGGCAATTTTGCTATTATTGGTATTGTTGGCAATTTTGCTATTATTGGTATTGTTGGTAATTTTGCTATAATTGGTATTGTTGGTAATTTTGCTATAATTGGTATTGTTGGCAATTTTGCTATAATTGGTATTGTTGGCAATTTTGCTATAATTGGTATTGTTGGTAATTTCTTTATATAAACATGTATTGCTGGTTTTTTTTATGATAAAAATGTTTGCATATAACTGGGACTCTAACAGGTGCAATCACAGCAGATGAGGGTGGGCCTGGGAACAACAGCAATTAAGAGGTAGTTTTAGTCTTCTCAAAACCTGCAATCTCCCAATCAGAGGCCTTGCTGCCATACGTAGTTTATTATCATAATCAAGATTACATACAAGTCAGAAAATAATCAACAGTAATAATCTTGATAAAACTTAACCCATAATACTACCTACCAACTCAATAACAACAACTACTGAAAAGAGTTTATATAAACTTTGTTTTGGTCACTGAATGGTGATTTCATCACTTCTTAAAATGGAATTAGTGTTTCAAAGAAAAGATCCAACACTTATTTCTAAAAAATAACCCTTCATCCAATATATCCTAATTGAAATGCAGAGAGCATAATATATAGTAGCTCAGAATGATAAATCGGAAATCAGTTTGAATTCCAGTTGATTATATCACATTCACTTACGTACTAATAGCCTTGGAGAAGGTATGAATCCATGTCTTCTTCCTCCTAGCTATTGGTTAAATAGCAGGACAGCCAAAGAGAATAACAACTCTGAATTCAAAATGAGTATGGGGATAGTAACTTCATCCTGTAAAAACCTACCTAAAAATGGTAACACTTAGTGATGTTGAAAGCTATGATCTCATACTCCCCAGTGAAGTTGATGGGTCACAAGTGTGTGATTAATATCTTAATTATTTCATGTTTAATGCTCTTTGCAAAGCTCATGAAATTCATAAGACTCGGAAAATAAACAATAAATAATGTAGATAAAACTCATAATCCTTCCCAGTCTTTTGAACAAGAATATAGGTTTATCCATTGTTTCCTACTTAGGACTGGGTTTCTGGTTCCTTCTCATTCTCAATAATCACTTGCACCTTAGTGGCATTTTCACCTTGTTTGGGGTGAATTTATAAAAAAATAAAATAAAACCTATCAACTCTAATAGCCTTGGAGAAGGTATGAATCCATGTCTTCTTCCTCCTAGCTATTGGTTAAATAGCAGGACAGCCAAAGAGAATAACAACTCTGAATTCAGAATGAGTATGGGGATAGTAACTTCATCCTGTAAAAACCTACCTAAAAATGGTAACACTTAGTGATGTTGAAAGCTATGATCTCATACTCCCCAGTGAAGTTGATGGGTCACAAGTGTGTGATTAATATCTTAATTATTTCATGTTTAATGCTCTTTGCAAAGCTCATGAAATTCATAAGACTCGGAAAATAAACAATAAACAATAAATAATGTAGATAAAACTCATAATCCTTCCCAGTCTTTTGAACAAGAATATAGGTTTATCCATTGTTTCCTACTTAGGACTGGGTTTCTGGTTCCTTCTCATTCTCAATAATCACTTGCACCTTAGTGGCATTTTCACCTTGTTTGGGGTGAATTTATAAAAAAATAAAATAAAACCTATCAACTCAATAATGACTACAATTGAAAGGAAATAATGTTTATTATTTTTGTTGTTAATTCTCAAGAACAAAGAAAATATATAAAATTATGGGTTGTGGGCAAAATAGCAGGAACAGACTTGGCACTATAGCCTTGGCTGGCAACCAGTTTCAAAGAAGGAAACTGAACTCAAACCAGATCTCACTATCCTAAAAGAGGGTAAACATGTAGATGGGAACTGCTTATGAATTCAAAATTCCCACTGAAACTCCTATTATGGATTTGCACATCTGAATGAATACGACCTCTGCTACATTTTGTCAGCTTTCATTCAGATGTGGCGGGTTCATTTGAGGGAGTCAGTTCAATTGACCAAGTGAATGCCATAAAAAATATAGGTATAAGAAAATCAAAGTAGACTTTCTTGCCAAGATTGAAGAATTATAATTTATACAAAAAATGCTGGTTCGGTCCAATAATGTCGTTCATTATTCAGAATGACAATACAACCCCAAGTAGAATAAAATCAACTCAGAAGATGAAAAAAATTAAATTATTAAGTTAGAAACAGCATCTACAGCACATTTATTCATTGAATTTAAAGCCATTAAATTTTCATTTATTCCAGTTACAGAAACAATTTCAGTGGAAAAAAATCTTTACAAGAAAAGTTTCATTCAACACTATAAAAATTCTTTTCCATTAAAGTCTCAGATTCCTTCAAAGATAAGTTTCATTCTTTGATCATTGCCAAAAAATACTTACCTAGTCTTGAGTATGAAAACAACTGATGTTTATCTACAGATGTAAGCAGGAAAACGACCAATGTTTATCTACAGATGTAAGCAGGAAAACGACCAATGTTTATCTACAGATGTAAGCAGGAAAACGACCAATGTTTATCTACAGATGTAAGCAGGAAAACGACCAATGTTTATCTACAGATGTAAGCAGGAAAACGACCAATGTTTATCTACAGATGTAAGCAGGAAAACAACCAATGTTTATCTACAGATGTAAGCAGGAAAACGACCAATGTTTAAAATCTACAGGATGTAAGCAAGGAAAACGACCAATGTTTATCTACCAGATGTAAGCAGGAAAACACCAATGTATACCTACAGATTAGGTAAAAGGAAAATGATCCATTGTATACCTACAGATGTAAGTAGGAAAATGATCATTGTATACCTACAGATGTACATAGGTTTGCCTATTGTCCAGTTCACACTCCTTGCTGGTCTTTTAAACAGGTGTGGAGGTTTATCCATTGTGTCTGGTTCCTTTTAATGTCTACTCAAGCTCTGTACACCTAATGCTGGACCTTTCTTTTGCTAATACAACTCTACACAGTATATCTCTATCTTGAGTGTCTCTTTGGCCTTGTATTGAGTGAATATTAATAAAAAAAAAAGTATGAACACAGCCAATGTTTACCTATAGACATAAGTATTATAATGAACTGCAGTTTAGAAACACATAAATTAATTCTTACTCCCTCTCCAAAAGTGCAACACACCTTTCTGAACAGAATGATAGAGATTCTCATAGACCCAGGTCATATCCCCAATATCTGATCGATACTCTGTTCAAATTTTCCTTTTATATTTTCTTATCATTATACTTATAACTTATATATACATCTGAAATTCCTCCGCCAGCTGCTCCTCTGGGTAAGTGGCTCTCATTTGTAAACATGACAGATAATGAGAGAGAAGAGGCAATAGTAGATGCTTTAGGGGAGAGTAGGTATGAAATGAAGCTGAAGGTGACCCTGAAAACCAGAGTGGTAATCAATATATTGTTTTCTTGTTGAACTAATATTGACTGCCAACAAGACCATTTTTCAAAATCATTATTATTATTGATTGATTTGTTTTCTCTGGCATATAAAATTTTTTGCAGGTTATTTAAAGTCAGAAAAAGTTTTGAGATTGTAAGATTTTTTTGTTTTTTGAGATAATGATTTAGTGATACAAGTGTTACTCATTAACCCACAGCTAGGGGAGAAAAAGAGGATTGATTGGTATAATCTGATATCTTTGTGTTTGAGTTTCTTTTTGTTTGATGAATGTTGTTTCTTAAGTGGTGTAGGATTTTCAGGTGGTTGTTTTTTAATTACTTTTTATTGTGCTGACCTCTTTTTAGTATGCTTAATTGGTGTAGAATTTGCAGGTGGTTGTTTTTTATTGCTTTTCTTGTTAGTGTGCTTAAGTGTATGTCTGCTAAATTGGTTTATATTGAGTTAACCATTTTCTATCATTTTGGGTTGACTTCTTTTTACTTTGTTAGGTATACCTTTTTTTTACCATGTTAGTATATGTGTCTGCTTAAAACTTTTTAAAGAGAAAAGCTCTAACAGAGTATAAAAGTTGAAGTTTTCTCTTTTATTCATAAGCTATTTTTATAATAAATTATTTTTAATTGTGTTTTAACCTTGCCATCCTCTTCCAGTTTGTCTCCATGGTTAGTTTTCTGTCTTTTGTTAAATAATCTTACTAATGTTGCCCTCTGAAGAAGTGTTGTTCAAAAGGATCATAAGGACCTCAGTCAGTTAAGTGCCATACATTACACACACTTGGGCATTAATGTCCTTAAAGAGACATAACTGACTGGGCAGAAGATTTTCCTGCAGTAGGTTGCCATTACTTTCTGTGGTAGACTGGTTGTTAAATATGGCTATAGAACCCAGTCTGTTTTGCTATTTAATCGATAGCTGGAGGGAGAAGAAATGGATCAATACCTTTCCTAAGGGTATTTGTACATAAGTGAATGCAATGAATTCAACTGGAATTCAAACTTGGCTCTCCAATTTCTTGTTCCAAGCTGTTATCAACTGCTCGACAACACACATACACACATGCACGCACACACACACACACACACACATTACAATGTTTCAGTTGTGGCCTCCTGCTTTCTTCAGGTGTCTCCTGATCCAGCTAACCTTCAGAGATTTTGTAAATGAACCCTCAAAATTATTTTTTTAAATACCTGCTTATGTTCACCTAGCACTAATACTCTTAAGAAAGGCATGAATTCCTATCCTTGCACAGTCACTATCACACCATGATGATTGACAGATTATTTTCTAAACACGGCTTAAATGTGGCACAAAGCTGAAAGTATGGGGTACCCAGTGAGAATCAAATTCACTACTCAGCTGTAATAGTTCTAGTGAGACAAACTTGTTAACCATTACACCACATCAATATACCCACAACAGTTGACAGATAAGCAAGTGGGTAAAACAATTTCCCAACAAATTATGAAATAACAATTAAAATATTGTTGCACCTATTGTTAACCTTGACAGATATCAGCATATTATAATCAAATTAAAGTTTTTTCATGCTAGCTGTTGTCTTTCAGACCAAAGTTGGTCTTTGATTCCCTGCATTAAGGACAAGATTTTTTTTTTTAATCATATCACCCTGAGCAAGGCGGTAACACCACTGATGTGCAGGGGGCTACGTAAGAGTGAAAAGATTGGAAAAAAGAAAGCCAGAAACCACATCCTAAACAGGGAACAAGGGACGAGACTCTTCACCTGTTCAATAGATGTGGGTGGAGTGTGAACCGGGCGATAGTTTAATCTATCTACTCCAATTAAAAAAAAAAAGAAAACAGTGAAAAGATTGGAAAAAAGAAAGCCAGAAACCACATCCTAAACAGGGAACAAGGGACGAGACTCTTCACCTGTTCAATAGATGTGGGTGGAGTGTGAACCGGGCGATAGTTTAATCTATCTACTCCAATTAAAAAAAAAAAAGAAAACAGTGAAAAGATTGGAAAAGAGAAAGCCAGAAACCACATCCTAAACAGGGAACAAGGGACGAGACTCTTCACCTGTTCAATAGATGTGGGTGGAGTGTGAACCAAGCGATTTTGTTAATTTACCTCAAGAGTTTCATATCCTTAATTTATGATTGCAGAAGAAGAAAAAATTTCTTAACAATATAGAATAATGTTAATACAAATAATATCGATCAATCATTTACTTGTTATATAGCAAAACTAGTAAACAATTGTTCATTATTTTCTATAAGTAGCTAGGTTATAACTTTTTGGGTGAATCTTTTGTATTAACATTTTTTAATTAACACTCAATTATTTGATCACAACTGACCTAATGTTGTACAATATTTAAAGATTTTACATTTTTATACTACCAAGACTCCCTCAGCAATATTTATATGAACCAAATATGTAAAGCAAGTACAATGTGATATTATTTACCTTAACACCAATATTACTGTATACACTTTTGATTCCCTCAGCAATGTTTACTTACAAGATTATAAAAATATGTGAACCATATGTGATATTTATTATTTATCATTTTATAAAGATTTATTATTTATCATTTTATAAAGATTTATTATTTATCATTTTATAAAAAAATAAATTTGGAAAGAAAACTTTTTATTCAAAAATTTATAAAAAATATCTACAAATTTTTTTAAATATGTGAACTAACTACTATGTAATATTTTTATAAATAACTATGAAAATATTTTTTTAATTCATTATTTTATAAAAATATCTATAAAACAAGAAAATTTAATACAAACAATTTTTCTGGGCATTATACATTTTTTCTCAAATTATTTTCTATCTCAGATTACTTATTGTTTTAATTTTCTTTTTTTTTATAATCATGATGTAGGATCAAGGTTACATAATCAATAGAAATACAAGGCCTGAAACTCCAGCAATTATAATAATTATCTCCAAAAGAAATAGAAGGCGAAAAAAATATACCTAAGGATTAAAATGAATTTTTAAAAATGAAAAATCTTTCTTGAAGATTTTATTTGAGTTTAAAATTCAAGCTAATAAATAATTAATAATAACAGCTGAAGGAGTCAATTTTATTGTATTGTCCTTTTTTTTCGCTTCATTAGACCTTAGTCATGACTTAATCAGTTTTGAGAAAAAAATAATAGGAGTGACAAAAGAAGTCTTTGGAAAACATGAAAATGACATTCATGTGTCAGATCTTGCTTTGCAGTATGGTATGCCTAAATTGAGAATATCTATTATTCTAAAAAAAAAAAAAAAAGGAAGAGATAAAAGCAGCTGATGTTGCAAAAGGAGTGACAGTTATTAGATGTTGACAGTAAAGATACTGAAGAGTTGGTAGAAGACCACCGCACTGAGCTTACTACTGAAAAGCTTGTTCACCTTCAAAATGAACAGCAAAAAAACTTTGGCTGAAGAAATGTTTTCTCAGGAGGAAGAGGGAAAGAAGGATTTCCCAAGTTCTTTAGTCAAAGAAATTAAACAAATTAATCTATTTTATATTGATTCCTATGGAGAAAACAGTTTCAGTTTACAAACAATTCGGCTCATGAACAGCTTTCTGGAACGGATTAAGTTTGTGAACAGAGGTTCCACTGTATTTAGTTCATAGTGTATAGCTTATATGCTATTTATTTAAAAAGCGAGCATAGCGGGTTATACTTCAACAGAGTGGCCAATTTGGATTAACAGTAGCAGTTGAGGCTATATTTGATTGACTTAAAATGAATTCACTAATTACACAAAAATTGAAAGGGGCGTAAGACAAGGATGCATCTACTCACTGTACATATTGAACCATTTTACCAAAGCAATTCTGAGAGAATTAGAAGTACCACCAGGATTCATTATTGGCAACCACAATCTTAACAACATTAGACATGCAGATAACAAAGTATTTATAGCAAAGAAAAAAGAAAATTACAGGAACTTATATATAAGATAGTTAGGGAAAGTGAGAATAAAGGAAAATTGTAAGATGTAATGTATGTTTGTCAGTAAAAGGAGCAGCGCAACATGTAAATTACAAATTGGTGATGGCAAAATCAAGCAAGTTTGAAAATTTAAATATCTGGGGAGTACAGAAAATGTGACACTAAAATCTGAAGGCACATTCAAACAACAAAAGATGTTTACAGAAGTTAAGTATTAAGAAACAGAAAATTTTACTTAGAACAAAAAAAAAGAGTGTTGAACTGCAATGTAATATCAGTCTTCCTCTATGGCAATGAGTGCTAGACAATCTCTTCACAGATGAAAATACTTCAGGTAACAGAAATGTGGTTCTACAGAAGGATGCTGACTGAACATGTAAGTAATAAGTAAGTTTTAAAAAAATGGAAACAAGGACACGTGTACATAGAATCAGGAAGAGACAAATTTTCTAAAATATAAAATGCAGAAAGAGGGCTTGAAGAATTTGATGCTCACAGGGCAGAGAGAGGGCAAGGGGAAAGCAGTGAATAGCCTACCTAATGAGGGACTAAGAGGGATGGTGAAAAGACAAAACTTACTAAGATCTATAAAGAATAGGAAGTTGTGGAGATCCCTGATCGCCAACGTCTTGAAGAGACATAATATAAAGAAAATTAGTAGCCCAAGTTAAAAAATATGATTTTAAAAGTTAGTCCAGAAAATGGCAAATAACTTAGTTCAAAATTTAATAATGATGGCCTTTCTATCCATATCAGTCTGTTAAATACCATACGCGACACACACTTGGGCAATCATGTCTCTTTCAAGCCATGACTGACTGGGAAGAAGATTTTCCCACAGTAGGTTGCAATTACTTTCTGCAGTAGACTGGTTGCCAACCAAGACTATAGAACCCAATCTGTCTTGCTATCATACCTGGAGAGACAAGAGGTGGATTAATTCTTTTCCCAAGGATATTTGCACATAAGTGAATGCAATGAATTCAACTGGAATTTCGAACTCAGCTCTCAGATTTCTTGTTCCGAGCTGATATTCACGACACCACAATGCACATCTTCATATCCATATATGTTTTCTAAAACAGAACAATGTATGTAATCTATATTGTGAAAGAGTTAAGCAATGTCGAACATGGTCAGTACCTAGATAACTGACTGCCTGAGAATACCAGGTGTTATAAACTTGGATACGCAGGTGATGTAATGAATAATGGCTTGGAATTGTTAATCAGGGAACTGAGGGTTTTAATATTCACTTATGCACAAATACCCTTTGAAAAGGTATGAATCCATTTCTTCTCTCCCTTGCTATGGGTTAATTAGTAAAACTAATCTTATCTAAAAAAAAGAAAGTTCTGGCTTTAAATAACCAGAAAAATGGTTGTTGTCATAAGAGCAAAATCAATCAATATATTATAAAAGGAAAGCAAATTCTCTATCACAACACCATCTTGACTTTGCAAGTATTGCATATGTTGACATTGTGCATAAGTGACAAATGTGTGCTTCTGCCATTTAGTATATACACACAGAGTTTGATATAAGACATTAGAATAATATATTTCCCTCTAATTAAGTATAAATAACACTTATCCTGGTCAGAACAATAAAATCAAAGTTAAAGACAAAAAAAATAGTAAATTGTTTTTAAACCTCAAAGAAATTAGATAATTAATCAGATTTAAATGAACTTTTTTAACGTTATTCCCTAAAAAATAAAATTAGGTTTTTTTTAAACTTTTTTTTTTAATTTTGTAAAAATAAAAGATAGACAGACACATGTAAAGAGATAGACACACAATTTGAATTAAAATGAATGAAAAAAAAATGAACATCTGTATCAGGAACGCTAATTTCTCTATCTGGCAACAAACACTGGGTAACAGAAAAAGAACATAATCTAATCTTTTGAAGTTATTTTTATGACTTTGAATTAAAACTGAATATATTTTCTAATAAATGTAGCCTTTTAATGAACAATGTACATTTGAAATTTGACCATCTTGCCATCAGCCAAGCAACAGGTATCAAACTACAGGGTGTCCCTAAAGTCTGGACACTTAGGGAATCTCATTAACTATATATTTTTATTTACTTCAAATTAAACAAGGATTTGTTAAAAGAAGAAATAATTGGCTTCTTTATCTGGGGTATGCTAAAAGAGGTGTAATCAATGAAAATCATAGATCACTTGATTGAACACATAAAGAGTGAATGTGCAAAACTTTTCGGCAATGTGGAGTTGTTGCATCAAGTTCACATGAATCTTGCAAAGCACATCAATCTTTGCATCACAAAATGAAAATTATATTGACGACGTTATTTGTTCATATTCCAATTCATTAAAATGTCGTTAAAAACTTAATTTCTGGAAAATATGCATTTTTGTCTGTATGCCCAGACTTTAGGAACACCCTGTAGTATACTATTGCAAATATGGGAGATTTCATTATGTTAGAGTTATAAAAAAAGATATAATCACTCATTTAATATTGAAGTAGGGTTGCTAAGCATTAGACAAGTACCAAATTGAGCCCAGTTTTGAATCAATGTTCTCAGAAGACCAAGCTAGCAAAATTCAAATTTTGATAAAACTTGCCCAATATAGCAATCCTGTGCTTCAGTATACAGTTCTACCCTCACAGCATACACTCTAAATCTGACTCAAAATAAAATAATATGAGAGTCAAGGTAGAAAACACCAGACAGCCTGAAGCAAATTTAACATCAAAGAAGATTCTTTGTTCTAGGAAAAGTTGACTCCAATATTTACTGGGTTCCCCTTCAGACAATGCCAGAATAGATTTTGCACTCAGTGTCACACTAAAGAGTCAGAGAAGACAGGTAGATCACCTAGTCAACCTGAAAGATGGCTTCCTAAACACCAGGTGCAGATCTACATCTTACACTATGTCAGTGGCTGTCATAATTTAAAAAGGTTGATTAGCCATAAAAAATAAACCAATATATTAAAAAAGAAGAGCAAATTCTCTATCACACAGCGTCTCTATGTAACTTTGCAAGCAATGCATATATGTATGTCTATGTTGTGCAGGAGTGATATGCGTGCTTCTGCCATTTAATATACATATAACACTATTTTTGGTACTAAAAAAGAAAGCAAGAAGGAAAAGGAGGTAGAGAAGTATCAATTGAGTTTTTCTTTTTCCTTTCTTTTTTTCTTTCTTTCTTCTCTAGAGCTAGGCGAGAGATAGGTTTAGGCCACACAAGTGAGATAGATAATTTTATTATGGATTCTTGAATGCTGTCAAAGATTTTATCACAAAAGGTGAAAGTATTTTTTCACTAAAAATGAGTTTCTCCATTTTTGAAAAATTTAATGACCATTGAGAGAAGCGACAGCCGCATGTGGGTATGGTGAATTTTGTGACTCTGGTAGCAGTAATCTCTTCAGTCAGTTAAGTGCCATATGTGATACACGCTTGGGCGATCATGTCTCGAAAGAGACATGACTGACTGGGCAGAAGATTATCCCACAATAGGTTGCCATTGCTTTCTGCGGTAGACTGGTTGCCGACCAAGGCTATAGAACACAATCTGTCCTGTTATTTAACCTATAACTGGAAAAAATAGACAGGTTAATACCTTTCCCAAGGGTATTTGCGCATAAGTGAATGCAATGAATTTGGCTGGAATTCAAACTCGGCTCCCCGATTTCTCATTCCAACTGAGACAAACTTGCCAAAAATAAAGTCTCCTGGACCTTTGTGGAATTTTGCAATGCAGAGAAACCTGATTTTCTTTTTGACCAAAGCTAGATAATTTCTTATAACGATTGAAATAATAAAAACACAAATGCAAAATGACCACACACACTGAAAGTGGAAAAGCTAAAAAAATATGATAATTAAAATTTGACCTTGGACTGAAACGTGTGGTGGTTAAAGAGACAGCGTTGATCAGATGATCAATAAAAAACCACTTTGAAGGATTTTGTGGTAAGTCAAAAGAACATTCCACAACACCTCAAACTTGAATAGTGGGAAGTACTCACACAAAAAAGAGGGAGACTAGATTGATCAGGTGACCAAATCGAAGATCCCTTATTGGTCATTTGAAAATGTTAAATGCATCCAAAAGTGCATCACAACCAACCTGAGAATCAATATAAACCGATGAGAGGAGACAGTACAGTAGAGTCAGGTACCATAGTGTTGAACCTGTACAGAGTGAGTTAACATGAGAGATGTGCTGTCACATGACTGCTTGCCTTAGAAGAAACTCCAATTTCAGCCTGGTGCCAGATCAACCAACTTATATAGTGTTACATTCTGTAGAAGACGTAGTTTGGAATTATAGTTGTCTGCATGCAAGAATGACAAACACGTAACTGTCTGCCTTAGAAAAACTCTGTTTCAGCCTGGTGCCAGACCAACCAACTTAGTGTTACATCCTGTAGAAGACGTAGACGTAGGTTGGAATTATAGTTGTCTGCATGCAAGAGTGATAAACTCTAACCAAATACTGTACTGAACAGAACGTATGTATATAAACTCCTTGTTGTTAATTTTATGAAGATTTTCTTTTTTTTTTATTATGACTCCCAGCTCTGTCTAGATCATCAATGCAGCAGATTTTTGGCAACTTTCAACCCAGACCAGCTTTGTGATCAATTTAGCACAATGTGGGCAGAGCCTGGTTTGGAATGAAATGAAATGATTGACTATTGATCAGCCACAAGATTTTGGGCATCAACGCAAAGGACTGGTGGTGTGGGGGTTCACATACATACAAATTCACAAACTGAGTTTGGTATAAAACAGAACAAAATATTTCCCTCCCATTCAGTCTAAACAACACTTACTTTGGGTTGAGCAATAAAATCAAAGTTAAAGACAAAAATAAAATAGTAATTTTTTAAACCTTATGAAATAAGATAATTATCAGATTTAACTAAACTTTTCAGAAATTATTCACTAACAAATAAAATTATTTTTTTAACATTTTTAATGTAAACATACATATATGCACAATTTCAAAGAAACTGAATGAAAAATAGACAACTGCGTCAGGAAGGCTAATTTCTTTAAACAAGTAGTTGAACCACTCATGCTTCAAATAGGCACATGAGCAACAAAATAGATAACAGATACACTCCTGATCAAAAATTTAAGACCGCTTAAAAATCTTTAAAAAGAATTTTTTTTTTATGGAAAGATTTTAAACTCCTCCCACTTAAGGTTACCAATACTACAATCTAAAAGGTTATGGAAACAAAAAGCTACATTCCAAACATATTATTTAGAAATTTACATTTTTATAAAATGAGGCAATTTACACATGATCAAAATTATAAGACCAGGGGTATAAATTGTTAGATCTATGGTAATTCCAATGTTTTTAGTTCAGTTAGAGATTAGCAATCACTGCGTAAAGGTGTTACCATGCCTAAAGCAAGCAAACTTACCAAAGTTGAGCATTCTCGAATTCTATAAGCAAGGTTTGTCACAGCGGGCAATCGCAGCTAAGTTAAATCGCAGTAAAACTGTGATTTGCAACTTGCTAAAGAACAGTGAGAATTATAGAAAAGCAAAATCCTCTGGTAGGCCCCAAAAAATTTCTCCTGCATCGAGTAGGAGAATAAGACGGGTTGTTATGAAAGACGGAGGACTTTCTTCTAGTCAAATTAAGACAGTCACAGATGCTGATTGCAGTCCCGTAACCATCAGACAACACTTAAGACAAAAAGGCATGGTAAATAAAAAGCATAAACAAATTCCTCGGCTGCTTCCACGTCACAAGTTGGGCCGCTTAAAGTTTGGTTGTGAATACCAAACATGGGACGTTGAGAAGTGGAAGAAAGTCCTGTTTTCTGATGAGAAAAAATTCAATCTCGATTGTCCTGATGGCTCCCAACGATATTGGTATCACAGAAACATGCCTCCTGAAATTTTCTCCGCACGTCATAGTGGTGGAGGGTCCCTAATGATATGGGGTGCCTTTTCTTACAGAGGGACGATGGAGCTCCAGGTGATGCAGGGTCATCAGAGAGTGGCTGGTTGTGTTAACATGATACAAAAAGCATCTTTGATGACGGAGGGCCATTGTTTGTGTGGGGATGGATGATTATTCCAACAGGATAATGCTGCAATCCATGTTGCAAGACGGACCTTGACCTTTCTACAAGAAAATGGGTCCATCTCTTGGGACATCCTGCATGCTCACCGGACTTGAACCCAATTGAAAATGTTTGGGAATGGATGACAAGAAATGTTTATCGAAATGGCAAACAATATTCAACAAAAAATGAACTTTGTGAAGCCATCTTCAGAAGCTGGAGCAATATCCCCTGCACCTTAATGGAAACGCTTATTTCTAGCATGCCCGACAGAATTTTTGAAGTCATCAAAAGCAGTGGAGGTAGACTTCATTATTAAATTTGGTTGTTGAATATTTTCATACACTTTTTGTACAATTTCTTAGAATTTTTGTCTCTGGTCTTATAATTTTGATCATGTGTAAATCACCTCATTTTATAAAAATGTAAATTTCTAAATAAAATGTTTGGAATGTAGCTTTTTGTTTCCATAACCTTTTAGATTGTAGTATTGGTAACCTTAAGTGGAAGGAGTTTAAAATCTATCTGTAAAAAAAAAATTCTTTTTAAAGATTTTTTAAGTGGTCTTAAATTTTTGATCGGGAGTGCATATAAGCACCCACATGAGAAGGAAGAAGTTACAGAATTTCTTACATTGTCATTGCTGACAATAATTGTTGAAATCCAGAGTTGAATAAACAATAATGAAACATAAGATTTAGTCTCAGGTTTTTATTAGTCTGTACAATATTAGTAACACGAGTACTTACAGAGTGAAGAATTAATCCATTCCACTAATAAAATAGTTTACTGTATTTTTTTTATTATGAAGTTATGGTTAAGAAACATTTTGTTTTAATTAACATAGACAACTAAGATGAAAATCAAAATCAAAATTCCGAAAAATAAACTGCAAAGAAAAACAAACAATGACTGCCTCAGTTAAGAAAAAGTTACCCACTTTCTCCCACTCACTGTTAGGCAGACATATCTGTCATAATATATCAGATGCACAACATTTTTATATATGCTTGGTAAATATTTTCAGGTATAAATATATACATATGTATATGTAGCCCCAAGTCAATCTTGGTCCATGTCAACAATAATGTAACCCCGTGTCCATCCATCACATCGTTGATTTTCATGTTCCTTCAGACCACCATGGTTACCATCTAGCTGACCCTCACTAATTAACACATTGCTGATTAGTCGCTGGTATGGTGTTAATAAGCACAGTTCCACTCAATCTAGCTGGCATTTGTCTCCTTCACTCATCTGCCTCATTGTTTTTGATCTCAGAGGATGAGAAAATCACTAAGTACACTGAAGTGAAAAACAGGTAAACAGCATGGAAATATAGGAAAAAAGAATTCTTTAAAATAAAGAATTAATTCAGGTTAAAAATATAACAACAATTTGGTTTATATATGATTTGTTGTACAGAGTGGTTTTAACTGCTACAATCAAATGACACTGGGATCCTCTTTCAGAAATAGCAACTTGTTTTAGTAGTAATCTAATTTTCTAAGTTCTGGTCTTCAGGGTTGGCTTTTTCTTGACAAATGTCCCAAAGATTAAAATGAACAAACACATCAGGCTAATCTGTCTTTGTTGGGACACTTTTCTTCTGAATGGCCGATTCAAGCCAGATTTTTTTTGCTTTTTGTATAAATTTTTAAATGTTATTTTTGTGATCCCCAGGGTTTCTTTATTGACAACATGTTTTTCTATTTGATATCTTCAAGGATACAGTAATGGTTTCTCTTCTTATTAGCAGGAAAGGAGCAAGGATGGATAGTCTTGGTTTTGCTCAATATTACAGAATTTCATCTCATCAAATCTGCATTCAATTCTCCTTGGAACCACTCAGGAGTTCACTTGCATCTTTGACATAATATATAGGATGTTTGAATAAAGACTACTCACACTGCCATTGTGATATGACCTCATGATACTCAGTTAAAGGCCAAAGTGCATAAACTAAGTAGGATTTGTTTTGTAATTTTCCTTCATGGTTTAGTTGGTGTATTAAAGTCTATTTAGACTATTTAAAGTAGACAAACTGTTTATTTATTATGAAGAACAACATGTCAGGATGGTCAACAAATTTTGAATAAATCCTGGCATTTTGAGATTTATGGAATTGCAATTGGAATCAATTTAAACTGACATAGTATGTTACAGTTAAAAATGCCTATCAAACATTTATACATGGTTTATATATATATATATATATAACTTTAATCCAAAAAGAAAAGCAGGTAGGTAAATCCCAAAAACCCCCATCATAATCAAATTTAACTCATAATTGGAGTAGATAGACTAAACTATCGCCCGGTTCACACTCCACCCACGTCTATTGAACAGGTGAAGAGGCTCATCCCTTGTTTCCTGTTTAGGATGTGGTTTCCTTTCTCTTTTCCAATCTTTTCACTCTTACGTAGCCCCCTGCAAATCAGTGGCGTTACCGCCTTGCTCAGGGTGATATGATTAAAAAAAAAAAAAATTGTGAATATCCCTTAGCTTTTTAAGTAATTTATGTTCAGGAATGTGTATTTGCGTAGGCTTTTGTACACATGTGGTTGGGTGTGGGTGTGTTTTTTGTATATATATGTATATGTGTATGTATATATATATATATATATATATATATGTGTGCATGTGTGTACACTTGTTGAATTGATTTACTCCTTAAGTTAAAAATCTTTTATATTTTAATTTTTTTATGTTTTATTAATTTTTATTAATTTTCTATTAATTTTTTAATTTAAATCTAGTTTTATATTTAGATTTTAATTGTATGTCAAATTTTCCTAAAAATTTTTTCTATATTTATCCCATTTATTTAAACAAAAAACTGCTATGAGTTATTTTTCTACACAATTGATAACAATTTCCCTTGTTTCTATAGAAATAAGACTTTTTCTTTTCTTAGCCTACTTCCCTGTCAACCACTCCTTCCCCTCTTTTTACTTTCTTCCTTTTTACTTCCTCCTTTTTCTTTTTATTCTTCCCCCTACCATTTCTTTCGACCAGACAAGGCTAAATTTCAACTTTTAACTTAGTTAAGGAGTAGGGGTTTTCAAAAAATCTAAAAATAGAATAGACATATAGATTTCTGTCTGCTTTCTTATTGATCCCACCCCTTTAATTTTCCGTGATGAAAATTTTTTTGAACTTCCACCAGTAAAATATCTTTGTTCATTTTGTCATTTGGCCTTTTGTAATAAAAAATTAATTGCTGATGACATTCAACTGGCCATTCAACAAATTTGAACATCGGAATTTGTTTTATTTTAAATTACAGAAAAGCAATCATAGATTTAAGTAGTATAACTAAGATTTCAATTCTGTGTAAAAATAGGATCACACAAACGTAAAATTAAAATTTACACATTAGAATTAATTGACTAATCGGCAATGTTGTCTCAAACACAGTTCAAAGATTTGAAAAAGCAAACAACTATGTCTGTGATGTATGCTCAAAAACTTAAAGCTCACATCCAGAAAAAATGAGTAACAATCTTTTTCCTCCTAAAAATAAGTATAAAAAATTGGGAAATATATTTATCAACTCCAAAAAATTTTGGATTTAATAAATCTATCTTTTAACTTCTTCAGATATAATTTTTCCTTATAAACAGCGTAACTTAAATTAAAAAACTAGTCTTCAATATTACTTCAACAAGAATGTAAATAATACTGATTTGTCAAATTTTCAACTCAAAAAAAAAAAATTAATAAAGTTCTTTTAGTAAAGTATTTCTCGCTTTACAAGGATTTCTAGTAACCAGTTTGCACAGTCTATATAACTAAAATACTCAAGCAACAGACAATATACTTCAGGTTTAATTGTCACTAACTGTATTTGAGCTGATATTAGCTGACAACCTGCAGCTATATTAATGCCATGCACACATTACAGAGCATAGATCTTAGCTTCTCCCATGATAATCTCACACATATGCTGTTGTAAAAAAAAAAAGTTTGTATGAATTTTGTCTGTGAAGAACTTCATAACTTATTTCTTTCAGCTTAAAAGAAAACAAAAAATATTTTACACTCAATAAAAAATTTATTTAAATATCTTGGGCTGTGTTTGAAGATTTCTTTTCTTCACTTTTTACACACTTTATATTCTATATACGTGTGTGTGAGTGTGTGTGTGTGTGTGTGTATACATTTGTGCGTGAAATATATCTACCAGACTGCCCTGTCAAGTCAAGTGACTTATAAAGAAAATATAATTTCAAGCAGTGTTTGAGCCTTCATCCTCCATTGTAGGAGAAACCACTGATCCAACATTAAGTAGATCTCTTGGATACAGGAAGTGTCACAGTCTAGCAAGGTTCAGTTACATGTTTGAAGAATGCATTGTCTTAACTCTATCACACATTTCTACTACGTCATAATATTTTCACTCACTGGTCATTGTTTATAGCAATGCTTAGACGGAAAGTGTGTAAAGTATCTTCAGGCAATGTACACTCACCATCAAGATTAGAACATGTATCCTCTTTTGTAGGAGAAAGCACTGATACTTGGTTGTAGGAAGTGTCAAATATATATATATATATATACATATTAGCCATTGACATAGAAGCCTGTTTCGCTGTATCACAGCTCATCAGTGTGGCTAGACACATCCACTTGCTTCTGGCTGTGATCGAAACTAGACTGATTTGGTGTCAGTTGGGGTCGCTACCCACTAAGCCATAGACGCATGGAATCAGAGAAGGGAAATTTTAACGTGTTGTATATAAACAGTGTATACACACGCCAGTCACTGAAAGAACTCAATTCATTTCTGAAGAGTAATGCATATATCGCAGAAGTGGAAACTGTATTTAAAATTTTATATACATACACACATTACTAAATTTTCTAAAAGAATACTTAGTATCTAATAAATAATAATAGTCCATTGGTGTCAAAAAAATAAAAACTGTAAACATATGGTTCTTATGATGGAATCAGGTAAGTAAATTTTAATGTTTTCAAAACAAAGATGCTCTTCTTTAACCACCATAGAGAAATTGTTCTACTCTCCATTAACATGGAAGAAGCTAATTTCCTACAAAGCAACATACTGCACTTACTTGACCTCACTTTCTCAACAGACTTCAAATGAAATGAGTATATTGAATCTATAGCTGTATCTACCGCTAGGAAGGTTGGATCACTCTGTTGGGTGAGTAAGTTTTCCTTATGAGAATCCAACTTGCACATTCATAAATCTACCATTCATCTATGCACTGAATACTGTTGCTATATCTGGTCAGGTGCTTCTGCTATTCATCTTGAGGTTCTCAACATAATCCATAGAAAGATCTGCAATGTAGTTGATCTTGGCAGCTCGCCTTTAGTCACTTTCTCGGTGACAACATATGGCTTCCCTCTGTCTTTTCTACAAATATTTTCATAGCTTCTGCTCTAACAAGCTTCTTTCCCTGGTGCCCCAACCACATGAATTTACTTGTGATACTAAATTGGCATCAAGGTCCCACCCTTTTACTGCCAAAATAGTCAAATGTAACTGTCACTTCTAACAGTTTCTTTCCTCACACTCTCCATTTGTGAAACTCCCTTCTGCATACTTGCTTCCCTGATAGCTACTATCTCGAAAAGTTTAAATGCAACATCAATTGCCATCTTCTACCTTCCTATATCTTATCCACCTCCCATCCTTTCTTCAGCATCTCCTGTACCCTGGATTTTTTTCTCTCTCTGTAACCCCCTGCGCACCAGTGGCACTGATGCCTTGTTTGAGGTGAAATGACTATAAAAAGAAATTTAAGGTTGAGCGTGTGAAAAAGAGGCTATCCTTTTCAAATGCCTTCAGATAAAAGTTCATGTATGTAGCAGATGTGATCAACTCTTGTGAGGAATTAAAAAAACAAAAACAAAAAAAAAAACCAACTAATACTTCTAACCTTTCCAAACATGCAATTACTTAATGAAGTTCATGGTGATCTCTCTGCTTTTAAAATCTGGGAACATATTTTGTAAATAACCGTTTGCCTATTTAATTGTGTGCCTGTAACACTTATTTATGATATTTTACAGATGAAAATCAGTTTTTCAGTGGAAATTTATGCATACACCTAATTATAGAAATATGAGAGATATTATAACAATATCAGAAAATGTGATCACATTGTTTTAAAGGTTATAAATATAGTCACTCTATATTCCTCAATGAGAGTTTTTGTGTTCATGTGCGTAATTATAGGAAATATTAATATACATAAATGTGTATAATATTTTATTTAAATTACAATATTCTTTTATTTTAGTATATCTCAAAGAAAATTCACTTCTGAAAATAGAATATAAAACCTAGTTATATTTTGATAAATAACAAGTGAATATATGAAAATAATGATAATCTATGATCTGGAAAATAAAATATATTGATACCAATAAAAGTTGTAAGTTCTCACTGAAAAAATAAAATTATGATAATAATGGAAAAATTCTTCAACTCTTAAATAAAATATAATAATTGTATTCTTAAAAAAATAAAAAGATAATGATAACAAGATGTAGGTTATCTTGAGTGGCCACTCTTCTAGATCTTTTTATATTAATATGGGTGTCCCTCAGGACACTGCCCTTGGACTCAGTATCTATGCTGATAACTATTTACTCCTACAGTTTTTAATGATTGGTAAGTCTGAATGGTTTAATAAGGTCAAATTAACAGCTGATATAAAAAATGATTTTCATTCTGTTGTTAAGAAGGGCAAGGAATAGAATGTTAATTTTAACACCTCCAAAATAAAACTTTTCTTTTAATCTCCATAGGGAACCTTTTTTGTCTTCCATCAGCATGGCTGATGCTAACCTCCAGGAGAATGACTTGTTGCATATTCTTGGGCTAATATTTTCATTGATATGATGAGGATCAATTATATTAAATTAATTCAGAGGTCTGCTACTAAGAAATTACATATCCCTGTGCTTTTTCTATCAATACATTCTTGGTAATTGTTCTGATGAGCTTTCCTCTTTGGTATGTAGACTTTACAAATTTAAGTCCAGTACTAGATTGGCAGTTAGGTCTCATCATTTTACAGTTGAAATGGCTAAAAGTTTCTTCTCTTGCACTTCTCACTTGTAGAACTCTCCTTCAGCTTCTTTTTTACTAGTAACTTTGATCTTCAAAAATTTAAAAGCAATGTCAATCATCATTTTCTGTCTCCTTGATTTCTGTTCATTTATTGTCTTTTTTCTGTAATATTGATGTTCTCAGCTTTACTCAGGAGCCTCTTGCATCTTAGTGGCTTTAACACTTGGGGTGAAATGATTTCAAAAAATAATAATAATGAAATTAATCATCTCAAAAATAAAATAATAATAATGATGAAAAAATAATAATTCCTCATCTTGATAAAATAAAAATAATAATGATCTTATTATAATTCTGCCTGTACCTCTCCTAGTTCCTTATGTACATTATGCTTGGCCAATGCCTCATAAATAAAGGACAATTCCATTTTGAATGCAAGGAAAGATGGAAATAACTTATCAGAAATGTTGTTTGGTTCCAGTAGGAAAAGAAAGAAAAAAAGAGGGAAAAGAAAGAAAGAGAGGGGAAAGAAGGAAAGAAAGAAATGCCCTGCCAAAACCTCATAAATAATGAACCCCTCAGTTTTGATAGCGAGGAAAGATGGAAATTACATATCAGGGACACTGTCTGATTTCAGTAAGAAAAACAAAGAAAAAACTCAAACAGGAAATCCGTTAAATTTTCACTGGTACTACTATTAATGATAATTCCTCATTTCAAAAGTATAATGATGATGATGATGATATCAAATAAAGATGATAATGATTATTTTTCAACTGGAAAGTTTTAACATAAATTACTTTCTACTATGGCAAGTTTTACTGAGAGTTTTGTCACCCAAAACAGTTGACTTAGAAAGTAGAGGAAGTTATAGTTCAAGTTCAGCTGCCAGACATTGGACACAACTGCCATCACACAATGCTGCTGCTCATCTACAAATCAGGGCCAAGCTTTCAATACAATCAGCAAAGTAACGGCCTATATATCACTCTTTAATGATTACTCTTGCTCCACATTGGAGAATAACAGAAGTGTCTCCAGCATTCCTTTCACTGTACAATTATTATGATGGATGAAAACTAAGATTCAAAGATAGTTAGGAAATACAAGAATAAAATGAAACAACCGGGTAAAAATTTAAGTTAAGGCATTCCAAAGCGAGAGGAAGCAATAAACAAAATCGACACAGTAGGATCAATATAAAAAAAAAACTTTATACCCCAATGAAATTAATTTTATAGAATCTACTTCCTGTTGTATTTGGCTTATGGCCATATTGTATTAAAATACTAATTCCTGTCTGATCACCAAAGTTAAGCAACATCAAGCTTGGTGCATGTTTGGGTGTACATTAAATGGCACAAACACATGTAAGTCACTCATGCGCAACATAGATGCATATTATATACGCACATTCAAAGTCACATGCAGTCAAACAATTGATGAAGTAATACCAGGTCTAATCAGCACCTAGATAATAGGTTAGAACCAATAACATTGCAGAATTTTTGTATTTTTTGTGACACTAAGCATCACTGAAGATTGATCAAAATAAAAAGAAAAAAAAGAAGGAAGAAAGAGTCTACTAACTGGATGATAACTGCTGAAATTTCAGGAAAAAATTAAAAGCAAAATGTGTTGAAAAAACATGTTTAAAAATAATTCCAAGAATCAAACCCAGAACTAACTAGAAAGAATTGTTAGATCGAACAAAACCAAGACAACCACCCACTCCCCACCAATAAGAAAGAGACCATTAAAGACGGACCATTACTAGAGGTTCAAGTAGAAGGAAGCATATGTTGTTGACAAAGAAAACGCAATGGTTGCCAGAATAACATATCTGATTTCTCTGGAGAAAAGGGACCAGATAAAAGACATTTGTTTTAAATCAGCCATCCAGAAGAGAAGTATTTCTTACACAGAAAGAAACCAGTCTGAAGCATTCGTTCCTTATAATTCGTCCCAAGAAAGATTTTATGCCCAACATTAATTCAAATTTCCTTGAATGCAAGTGAGAAGGACAATTTAATTACCATGAACAAACAGGTTATGTTGTCTATTATTTGTAAAAATGCACTGACAGAAAAAATAAAAATGATAAACTTATTTTTAAGGAGAGGTGGAAATAATTTTCTTTCCTTTTGAGTGATCTGGCCAAGAGAGATCACAATATAAGACAAACTGATGATTGAAAATCGCTTTTTGCTTTGTCACTTTGAAATTTTAAATGATTATAGGAAGCAGGCAGAAGTTAGCTGCTGATAAGGTAGAAGAAGGAAGAGAAAGCTTAGTGCTGCCCATATGGAGCAGGAGTATGAAACAAGATGTAAAAAGAGTCAGAATAAAAATAAAAGGCAGCTTTACTCCCCCAACCACTCTTAAAAAGGGCTGGACAACTCCAAATTTGGAAAAATCACTAAAGTAAAGAATATGGAATTATATAAACAGAATAGAATTTAACCAAACCCAAACACTGGATAATCCCCACTCTTACCAGATGCAGCACTCCATATAAGCTTGATATTTTAAAACAGAAGAGAGAAGAGAACAGGAAACACACAGAGTTCCCTCACTCATGCTACTGAAGTCCACATTGTTTGCCAAGACTTTGTTTCCTGGTTAGAAGATAAAAAAAAATTTGGGAAAGCTCAAAAGAGCAGATCAGAAGATCACAAAAGATCAGAACTTAGAAATTTAATTTACTACTAAGCTGCAGACTCTGAATGCGATCCCAATGTCATTTGTTTTTAAGTGGGAAGGGTTAAAACCATTGTATATATATAAACCAAATTGTCATTACATTTTTAACCAAAAACAATTATTTTTTTGTTGTGTAACTCTTAGCAGTTGGACATACCTGTCATCACTTAAACTTTGCTTCATCAATGATCTTCTCACTCTATGAGATCAAAAACACAATGTGGCAGAGTTATAGATAGTCACCAACACAAAATGCCAGCTAAGTCAAGTGGAACCATGCTGCAAACACGATATCAGCAGCAAAATGAGCAATGTGTTAATAAGTGAGGAGTCAGCTAGATTATAAACGATGGCCTGAAGGAACTTGAAGATCAACAAGAGTCATAGGGCTACATTATTGGTTATCATTGACTAGGACCAATGTAGGGGGTAATATATTTGGTTGCTGTTGGCCAAGTTTGAAAGGGTTATATTTTATCAAGAATCTAAATGGGTCACTGCTTGATAATACCTGGTGCTGTAAGCTTAGGTGTGCAGGTGATGCAATTGTTAATAGTTCAGAATGAGAAATGGGTAAGTCAAGTTCGAATACCAGTTTAGTTCATTATATTTATTTCTGTGCAAATATCTTGGAGAAAGGTATGACTCGACCTCTTATCCCCATCTTTAGATTCAATAGTAGAATTTGTATCAGAAAATCATTTTTTTCTCCAAAAAATTCTTACAATCCAGAAATAAGTTTTGGCATTAATTAAATAACCTGCAAAAGTTTGATAAACAGTAAAAAACAAAATTAATCAATCCAGTTTTTTTTTTTCAATTGAGTTCTTCATTATTTAATGAAAACTTCATTTGTTGACATTTTCTAGCCTTCAAATCAGAAAATTAAGCTCAATTATAGCAATAAACTAAATTTCAAAACTATAACTGCTAGTTACCCTCTCACTCACCCACAAGCAAACTGCAGCCCGTATGCTACATGCAACTTGTTTAGTTTTCTGAACAGTACAGTTGATTTCATGAAAATAATAACTTTCATTAAAATGTTCTCGTCTTTCATTTCATTCTTACTTGTTCACTCACACACTCTCTCATACATAACCATATACATAACAATCATTAAGTACAATGTTTCTTGAATTTTGTTTTTGTTTTCACTATTTTTACAAAATATTAGCAATTTTCACTAAATGTAGTAACAAGACAAGAGTGTGTTAAGATTGGTGGAAACACCAAACTCTCCCAGAAATTATGAGGGTAACAGGTAGAGTGAGATAAAAGACGAGAGGTATCAAAAAATAACACCATTTCAGAAATCACAGCAACTTGAAGAACAAAAATGCCCATAGGACTGATGCCACAAGACAATGTATCCTACCAACTGTTTGTTTTCTGCTTGCATTTATTGGCTTGAAGCATCTTACAAAAACTTGGATCTTGACCAATTGCAGAGAGGCCCGTATTTAGACATGCCAAGCTGTCCCACTGCTAACTTGATAAACTTGAATGTACCTGGCATTGGCAAACATGTCAGCATGAGATCCAAGGGCCATTTTGCATCTGACATGCATTCGCCACACTAAGGAAGATTTGTAAACATCTTCACTTTAAGTGGGGGGGGGGGGCTGGAGGGATTCATTCAAAAACAAAGCTGATAACATTTTATCACCACTGAGCAAATAATAAATTTGTTTCAATCCTGATGAGTGGTCATATCTCCAACAAGGATCCTCACTTCAAACACCTATCTCACTCCAGACCTCAAATGGAACTCATATAAATCATGGCATTACTGAAAATACTGGAAGAATAATTGATTCCATGCTCCTGCAACCAAGTTTCAAATCAGACTAAGAAGGGAATATTGATGTCATATCTAGATTGATGCTGCCCAGTTTTACTCGGCCTTGTGGGTGATGAATTATTTTCTGCCCTGTAATTCCTATAACACAGCTGAAACACTGCTCTCCTCTCACTGTTCTATTACTATTACTATGGCAAATGTTCAAATGAGTTACATTCCTTAGTCCCACCAGCTCACAGTGACAACTCATTCCCTATTCCCTTTTCTTTGATAAATGTTAAGTTCCACAGACAGCTTCTTCCCTAGAACTGTCACTTTGCAGAACAGAGGATGCTTCCCCTACCACTACAATGTTAATCTCTTCATCTGGGCTCAACCAATATCTATCAGACATAATATAACACTTCCTCCCTCCCCACTCCCTTACAAAAATCTCACTCAGTAATACTCTTGGATGATACTTATAATGGGTGATTAATTAGTAAAAAAAAGTTTAATTTGCAAAGTTATTTACAACTATTAAGTAAAAATCAATTTCTGTCGAGCATAGCATAGATTTATTGTAGACAATGTATTTAAATTTAGAATAAATCTATCCTACATATCCTCCTAATATGTATCTCTTATTTCTTTCTTACCCACCACACCCAGTAACTCTCTACCTTAAGTGGCACTCTTGAGCTATGAATTGTGTGTACTAAAGTAAAATAACTCCTCCAACTCTGAAATTATATTTAAGCACTAAATTTTTTAATGTAAGTTGTCAAGTAAAATTTGATTAGATAAATGCAATTAAAATAATTTAGATCTTTAAAACATTCAAACAAAATAGAAAACTGAAAGAAATATCTTGATCATAAGTGGCTTAAAATGCACAAAGCAAAAAGACATTAAAAACACTCATCAAAAGTTCAATATATTTCAGATTAGTAATGTTATCAACCATTCATGATCATGAGTCCAGTAACTCTTTAGGTTATAGGGGTGCCACATGTATTACAGCCACAATAGTGTTTCCTGATGGAGCCCAAAACCCTCCAGGCAGATTTGAATTCAGTGAGATTTCTTTCTTCTAGACTAGTTGCCAACCAAAAAATACAGGATTTACTCTGTCCTGCTATTTACCCATAAGAGAAGAGATGGATTCATACCTTTTCTAAGAGTATTAAGTGAATGCAATGAACTTGGAATTTGAACTTGGCTCTCTGATTAACCAATCCAAGCCACAATCTATTACTTCATCATGCCTGCTATCAAACATTACCTTCCTTAAAAGAACTGTATCGACAGTTATTTACAGTTGTTAACTAATTTTATTATCCCACCCATGTTCACAGTTGAATTCATTTTAATATGAGCCAGAAAAAAAATAAAAAAAAATATGCAGAAAGGAATTTTTCTTTTTTAATCAGAGAGCTGACATCAAATTAGTTGAATTGGTTGCATTTACTTACGTGCAAATACCCTGTGGATACATACTTTTCCCAGTGGTATTTGTGCGTAAGTGAATGTAACAAGCACAACTGGAATTGGAACTCACCTTTCCAATGAATAAATTCCAAGCCATTACACCAGCTGCACATCCAAACTTACAGCACCTCATATTCCCAAACGTTCACCTATCTAGGTACTGACCAAGTTCAATGTTGCTTAACTTCAGTGATCATAAGAGAACAGGTGTTTCAACATGACATGGACGCAAGCCCAAGTGAATAAAGAGGTGAATTCAAGTGTGAAGTTCATGCAAACATCCTTGGTCAGAATTCCAACTCTGCTCATTGAGTCTATATTTAGCACTAATAAGCATCTTGCCAACTAGCAATTGCCTCCCTCCTCCCCACAATTTATACTATGAAAATCTAGATATAGCAACATTGGTTTCATAAGAAAAAAAGTTTACTTGCCTCCCCGACAGCTACAATCTCCACAAATTTAAATATAAAGTCAATAGTCATCTATCTCACTAACCTGCATCCTCTCTCTCATACTCCTTTCTCCGTCCACTCCACTCTGATCCGTATTCTCATCCTTCTCTTACCCAATTTCTGACACCCCTTATAACTCTTTCTAATAACTTTCCTCCTATGTAACTCCCTGCAAAACAGTGGCAGTAAAATGCCTTGCTTGGGGCGATATGATTAAAAAAAAAATCTATTAACGACAATGTAATTCATGAAAATCTATTTATGACAATGTAATCGATGACAATCTATGATTGCCAATTTATGACAATATAATTTATGACAATCTACTTATGACATGTAATTTATGAAACTCTATGACAATGTAACTATGACAATCTTTTTATGACAATGTAATTATGACAACGTAATTATGACAATCTTTTTATGACAACGTAATTATGACAATCTTTTTATGACAACGTAATTATGACAATCCTTTTTAACAACAATTATGACAATCTTTTTATGACAACGTAATTATGACAATCTTTTTATGACAACGTAATTATGACAATCTTTTTTATGACAACGTAATTATGACAATCTTTTTATGACAACGTAATTATGACAATCTTTTTATGACAACGTAATTCATGACACCTTTATGACAACGTAATTATGACAATCTTTTTATGACAACGTAATTATGACAATCTTTTTATGACAATGTAATTATGACAATCCTTTTATGACAATGTAATTATGACAATCCTTTTATGACAATGTAATTATGACAATCCTTTTATGACAATGTAATTATGACAATCCTTTTATGACAACGTAATTATGACAATCCTTTTATGACAACGTAATTATGACAATGTAATTATGACAATCTTTTATGACAATGTAATTATGACAATGTAATTTACAACCATCTATTTATAATGATGCAATTTATGACAATGGCGGAGGCGTGTGCCACTTACGTCTTCCCCATGGTACTTTATCGGCTGTCTGTACTTCCACTTTGTGAGGAGCGTGAGGAGGCGATCGAGCGTCTGCTATTCTCCAACGTCCGTGTCAAGGGGGACTGGGAATGCCGCACTTGAGATAGTTAATGAGTACCACCCACCCCTTTTTTTCGGCCTTGTGCCACATTTTGTACTTTTGTGCAAATAAACAATATATGACAATGGAATTTAATATAAAGCCAGAAAAGAAAAACAAGGAACCAATAATAAACATGTTTTACAGGAAATTATAAATATAAATAAAATCAGTACCAGAGAAAATATATTTGCAATTGTGTTTGTTCTTTGAGATACTTATAATTTTAACCAAACTTTACTAAACTGGTTATGAAAACAAAGTTTTTATCTCATAATAAGTCATGTTTAACAAATATAGGTTTCTTCTATCTGTCCTTTCCTTTTAGGATAAGGTTTGACAATAATGACATACATGGTGGATTTTATGAAGTTCATGAACATTTTTGATCCGGAAGACCAATTTCAGCATTAAAACCTCATACAGGGTGGATATGCTGATGAACAAAAACAACCAACTAATCACCCACTCATACTTGTTGAAGAATAAAGATCAACCCACATGTACAACATACTAAGTTGCGTACACATTGAAACACATTTTAATTAAACCTCAGCCTTGTAAAACAAATAATACAAAGAAAATAACATGAAAAACTATTTGAAAATACTGAAACCATTAGCATCATGTTCTAACTTAAAGAAATAGGTTTATGATAAAACATAACACTTACAATCGATCATCTACAAATTATATATCTATAAAGCATACTATCACTCGGAAAGTATACAATTATGTACATTTTATCTGCTAGTTGAAGACAAACAATTGCAGTCAAAATATTTAGATTTCAGCATTAAAAAAACCCATAAAGGTTGATATGCCACTAAACAAAAACAACCAACCAAACTTTCAGGATGACAGTAATATGGCTCTCCATAGCTTCCCATTCATGTAGCTCTTAGCAATGTTTTTCCCTTAATATACCACCCTATTCTGCCATCTATTTAAGCTTTTTAGGTAAGTTACTTGATGTTTTCTTCTTCTCTACTTGCCTTCACTGTCTTGTGAATGCCAAATTCTCCTAACCCTTTTTCCTCAATACTGTAATTATTTACTAAAATTAATCTAGCACAAGGCGAATGTGGGGCGGACAATGAGAACTCAACTATTCCATCACAAAGATACTCGTTATGACTCAAGACTAACAAATAATCCAATTTAATTTGTAGCATATATAAATGTAGGTAGAAAAAAGTAAATGTTGGTAAGATGGCAAAGGTCACAAAGCACTCCACTGGGCCACCAAACAGGCTTCCCTTCACATTGGTGGGCGGTGAGATAGTAGGCACTGGCACTCTACACTAGAGTCACCACAGATCAAAGGTTTTTGGTAAACATTAAATTCAATTCAGATTTCTGGTATTTCGATGCAAAAATCACATACCATATTTTAGACTACATGACGTAGTTAAGCATAGTGACAAGTACAATATATTTACACATGTCCATACTTTCAGCTTTCCTCAAGAGATCTCAGATCTTATAAAGAGATGAATAATGCTGAATCCAAAGATTGAAATCTCATCAGGCATGTATTTATTTGACATTTGTTTAGAAGTGGTTACAACTAGTGGATGCTTTACTACTGAAGAAAGCACGTGTTAACTAGCAATTAACAAATGTGCTATCATAAGACAAAGATTTTGGAACTCAAAGGTGGTGATGTTGCTTTGTTTATTTCCCTTCTGGGCAGTTGGCCAATATAGTCTTTAGAATGACTATAAGAGGAGGCACATGGGAAATGGTAAATCTGACTCAAGGGTGGCATAAACCCACCCCCAGCTGTTAAGATGTTCTCTTAAATTACACAGACACTCACATATTTGTAAAAAAACATGCAAAAGCTGGAGTCTGTTAGTTGTGGTTTAAAAATATTTCTTGCTTATTTTGACAATTTTGGCTCAAAACCTGAACCATCAATAAAGGAAGAAATTTTCCTAAACTCCATATATATAGAAATAGGGTTGTTCCAATCCTATTTCTTTTCCTATATATATATATATATATATATATATATATATATATATGGGATTAAAATGGGATCCATTAACACTAGCAGGCAAGTACTTATCTGGCTTTATTGTTTAAATAGTATTCATTCTTCCATAACACATTCACTTAAAAAAAATAAGACAATGACAACTACATGTTAAATAGACACATAATATACTTATATACTTCAAATATATATAAATTTATATATACACATACCATATACACATGTACATAAATATATATACACACACATGCACATATATACAAACACTTACATGTTAAGACTATGCCACATTGAACTTCTATCAATGGTTGATTGCCAAGTTCTATGATTATATGTCTGTGTCAGAATTTATCAAGAACTCTTGCCTATAAATTAGAGGGTCTGTTAAGTAATGCATCAAAATATCTTCTTCATTTTGAAAATACCATCCATGTCCATAAGGAGTTTAGTGCCATCCTCTGACCTTAGAGGAATGATTTTAGCAGATCTGGGGCCATATACTTGTCACATCAAGCTATATATAAGCTTGGTATTGTTGGAGTCAGCTGCAGCTGGCATCTCAGCTGATAGATCTGATTAGCATCCTTCATACATGGCACACAGAGAGCACTAAGCTTCTACCATAGCATCTTCAAACTCATTACTCATTTAGTTTCGTTGTTGTTTAGACAAGTCATCTTGTAGCATTAAATTTTTAATATGATTATTCTTTGCAACGATCTCATTGATAACAACTTCATTTTCGTCAAACCAGTTTCTGTGTTTCACTGGTGTTTTCCCTAAGATTTTCTCAGCCGCAGTGCTACTTGTATTTTTGGGGAATGCAATTTTACAACATGCAAATGTTTGGGAAGCTTTCTAGTGTTTTGTCTCTTAGCAACTTCACCAAGAAGATTAACCTTGTCACTTCCCAACACCGAGCTCAGTACTCTCCTTAGGAACTCATAGACCATTACAACTTCATCACTGTTCAGTACAAATATCAGCTTGGCTTTCGCCAGACAAGCTATCAGCACCACGCATACATATCCAGCAGGTCACTATTGTTGGTTGGTTGGTTGTTTTGTTTTTATGGCAAATCAACCTCGGCGGATCATTTATTGCCAACTAAATTTTATTTATTTATTGCTGGTAAACAATTTATTGTTGTTTTTTTTATATAAGTTTTGTGTCTAGTAATACGTTTTTCTTTTCGAGTATCAAGATTCATTGGGATTCGTTTTTAAGGGCATGGTCGCCAAATTCTACCCTTGTTATTTAACCCATAACTGGAGGGAAGGGACAGATTAATACTTTTCCCAAGGGTACCAGTGCTTAAGTGAATGCAGGGTATTCAACTGGAATTCGAACTCAGCTCACCGATTTCTCTTTCTGAGCCGATATCCACTGCACCACAACACACATCCGTCACTAAACGCTTACAGCACCTGGTATTCCCAAGCGATCACCCATCTAAGTACTGACCAGGCTCAACGTTGCTTAACTTTGGTGATCGAGCGAGAACCGGTGTATTCAACGTGATATGGCCATAAGCCAGACCTCTATTGTGCATGATCACATAATCAATCAGATGCCACTGGTGGAAGCAGCTTGAACTGACTGCTAGAGTTAAAGAAATTAAGTTCCAGAAATAGTATACAGTTGGAATTAGTTTTTCATATCTATCAAGGCTACTCCAGGTTTTCCAATTTGTACCAACTCAGGTGTTGTCATCACCGAGAAGATTAACCTAGTCACTTCCCAACACTGAGCTCAGTACGCTCCTTAGGGACTTATAGACCCGAGTTATTACAACTTCATCACGGTTCAGTGTCAATGCATAGACACTACCTACAGTGGCATAGCAAGATCCATGTAGGTATAGGCAAAAGGTCATCAAATGTTCATTGACACCTTTTAAATATTTGAGAAGGCTTGGCACAAGCTTGATATGAATAGAAAAACCCACACCAGCCTCTCTATTTTCGGCAACTTTTTTGCTTTTTCAGAAAATGTCGTAGCTGTCTCCAACCTCCAGGAGTTGACCATTATCAGCAAGATATGTTTCCTAAAGAGTAGCTATATAAATCGAGTATTTCTCAAGCTCCCTAGATTACCTTGAACAGCAGATGTAGTTGACAGATACATCCAGCCATAGATAAAGTTAACAAAAGTGACAACTGGCCTCAAAGGCAGACATGATTGATAGATACATCCAGCTTTAGATAAGTCAACAAAAATGACAACTGGCTTCAAAGGCAGACATGATTGATAGATACATCAAACCATAGATAAAGTCAACAAAGTTTCAACCCAAAAAAGCAAAAATGCATGGGTGAAGAGGTGTGGCCATGTGGGTCATGTAAGAGTTTTAAGAAAAAAAGTTTAGAATTTTGGCTGAAAAGAAGAAAGATACCTGCTGGCTTCCAACTTCCGAAAACCCCTTCTTGTATGCAAACTTTCCCCAACAGCTCCCCACAAACCTCACCATTAAAGAATAAAAATATAAGTGATTATTTTTTATAGGTGTTCCGCATCGTTGGTTTCCAGTGGTAGTATATAACACTGTTCTTTGTTCAAGAACAGATCCTAAAGTGTTATCCACAAGTGTTCATACATTTCAGTAGGATATCGTCAGCAGTTTTGTTACTTTTGCATAGTTTTGAGTATATGACAGACATCTGCCAACCATGTTATACTGGCCAGATAAATGAGGCAGTCAATGTTTAGGTCATCTTTTCTAGCCACTCTCCAGCACTCTTCTGGTGAGCAGTGCTTTCCTAAAAAGAACAACCCTGGGATCAAACGAAAGCCATCTCTGTCTCATTGAAGATGAGCAAATTATTTCATATCTATGCAGAGACAGCCAAGTGTGCAGGTCAGAAGCTATATACTGCCAGTCCATCAGACCTGTATGCATTGCCACCACCCCACCATTACAGAACTACATGAAAAACCACAACAAAAACAAATCTAAAAGTATGCATAAGCAAAGCTTGTGTCTCTGGTTAAAGTCAAATAGAGCTTGCACAACACCACATCAACTCTTACTATCATACTCATGTAACCTAGAGACAAGCAGGAGCAAGATATCCTGTATGAATATACAGCAGATATTATTTTAGAGTTTTTCTTCTTCTACATAACTGTCAAAAGGCTAAGAAAGTTATCACCACCATTGGGCTTACTACTCACCTGGCCACTAACCAGGGTTTACTTCGTTCCCTATGTGTTTTAGTTCAAAGTTGTCTCTCGTACAGGAGTGACAGTAACAACAGCTAAGGGGTTTCACATTCTCAATGGGTTTACCACATACCTAGATACCAACCCAGCTATTTCTACATCACTGGGTGTGTGTGCGTGTGTATATATATGCATGCACACACACACACACACACACACACACCCATATATATATATAGTTTTTTACATACACACATATACACACGCAGACACATATACACACACGCAGACACACACACATGTACACACACACATAGGGTTCAATGAACAAATTGTTGCCAATTTAGAATTTTAATTTTTCACATGTATGTTGTTGGTATTTCATTTTGTCAACTTCATGGTATAGTAGAGTCAGTTTGGCACAGTCTGTGAGAAAAAGAGCATATATACATACACAAGCATATACACATGTATACAAGACTATATATATATATATATATATCATCCAATTTGACATAGTGGATTATTACCCGTCAATCACAAAGGACCACTTTACCACTAGAATTTGCCACACACTACACAGACCTAACAAAGGAGGAATATAATATCATTATGGCGGCCAAGACATCTGTTCTTATCCACAACCAAGAGCAATGTATAAAAAACAATGCTGTAAACCAATTCAACATCACAATGGGTGCACTGGACTCCGCAGAGTCCTCTAATCTCATCGGGTTCTTTACTCTGTACAATCTCACTGCTCACCAAGACATTAACACACAGGACATAGAGCTATATAGAGACAACAGTCTAATGATAGTAAAAAACTCCACACACTTTAAAACAGACAAAATCAGAAAACTAATACATAGAGAATTCAAAGTTTTAAACCTAAAAGTTATAGTCAACACAAATTTAAAAGTAGCAAACTTCCTCGATATCACACTAGATTTAGTCAACAACAATTACAAACCATACATCAAACCCAATGAATACCCACTATACATCCACCCAAAGTCAAACCACCCCCTAGTATTATCAAACATATACCCTCTTCCATAGAAAATAGAATCAGCCAAAACTCGTCCAACAAAGAAATATTCAACAAACATAAAGCTCTCTACAACAAGTCATTAAAAAAAGTGACTACAGAAACAAAGACATCCAATACATAACAAACAACCCCAACAAGAAAAGTAGAAACAGGAAAATCATTTGGTACACACCTCCTTTCAACCAAATGATCAACACCAAACTAAGACAGAAGTTCCTGAACTTAATTAAAAAACATTTCCCAACAAATAACCCCCTCAGCAAAATCTTCAACAAAAATACACTTAAACTTAGCTACAGCTGCACAAACAACCTAGAAAAAATCATAACTAACCATAACAAATATATCCTAAATCAACACGTAAACCAAAATAAAACCGGCAACCAAAACACAACCAAACCCAACAACGAAAACATGTGTAATTGTAGAAACCCTAGCAACTGCCCACTACAAAATAAATGCAAAACAAACTCAATAATCTATTAATGCAATATAACATCCATCGAAAATCCAACTATAAATAAAGTGTATATCGGATCAACTAAGAATACTTTTAAGCAGCACTGGTACTTGCACCTAACCTCATTTAAAATCAGCTTATACCGAAACCAAACATCCCTTTCCACATACTTTTGGAAGCTAAAGAATTCAAAACAGAAACCCAAAGTAAAATGGAAAATCCTAGAAAAAACTAGAACTTGCAACTCACTTAATGACATCTGCCCTTTATGTCTAAGTGAAAAACTACACATTCTTCAGTACCCTAACAGCAACGATTTATTAAACCGTAGAGACGAATTAGCAGTAATATGCAAACATCACAAATATTTCTCGCTAAAATTTAAGTAAACAAAAAAAAAAAACCCCAACCAGAACCCCCCCAAAAAACAAAAAAATACACACAACCAACCCTATAAATAAACAGAAAAAGAAAACAAACCCTATACAATGCCAACAAAAAATAATGCAGTTGCAGCAGAATAGTAGATAAATAAATAAAAAAAAAATATATTTTATATTTATAAAATATGTTGTATAAAGGATAGATTTTATAAAAGAAATATATTTTATAATATTATAAAATAGTTTAAATATTATGGAATATTATAAAATATTTTTTTATGAAAGATATATTTTATAAAAAACAAAAAAAAGCACACACCCCAATACAAAATAACATAAATTAAATTAAGGAGAAACCAACTCCAAAACAAAACAACACCTACCAACCCCTAAACCAAATAACAACACGCAAGGCGCCAGCAGCATCAGCCCTCACAAGATTAACAGATTAACCTATCCTGAACTCAGCCACAAACAAACACTTAACCCTAAGACCTTAAAAAGGTCAACTTAACTCAAAATACAGATCAACCCCTCTAAGACCCAAAAAATAAAACAAATCCAACACAAATAAACTGGCTTTTCAACTAGATAATTCTCATTTCTAAAAAATCACCTGAGGATGAAGCCAAGAACATAATGGGCTGGCTTCGAAACATGAAAATTTTTGTGTAGTGATACTATGAATTTAAAAACATTGTAACAACCATTACAGTATATATATATATATATATATATATATATATATATATATATATATACACGTGCATACACATATACATACATCCATGCACACACATATACATACAAACATATATGCACACATACATACATACATACATATTTTTCCAATTTTTCAGTCTCAGTTATTATCCAAAACTGGGCATTGTCAGTGTGGTAGGACAAGATTCTGTTGGCTACATCCTGACATTTTGTTTTGAATGTTTCAATTCAAATTCTATTCAAATAAACATTTCTTGAATAAGCAATATCAAATGTAAAACAATTAAAATTAAGGTGTTCATGAAATCATTAAGTGATATCTGCCAGTAAATTATATTTTTACAGACCTTTTCATTTTGGTAGTTCAAGTACATATGATTAAAGAATAATAATTTAATTATAATTGGAATTATCTTTAGTTGCTGAAAACTATTCGGTTTTAGTTTTACATACATAATATCTGCACCCCATGTTTAAACATCCTTGTACAACATCTGACAGCTGAATTTTTAATTCAGGACTGTCTTTCCCCTACACTAGTTGCCAACCATGGCTCGAGAGCCCAATCTGCACTGAATACCTATCAATCAGATTATACTTTAGTACAGTTAGTAATGTTTTTTTTTGTCTTTTTTTTTTTATTCGTCTCATATTATTGTATACACTTCAACTTGTTGCAAAGTATCCACTTTACATCAGCAGTCAAAATTTTTTTTTAATTTCAAAGAACATTAGGTCTTGAGTTATTGGTAATGATTTTATAGTAAATGATAAATCTAAGGTGTTTATTAGAATCATTAAGTTGTGTGTTATGGGAAATTGTATTTTTTAATTGCTTTTTTTCTCTTGTCAGGGAGCATCAGGTTACAGTAGAATAATTCAATGATGTTTTTATTATTATATAAGGCTTGTGATCATTTTAAAATTATTTTTATTGGGCTGTTGATAGAATTGGGGAAATTATTATCGGTAAGTGTTTGTTTTATGTTGTTCAACTTTCATAAAATAATGTGTCTGAGGAATTAATTATTTTAACTCGGTTAATCGTGTCATTATAACTGCAATTTTATATCTGAGAGGACATTCACTTTTGAAATTGAGAAGATGCAATTTTTTCTTTTTTTTAATATACAGAAAAGTACTGAAGTTATGATTGCTGGTGACATTTGTATGATACATGGAAATTTGAATCATAATGTTCCCCACCCACCAAATAAAACATGTTTTAAATACCAAGATGTAAATAACAAAAGCTCGTTTACCATATTCAACGTCCAGATCTTGACAATGACCGAGACAATCAAATGAACAAAAATATTAATATAGAATAGTTTATCCCTAAATTTTATTTAAATGTACAACTTATTCAAATGCTATCAATAAAAATTAGACAGATCTTCCTAACTAAATCTAATGAAAATGTATATGTCAGTTGTCATATATGATACACACTCAGATGATCATGTCTCTTTCAATTCATGACTGACTAAACAGAAGATTTTCTCAGTCTAATTGCCAGTCAAACCTGCAGAACCCAATCTGTCTTGCTATTCAACCCATAGCTGGAGGGAGAAGAGATGAATTAATATCTTTCCAAACTCAGCTCTCCATTGCACTAAAATGCACATTCCAAATATATCGACAATATAAATAAACAGAAGAAAAACTTTCCTTTGCCAACACGTTTCTTTCCTTAAGGAACTTTTTGCCTTGATAAAGTTCCTCAAGTGATAAAACACAATGGTAAAGAAAAGTTTTTCCTTTATCTTACACGCACACACATACACACATTTTTCATTTGTAAACGAGTTATTACACAACCTTGGTTTCTACCATGTGATGTCTTCAGGCAATTTGCAATAACTGATTTTACTGGGGTTTTTTTTAAGAACGCTCATGTGAAGGGGATTTTTTTGAATTGTGGAATTTTCAAAATTAGAAGGAATTATAACATTTTCATCCATGGTTGTATGACCCTAATAGGTATTTTATGGTATGGTTACACTTAGTCATAATTTCTGTTCTTTTATTTAGTAATTCATTTTTGTTTGGGAATATCATAATAGCTAACTTTTCTTCCTAGCACAGTCTACATATTTTGCCATATAGATATTTACGGATTTAGGCAGTAAATTTTCTTTCAAGCATGTCAGATTAAATAAATCGCAAAGATTGTGTTTGCTTATTTTTAATAAAATCCATTCATACTCACAGATAATCTTTCATGTATTATAATTGAAAGATGTAAGAAATGAGCTTTAACTTTGAAAGTTTTTATTATTTATTTCACAATGTTCTCAAGTACTTTCAATCTCCTTCCTGGATCATCTTCAAAGGTATAAATTGTGATAACTCTAGAACTGTTGCTAAAAATTACCATAAATTTTCTTCTTGTTTCAAATGTAATGGCTGACAAATTGCTCAGTGTTCATTAGAACGTGAAAATTATCTAAAATGGATATAAGGTCATGGTCATGGTCATGCACATGTTAACGCTTTGTTATATATTGGTTACAATTGTAACCAATATGCAACAAAGGCTTAAAGCATGAAAAAACTGTTCTTTTAATAAACATTTTAGAACATTACTAAAGTATTCATAGCTGATCCTATTAATCGACAGTTTAAGTTTTTTAATGAATACTGTCTCGAGGATCTATAGTTTGCTTATGTTGTTTTCTATGTATGATATGTCGATGATATTCTTATGTTAGTTAAAAACATAGAAGAAATAATAGAACTAAAAAAAAAAACTTTCAAAAAACTAACCTCAAGTTTACATTCGAACTTAAAGATAACAAAATCCTTTTCTTTGACGTTTTAATAGACACAAACAATAACATATTTACTATCTCCCCATATAAAAAAAACAACCAGCAAAAATAAGAGTGACTGGCCTAATTACCACAAAATAGCACTTATACACAATTTAATTAACCAAGTACAAATCAACTCCTCCATAAGATATTTTACTCTGAACTAAAAAATATTAAGCAGATTCTCATCAATAATGACTCCCCAAACTACATTGTAGATGAACAAAGACTATATTTCAAAAACCTCAGCACATATCAAATAGAATATGGTCAGTCAGTTTAGGTGCCATACGTGATACACGCTTGGGCGATCATGTCTCGAAAGAGACATGACTGACTGGGCAGAAGATTATCCCGCAGTAGGTTGCCATTGCTTTCTGCGGTAGACTGGTTGCCGACCAAGGCCATAGAACCCAATCTGTCCTGTTATTTAACCCATAACTGGAAGGAAGAGATGGATTAATACCTTTCCCAAGGGTATTTGCGCGTAAGTGAATACAATGGATTCAGCTGGAATTTGAACTCGGCTCCACGGTTTAAAAAACCCTGCAATACTGAAGTGGTTGAGCATATCACCTAGCACAACCTTCTCTCAGATAAATAATATGGCTTCCACTTCAACAGGTCTACCACTGATGTATTAACAGCCATCACTAAATAATAAATATTAAGGCACTTGATAATAATGGTGAAGCTGAAGCTGTTGCTCTAGAGATATCAAAGGCATTTGACAAGGTTTGGCAAGCTGGCCTTCTACACAAGCTCCAGGGCTACAGTATTACTGGACAATTGTTTGATTTAATCTAATCACTCCCATCAAATCATGAAATGAAGGTTGTTTTGAATGGGCATGCTTCCAGATCACACAAAAGCAGGTGTACCCGAACACATCATCCTAGGTTCTGTTTCTGATCTTCATCAATTAAACTTTTTCTCACCAGAATCCACCTTGCACATTTATAAATTTACCATTTGTCCACGCATTGAATACTGTTGCCATATCCGATCAAGTGCTTCTGCAATTCATCTCGAGGTTCTTAACAAAATTCAAAGAGTCTGCAATGTAATGAATCCTGACTTGGCATCTCAACTTCAGTTACTTTCTCACCGACATGACTTCCAACTGCCTTTTCTACAAATTTTTTCATGGCAACTACTCTAATAAGCTGTTTTTTCCAGGTGCCCTGACCACATGAATTTAAGGGTGCTACTAGATTGGTATCCAGGTCCCACCCTTTTATTGTTGAAATTGTCAACTGCAATCACCACTTCTACCCCAACAGTTTCTTTTCTTACACTCCTTACTCTCTTCCATTTAATTACTTCCCTGATAAATACAATCTCCAAAAATTTAAATATAATGTCAACTACCATCTTCTATCTTCTTGAATCCTGTTCATCTTTTATCCTTTCCTTAATACCACCTGCACCCGGTCTTTTCTCTCACTGTAACCCCCTACATACTACTGGCAGTCCCACCTCGCTTGGGATAAAATGATGAAGTGAAAAAAAATTCATATGCTTTTAATTGGTGTTATGTTGATTTTTTTTCTTGTGTGTGTGTGTGTGTGTGTGTGTGTGTGTGTGTGTGCGCACACGGGCCTGTATATGCATGTGGTTATTTCTTTTCATATCTGTCTCCTTATACTTTCTCTTTATTCCTTTTCCTTATTTGTTCTCTCTTTTGGTTGAGTGTGTCACAGATAATGTAACTGATAAGTCCCAGAAAGAGATATTTATATCATTCAAGGTAGTTAAGCAAATGTAACCAGCTAGAACAATAGTTGATATGGACAGTACTCATCTTATGCAGTATCTGAGACATAGTCATAGACCAATAGTCGAAGACCTATAAATTTCTAGTGGTAGACCTATAATGGTAAGCCTCTATGCATCCTTGCTGTAGTCAGTATTTATGGCTGACACCAGCCAATCACATTACTGGGAAGGGGAACCAAGGTGCATGCATATTCATTACATCAGTAGCAATGTCATTTCAGGTGTCACAGAACTTTTTGGAGGGATAATTTCTTTCTAGAATATTATGGAGATTTTTTTAAGTTTAGAAAATATAGGTGCAATCTGTTTTTTTATTTCTTGTTTAAATAATTACTTTTTTTTATTTTTAATTAAAAAAAAAAAAAAAAAAAAAACAAACTCCCAAAAGGATGCTTCCTCAATCTGTAGACTCAACCTTTTCAGTTCTAGGTTCAACTATGATCTTTCCTACATGTCCTCATAATCTGCTCTTCTTACCTCCTTGTTGATTTCAATTGTTGTAGGAATGAGTGGAAAACACTTGCCCTTCCCCAACTTATAGGTTTGAAGCACACAAATGCATGCTAGGATTTTTTTTCTATCCAATGAAATAGGCCAGTTTTCAGTTTCATTTGAACCAGTCCCAGTCTAAGTTGTTTGAAGTTACAACGCTATGTTCACTTGTCTTAACTTGCTTTTTTGTGTTGACAGCAATTCTTAGTTTGCAAACTTTCTGCCACATGACTTGCTTTGTTTTATTAGTTTGCATTGCATATATTGTTTGCTTGATTTATATTATTTTTACTGAGTTTTTTTCTTTTTTCTTGTTATTGTTTCTTGCAAACTTTATCAATTGTATGTTGGACAGATTTGTTACATATTTTGAATGACTATGGCTTCTCACTCCTCCTCTTAAATTTCTATAGGTACTTTATTCAACAATCCTCTACCTTGAGTGTCTCATAGGCCTTGTATTGGTTGAAAATTTATTTTAGAAAACTCTGCTATACTTTTATCACTACAAAAAACTACACACATAGAATTTTTATTTACATTCTGCTAGATTAGCATAAATAACATCACCAAATGGCTTCTTGCACCAACCACTCATACAAATCTGCATGTATTATACTGATTTTTAATGCAAATTAAGTGCTATATTTGGTGTTTGAAACTGGTATATTTTTTGATGCCCATCTTTTTTCTTGGTTTACACTATAACTAAAATGCCTAAAATTTAATTATGGAATATTAAAATACTTTATTTCTGATATTATTGTGATACACATTGATTATTTAGTGAAAATATCTTCTCAGTTCTTTTCTATCACACTTCTTGCTTGTTAAACTCTCTTCTGTCTTCTTGCTTCCCAATAAACATCAATCTTCAAAAGTTTAAATGTAAGGTCAATCATTATCACTCTACTGTCCTCTTAATTCTTGTTCTTTTATTGTTCCTTTTCTTAATAGTGTTGTTTTACTTTTCCTCTCACACTCAATAAACTCTTGCATCTTAGTAGCTTTATTGCCTAGCTTGTGGTGAAAAAAGTAAAAAAGTAAATAATTCTCAGTATATTACTATTCTTATGCTGTCATGCTTGTTATATTTTCTTGTTTTTTTATGGTTTATCCACACTTTGCAGATTATTTCAATCAAAACCCTATCTTAACAGTAAGCTCTATGCTAACAGTTTCTTCTCTCACACTTCTCATTTGTGGAACTCTCTTCCAGTTTTTTGCTTCTTAGTCAAGTTTGATCTTTAAAAATTTAAATTCAATGTCAATCATTATTTTGTCATTTTAATTCTTATACTTTTATTGTTCTCACTCCTTAATAGTGTTTTATTCTTTTTTTTATATTCTTTCAGTCAGAAACTCCTTACATCTTAGTGGCTTTATTGCCTTGCTTGAGGTGAAATGACAAAAAAAAATATTTTCAAGCACACAGATGATTTCAGATTACATCAAGGGTACTAGCTCCTTAACAGCAAGTACACCAATTTCTTGGGTATTGATGTACAATTACGTAGGTATAATAATGAACTCTAGCACATTTGATCCTTGGCATGCAAAATACACATGCCAAGGAAGGAAGTCTAACTCAGCCAAAAAATTGGGTTAACTACAACAATTATACAAAGATATTGAATGTCCAAACAATTCTCAATATGTCAATGACATTTTTCAAAGTTATAAGCAATCTTGTGTCATGTCCCAAGCAATCATGACTCTCCACAACTTCCTATCATTTGTAGCTCTTAGTAATGTTTATCTTTTTATCATCCCTTCACCCTGTTTTGCCATCCATAAGCTTGTCAGGTAAGTGTCCCACTGCCTCCTTGTCACTTTTGCCTTTGATGTCCTGTGTTTCCAAGCCATTATTACTTATTAAGTGTCCCACTGCCTCCTTGTCACTTTTGCAAAACTAGCTACAGTTTTTTAAATCATTAATTTTCCAAATTACATTCTGTTAGTTACAACTGTAATGACACTGACAATTTCTGATTTTGAAGAATGCCATGGATACAAATGGAGGAGGACAATCGAGTAGGAAGAGAAAGAAACTGGAGTTTTAAATCACATGTTTGTGCATTGTGGTATTGGCTTGTTCTGGAAGTAAAGGTGGAAGTTGTAATAAACAAAACGAGGAATAGCCTTGTGGAGGTTGATATAAAGAAGGTCATTTTTGGAAGGAAGAAAAATGTATCATCTTGTGAAGGTTGTCATAAAGCAGGTCATTTTTGGAAGCCAGGAAAAGATATGTTTTGTGTAGGTTGCTATAAAGTAGGTCATTTTTCAAGACAAGAACAAAGTATGGCCTTATAGAAATTGTTATAAACCAAATTGTTTTTTAAGAAATAATTAGTAAATGGATTTACAATACATATAATCAATTTCTTGCAATTTGATACAACCTAAAAATACAAACATTAGCTAGACAGGATTTTTCTAACATAATATAAGTAATAAAGAAAACACATGGATTAGACTTAATACAAAAATAAATAAAACTATATATACTACTTTAAACTTTATTTCAAGTTGATTCTCATGTTTGAAATAGATGACACATTGTTTTTTTTTAAAGAAATTGTTCAGATTTTCTTGAAAGCCCATATCTACTTGATTTCATATCTGAAATGTAAACAAAGCAAGTTTTAAAGAATTAATGCATCTGTTTTTAATCTACATTTTTATTACTTCAAACATTTTTCATGGATATATCTATGTTTGAAATAGATATCATATATATATATATATATATATATATATATATATATATATATACACACACACACATACATACATACATACATGCATGCACACACAGATAAAACATATATATATATATAAATTTCATTTATAACTTTATATGAGATCACCATGAGTGAGTTGAAATTGATTCCATCAAACATAAGGTCAGATTTAAAAACCAGTTGTATAGCTACACACAAAACAATCCTTGAAAATAAATGAAGTATCATCCAAAAGTAAAAAAAAAAAAAAAGACCAAATAAAAATGAATATAAATTTTGGCTAATTTACCAATAAAACAAAACAACTTTGAAAGATTTAAATAAGATTGACAAATAGAACTTGTCCATATTATTTAATAAAACATGTTTGACAGAATTCTTGCTAGCAAAATACACTTTATTTAAAAATATATTTCTTTGATCAACATTTTACCTAGTACTTTAGACTTGGGTATGACGATAAACTACACACAATAGCAAGGCTTCTGATTGTGAGATCAGAGGTGTTGATGGGCATGGAAACACCTCTTAATTGCTGTTGTTTCCAGATCCACCTTGAACTGGGGTGGTAGCACCTGTTAGGGTCCCAGTTATCGGAAAATAGTCAGTCAGTTAAGTGCCATATGTAATACACGCTTGGGTGATCACGTCTCGAAAGAGACATTACTGACTGGGCAGAAGATTATCCCACAGTACGTTGCCATTACTTTTTGCAGTAGACTGGTTGCCCGCCAAGGCTATAGAACCCAATCCGTCCTGTTATTTAACCCATAACTAGAGGGAAGAGGCATATTAATACCTTTCCCAAGGGTACTTAAAACCCTATGAATGTATAAAAATACATTTTTTATGGTAAAAATGACTACAATACATTTTATCAGTAGTTGAAGGTATACAAAGAATGCAAAATATTTAAATTTCAGTGTTAAATAACCCATAGAGGTGTTGATATGCTACGAACCAAAATCAACCAAATCTAGTAGCTATAAGAGCATATGTGCATTTTGATTTTTGCCTTATATTCCTCTTTGGTTTGCAGAGGCACATATGTGTTGACTTTGCTAAAAGTTGGTTACTAAAATGTCTACAGTTAGAGGATGGCCAATGTGTACCTTCATGGTCTTTCTTATGATTTAAACAAAGCCTCCACTGGAGGCACCAGTGTCAGGCTTACAAGTTGGTCAAGCATTGAACATGGGTTAGAGTTTTCAGAAACTTATTCCGGTTATACTGCTTTCTATCACTACTTCTATAGTAAATGTTCAGACGAGCTCTGTTCCTTGATGGTACCAGCTGAGACCTTACAAGACCTTCCTTCCTACAAGGCTTAATCATCTTAATTTCCTACATATTCCATTAGTGAGAAGGATGTTCTACTCAGAAAGCTTCTTCTCGTGAACGGACTCCTATATGGATGCTTCCCTGAGAAGTGCAAGCTAAAACTCTTCAAATCTGGGGTAAACAGTAATGTTATCCACCACATCCATATAATCTTAATTTTCTTGTTTTTGGGATTTTTTTTATATATTTCAAACATTTAAATGAAATATCAATCATTATCTTTTGTTTTCTTAATTCCTTTTCTTTTATTCTTTGCACTCTTTATTAATGGTTTTCTTATATTTTTTCAAACTCAGTAAATCCTTGTCTTGGTGGCTTTATTGCCTTTCTTGGGGTGAAATGCATTGAAACACACATACTATATTGAATGGCTTGCAAGAGTCATTGAAGGTAAAAGGGTAGAGATTTCATGCCTATCACTATTTCCATCTCAAACATACCAGCAGGCTCTATTTGGAGTGTTTCATCTCTGACCAGACACCATCATCATTCTCAGTATGCAACTACTATCAGTCAAATGCTTAAAAAATAACTCTTCAGCCAAATCGTTACCCACAAAATAAACCATGAGACAAAATTGTAGCAGTAGCATTATATTTTGGTTGTAACTTTCTGCTGTAGACAAGCAAAGCAGTGGTGAGATAAACTGAGAGAGAAAACAGGCATGTCTTCCTTCTCATGTTGTGGCACATTGTCTCTTGTCCCTCTCTGACTTTTGCTGCTAGGAACCACTATCTTATAGAGAACAGCATTCCCTGACTTGTCAGCTTTATCTAAAAACTGTAAACAGGACTAAAGGTGATCGCCTTGTTTCTTGTTTAGGAAGGGGTTCTCAGTTCTTTTTCCTTCTTCGGTCTTAGTGTTAGTTCAGTCGCGAGGTCCTTGCAGTAATTGAGTATGGTGGAAACGCCTCTTCATTCTGAGGGTACCGGGTTGGCAGTTTCCTGGTTGCTGCTTCCGACTGGTAATTAGGAGCCCGAACTCTTGCGTAGCGTCTTGAGAGGCTGCTTTGATCAACAGTTGAATAATATTAGAGTTTCTTGTAGTGCCATATCGTGCATGGATGGGCGTCCCTGCATGAACCTCCGGTGGGCAACCCCAAGGCCACATTATGCTGTATGCTGCGTCAGTCTCCATCCTACACATGCTGCATACAGTGACCAACTGATTCTACTCTCATTGAAGACTGTGCATCTGAGGTCTCCTCTTGGGTTAAGCCTGGCATCAATGCTTTTAACCCAGCCAGGAAGTTTCAGCTTAAATCCCATTTGTCCCTCTGGTTCTCGCCCGCGTGCTCAGCCACCATTGCCCACCGGAATCACTTCTTCCAGCTTTATCGAAGCCATGCATCGGACCAAAACAGGCACCTTTTTGCCTCAGCTCGTAATAAGTGTAAAAAGATACTTAATGAAACTAAAATGTTGTTTATTGCCAGAATGAAACAACGCATAGCATCCTGTAAGTTCGGCGCCAGAGACTACTGGTGACTTAACAAGAGTAAAACCTCAATACCCCCCACTCCAATCAATGAATTTGAGGTCCTCACCTCCTCAGCGAACAAGGCTGAATGCTTTGCTCACAGATTCTCCACCAATTTCAGACTGGATTCGTCTGGAGTATCTACACCAGACTTCCCACCTCAAACTGAGGCTCAACAGAACGACGTCCACATTACCCTCTTGCTGGTCTCTAACATAATCTCAAAACTTGACCCCTACAATGCAAGCGGAGGGGACGGAATCCTAATCATAGTCTTGAAGAAATGTGCCCCTGAACTCTCCTCTGTCCTCTCTACGCTCTACAACTACTGCCTACCTGCTTCCTGCTTTGCTGCCTGTAAGAAGTCTTCCTCTGTAGTTCCTATATTTAAGAATACTGGTGAACCCTTGGACCCCACTAATTACCGCCCTATCAGCCTCCTTCCGGTCTTTGGCAAAGTGTTCGAAGCCTTTATCAATGCCAAGGTGGTTCAGCATCTCACAGCCAACAGGCTCCTCTTGGACAAACAGTATGATTTTCACCTTACCAGGTCTACTCCTGATATGCTAACAACCATCACTGAGTATATATATTAGGCTCTTGAAAAGAATGGCGAAGCACGAACTGTTGCCTTAGATATTTCCAAAGTGTTCGACAGAGTCTGGCATGCTGGCCTTCTACGCAAACTACGGTATGACTGGACATTTGTCTGACCTAATCCAGTCATTCCTCTCTGATCGCACATTGAAGGTAGTATTAAATGGACATGCCTCTCAAAACTACCATACGAACACGGGTGTCCCTCAAGTCTTTATCCTAGGTCCTACGCTCTTTCTGATCTACATTAATGATCTCCCCAATGCTATAAAATCCCAAGTAGGCACGTACACCAACGACACCACAGTTTACTCTTGCCTCGATCAAAAATCTGGTGTGGGCGACAAAGCAAATCTCACTGCCAGGCTTGAGAAGGACCTCCAATCCATAGTGGACTGGAGTAAGAAATGGCTCGTCAATTTTAATACTTCCAAAACGAAGCTGCTATCAATTAACCATCATAGACAATCACTCCTACCTCCCATAAGCATGGAACAGGCTAGCTTCCCTGAGAGTAAAACACTATGCCTCCTTGGCCTCACACTCTCAATGGACCTCAAGTGGAATGATTATATCGAATCTATTGCTAAATCAGATGCTATAAAAGTCGGTTCTCTGTGCAGGGCCCGGAAGATTTTTCTGTCTGAGTCCATCCTGCACATATATAAATCTTCCATCCAGCCATGTATGTATTGAATACTGCTGCCACATCTGGTCAGGTGCTCCTGCTATTCTCCTCGGGGTTCTTGACAAAATACAACGGAGAATTTGTAATGTGATCGATACCGACTTAGCAACCCGGCTGCAGTTACTCTCTCACCGGCATGATGTGGCTTCCCTGTGTCTCTTCTATAAATACTCTCACAGCTTCTGCTCCAATGAACTTAGATTACTGGTGTCCCCTAAGTATGAATTTGCACGAGATACTAGATTAGCAACTACGTCCCACTCTTTTACAGTGAAACAGATAAAATGTAACCACAATTTCTACTCTAACAGCTTCTTTTCTCGCACTTCCCGCCTGTGGAATTCCCCTCCATATACTTGCTTCCCCGACAGCTACAATCTCCAGGAATTTAAATGTAAGGTCAATAGGCACCTCTTATCCCACTAACTCGCATCCATTCTCTCAAACACTCTTCTCATCTACCCAGCCCCCATCCTCGGTATCCTCATCCATCTGTCACCCTCCTTCTGACATTTTCTATAACTAACCACTCTTTCTCATCACCTTTCCCTATGTAACCCCCTGCGCAATAGTGGCAGTGAAATGCCTTGCTTGGGGTGAAATGATTAAAACAAAAACAAAAACTCAGTGGCCTTTTCTGTCAGGATCATTTGACCTGTTGTTGGAAAGTCCACTCCATTAAGCTAATCTCCTTTGCCAAGAAAGATATTTGTCAAAGTGATCTATGTGATGCATTTCAGATGAGTCCTTAGTAAGATATTGCTACAAATTTTAGTGCTATCAGCTAAATTCTTTAGAGTCAAGACTTGCTTTGTTACAACTACACAATTAAATCACCCCTACTCTCTATGTATCTTTGATAAGAGGAGCATTCCACTCAAAGCTTCTTCTAAAAAAACCAGTACTTTGTGAAACAAACATTTGTGTAGATACTTCCTCAAACAATATAATCTTAATCTGAAGTCTCAGGTCAATTGTTTTCTATCCTCTGTATCCTGATAATCATCAGGTTCTACTTTCTCCTTTTACGTTCATGCCTCATTCAGCAACCCTCTAACTGGAGTGGCTCTTGTGCTTTGTGTTGGATGAACATTAGTTAAAAAATTCCCTGGTTACATTTTCTTTTCCTTTAATCATTTGTATTTTATAGAAAGTTGTTTTTTGTTGTTTTTTTTTTAAGGGGGGGTGTCGAAGGCATGTCATAAGGGGGTATGTTGTTCAAGTGGTAGGAAAGTAAATATACTGACTTATCTCCAGTAAAAGTCTAAAGGAAAATGTTTCTGTAAATTTTTTGGACCCCCCCCCCAAGTCATATACACTGGAACAAATCTTCCTTATTCTCTTTAAATTCCCTTAATGAAATTCTATTCATGTAGCTTCTTACCAAAAACCACAACTTCATGAAACAGACACCAAAAACAATGTTTTCCCTAATTACCACAATCTTAACCACGTCTAAAATTAACCATTATTTTTCCTACATATCCTCATAAACTTACTTTTTTATCTCCTTAAGTTAAGCAACATCAAGTCTGATCAGTATCTAGATGGGTGACCACTTGGGAATGTCAGATGCTGTAAGTTTGTGTGTGCAGCTAGTGTAACCCTCTTCAGGATGTAGGAAATCATGGCTCCCCACAACTTTTTATACTATGTAGCTCTTACCAATCTTTTTTTATTATTATCATTCCCATCTTCTGTTTGCCATCCATTTACACAAAGCCCATTAGGAAAGTTACTGTTTCCCTTGTCTTCAATGTCCTTTGAGTGCCAATTTTCCAAGACCTCTTTCCTCCATTGTGTCCGAAAAAGTTCAACTATCTCTTCCTGATTCTAAATATAATCACCCTTTTTGTTTCCATTTTATTCCAAACATCCTCATTGCTCTGTTTATGGTATTCACAGTATCCTTCTCCAGAACTACATCTGTTACCTCATCTCCACTTCATCTGTGAGGAAATTGTCCAGTATTTATGACTATAAACAATGGCGCCATCATTCTCCGTGACAACATATTTATCCACTTCGACAACACAAGTAGTTCCATGTCTTTATGCCAAAAGTGCTGTACATCAAAATGACGGAACAAGATTTTATTGACATATTAATAGGAGGAATATTAACATATTAAGCGGATGTGCATTGTGGCGCAGTGGATATCGACTCGGAACGAGAAATCAGAGAGCCGAGTTCGAATTCCAGTTGGATTCCTTGCATTCACTTACGTGCAAATACCCTTGGGAAAGGTATTAATCCGTCTCTTCCCTCCAGTCATGGGTTAAATAACAGGACAGATTGGGTTCTATAGCCTTGGTTGGCAACCAGTCTACCGCAGAAAGCAATGGCAACCTACTGCGGGATAATCTTCTGCCCAGTCAGTCATGTCTCTTTCAAGACATGATTGCCCAAGCGTGTATCACGTATGGCACTTAACTGACTGACTGAATAGGAGGTGCCATCATAAGTCAGGAACTTATGTTTTTTTTTTTATAGTTGATCTTTTCTTTTGGCTTTCTTTCTTTATCTTGACTAGGAGATCCTGCAATTTTCTTTCTGTGTCTACCATCAACACAGTGTTATCGGCATTTCTTATTTCATTATCACCAATAATAAATCCTGCTAAAAATTTTAGTTCTCTCAGGATTGCCTGAATGTAAAAGTTAAATTACTCCATTAAAAGTTACATCCATGCCTTATATCCCTTTATGTTTTTATATACTCAGTACTTTTTCTAGCTATATACAGGTAGTTTCTTCCAATACAACTTCTGTATCATTTGAATATCCAGGGTTAGGGAGTTTAGAGTATTTTTATTTTTGTTATTTCTTCTGAATCCTTTCAAAGATTTGTCTCTAATTTTGTTAGAAAATATTAAAGAATGAACAGATATGATATAAAAGCCACAATATCTTTATTCTTTGATATAAATCAATTATAATGATATAGGCCATGTGTTTGACTCTGCAGCTCTACAAATATCTTAATAACGTTTTCCTAACAGTTCAAATAGGTCTTTGTGTCATATACCTTATCAAATGCCTTTGTGTAGTCTATAAAACACAGATACATGTCCTTTTCTCTCCAATATCTTGATAAATTTATCTATTCAGTTAAATTACACGTGATACACATACGACATGTGATACACATAAGATATGTGATATACATATGATATACACTTTGGTGATCATGTCTCTTTCAATTCATACTTTTCCCAACAGTATTTGCTCGTAATGAACCTAACTGGAATTTGAACTTCACTCTCCAATTTCTCATTCCGAGCTAATATCCATTAAACCAACTGCACATCCTATTTCTGTAACAATGAAAATATTCTTGGTAGTTATATACATTATATTTGCTGTTTGGGTGTCTAACAAAATAATTTGTAATAATTTTATAACAACAAATTCCATATTTTTCAAACAATCTGCTTAAATAAAATATACATTCTATCCAACTTACAAGATTTTCTGAATTGCAATTTGTTATTTTTGGTTAAAAATCACATTATGCAACCAACCTTGAAAATTCAGGAGTGATAACCATTTATTTGTCAAATGACTGGAAAAAGTTAGCAGAATCTTTAGAATCTCTTTTCTCTTTCATTTTAATACTAGTATTTGGTATCAATTTTTAATACAGTGACAAGTAGTAATTTTCAGACAACATCAATAAAAAGTACGGGTCAAATAAGGATTATCAATAGATCAGCTTGAAAATTCAATCGAGAAAGAAAGGAAAGGTAAAGACTCTTTGCCTTTCCTTTCTTTTCTTTTTTCTCTCTTTTTACTAAAGAGTAAAAAGAGAGAGAAAAAATAGAAAAAGAGAGGAAAAAGAGAAAGAAGAGCGAAAGAAAAAAGAGAGAGAAAAAGAAAAAAGAAAGCGAAAGAAAAAAAGAGAGAGCGAAAGAAAAAGAAGAGAGAAAGAAAAGAAAGAGAAAGAAGAGAGATAAAAAAGAAAGAGAAAGAAGAAAGAAAGAGAGAAAAAAGAAAGAGAGAAAGAAAGAGAGAGAGAAAGAGAAAGAAAGAGAGAGAGAAAAAGAAAAAGAGAAAGAAGAGAGAGAGAAAAAAGAAAGAGAAAGAAGAGAGAGAGAAAAAGAAAGAGAAAGAAGAGAGAGAGAAAAAAGAAAGAGAAAGAAGAGAGAGAGAAAAAGAAAGAGAAAGAAGAGAGAGAGAAAAAAGAAAGAGAAAGAAGAGAGAGAAAGAAAGGAAAGCGAGGAAGCGATAGAGAGAAAATGGAAAGAAAACGAGGAAGCGATAGAGAGAAAATGGAAAGAAAACGAGGAAGCGATAGAGAGAAAATGGAAAGAAAACGAGAAAAAAAAAAGACAAGGAAAAAGAAATGAGAAAAAAAAGAAAAAAGGAAGGAAACGAGAAAGAAAACTAAAAAAAAAAAGGAAATAAAGAAAAAAACCCAAACTTCAAATCACGGAAATAATTCAACTATTCAACAAGTTCTGCTTTTATGAATACGGAAATGCTGATTGTTTTTTTAGTGACTAGTGTAAAGTGTAATGACTTTAGTCATTACTGTTCTGCACACGTTTTTTTTTAAGTATATTATTATTATTATTATTATTAATCGATCCAAGCAAGTTTAAAATAAATTTTCAATAATTTTTAACGACACAACTCCAGGAATAAGTTGATGGTTGCAAACGTGTCACAATTTCACAATATTGTCACACACTGATTTTAAAAAACATTGAAAAATGGCATTTCTTTCCTCAAGTAATAAATTTTCTTGGCTTAAAAAGAGAAATATAAATTAAATAAAATAAAAATGTGTCGTGAGTGTTTTTCTCTTTTAAAAACCAAAAATAAAAAGATGGTAATTTCTTTTTTTTAATTTCGCTGAAAATACAAAAGAAAAACTAGAGGCAGACAATAATAACGGTGCTAAAAAAATGCAAATAGGAAGATAAAAAAAAAACAGAAGAAAAGGGAAGAGGGTTAAGAAAAGAAGAAAAACATTGTTTATTTCGATTTTATGTCAATTATTGTTACTAATTTTCAGAAAAAAAAAATCAATAAACCTTGTAACAAGGTCCTTGCTATGTCATGAAGTCTTTTTTCAAAATCAATTTAAAAACACAATGCTATATAAAAAGTTCGAGGTTCAGACATTTCAACAGTAAAATTAAATTGTCTAGGAAGGATCATATTAATGGCGATTTATGCTATTTTTACAGCTTCCTATATATAATAAAAATAAAAACATAAATAAATAAAAGAAAACGTATCCCAAACTAACATGTTTCACTTTTCAGAGACGGAGAGAAAAATACGGGATTAATGGATCAATCAATCATTCATTTAAAAAAATATATATCTTCCCTGTACTGGTCTTTTAGTTTAACTTTACAGAAAATTAAATATAAATAAATAAAAACGATGACTGAATTACGTTAGCATGTGAAAATCCAACCTGGTAAATCACACAAAAAAAAAAAAATAAAATAAAAAAATTAAATACCACTATCCAAATTGAAAAGTTGTTTTTTTTATTTCACTTTTTCTCTTTCATTCAATTTTTAAAATATTATGTTAAGTCCATATTAGAAAAAAGAAAACTTTTTTTTAAGTTGCACAGATTTAGGTAATTCATAAAGTTATTCATAATCATTTGCAATGAAACGGACATAATGAAATAATTGTCTTTGAGACTTTTTTTACTTAAACCGCGAAAAGGCCATAAAGGCAGAAACGGCAGATCTTTATGCCCCCCCACCACCACAAATCAAAAATTATCCTGTATCTTAAAACTTTTAATGATAACTGGAAATGTAAAGTTATTTTATTAAACACATAAGTAGAAATAAACAATGATTTTTAATTTCTATACTTGTTTAAGAAATGTATTATTGCTTTTTAATTTTATACTTTTTTAAACTTACACATTTAATAAAAACAAATTTTACTTAATATCTTAAAATAAAATATTATCCTCTAAAGTTTTTCTCTTACAAAAATGCCTTTAATTATTATTTAAAACATCTTTCATTTTGAATCAACTTTAAAAAAATATACGTTCAAAAATCAAGAGTTTAACTTTGGATTTAAATACAATTTTTTCTTTCCTATTTTGATTTTTTTAAATGAACTTTGTTTAAAACTTGAAAACTAAATGCTTTTTTTTCTTCCGTACATTGACAACGAAAAGTAAAATTAATAAGTAAATAAATAAATAAATGTTTCGAAAATAACATATCGCTAAATTTCCCACCCGGTCCCATCAAAATTAAGATCACCCCACTTCTTTTTATTTTTCATATTTTTTTGTTTTTCAACACTTCTGCAAACAAAACTTTTAACATTTCAATATGTTTTGTAGACATTTTCCTTTTACGTTATAAAATAAACAAAAACAAAAGATAAGTTGATTAAAGAACATTTATCACATAAAACACTTCCTGCTTATGTCTTTACTAAATAAATAAATATTTATTTACAATACAGTTACTTAGTTTTATTTTTAGAATTTCTTTAGAGCGAAGGTAAATCTCCACACGTGTCTGAAATTATTCTTTTTGGTAAAAAAAAAAAAAAAAAAAAAAAAAAGCAACATAACCGATTTTTTTTTTCAAAGAAGACGATTATGGCTAACATTCTTATAAAAAAAATCGTACAATATCTGAGATCTTTCTTTTTAATTTTTGTCTTAGTTATATTACTAAAACTAATAAATATTTTTTTACGATGCGAACAAACATTAACAGGAAGTAAGATTTCCAAAATCATCCACTTCCTGATTGTATATAAACTCGACAACATCATTTTACCTATGTTCTCATCAATTTCAATAAATGTCATCATTACCCGAGTTGCGGGAGTCAGAATCAACTGTTCAGTCAACCCGAAAAAGTTAGGGTCCTATACAAGGTCTAGCGACCGACCCCAAGATTCGAACCCGAAACTTGAGGGTTTATATTTCAACAGGAGTGGGCAAAAAGTGAAGGATCGATTTACTATTATTTTATATCGTTAAATCAATCCCCCAGTTTTTCAGCGTGCAAAGCGTGACAAACCTGTATGGGATGTTTCGAGATAAGATCTAGTAATGGGTACTTCGAAAAGTTTTGGTTTTGTGAAGAGGGGAAAGGTTTGGGTTTTGTGTCGAGACTTTAAAATGTTAAATAATCGTTACCTGCTTTAAGCAATAGATCAAGATTGTTCTTCCGTCCCGAGGAGAAGGAGACAGCAGCCATCTTGTACTCTTGTCTTATCAATGCGCTTTAATAAGAACCGGAAACAAACAACAAAAAAAAAATTTTTTTTTGAGGTGGATGCAAATAGTGCCGAATTAATTTCAAAGAATTTAGAGTTTGTTTTTGGAATTTTTCTTCGCCAAACTGACAAGAATTGCACAAGAAAAGACTGATTGTCGTTTAACGGATTTTGTTTTTTGCCTAATAGATATTTTTCGGAGGTAGAACGAAAAGGGCGGATGAATAGGGAAGTTTTTGGTCGGCTGCTAGGGGGTATATAAAGAGAGGGCACAGCGAATTCGTGGTAAATTGTTTTTCTTGCTAACTGTAAAAGGTAAAAGTGGGCAGACACTGTTTTTTTTAAGCCCTCTCTGCAGGAACCGCTACTATTTCATTTTATCCCTTTCGCTTGTCAACACTGCTACTACGATTATTTCTTTTCTCATTCCTGTGCAAACAGCATCATTTAATTTTTCTTTCTATCCGTCCCATTGCAGGGCTTTTGGCTCAGTGGTTACAAAACCGGTCATAACTTGTGAGCTTGTGACTGACATTTTTTTATTATTTAATTTATTTAATAATAAGTTGAGGTTTTTAGTACCAAATGAAGCGAATAGAACTGTGTTCCGTCAGCTTTGAGAGCGAAAAACAATTAATTACTTGCAGGGAAAATTAGCGTTCAAATTTCTTGTTTTTTACCTGGTCTCGAATAATGAAACTGAGTTGAAAGGGAAAAAAAATTGTCACTAACGTGGTCTTGAAGTAAAAAATGTAAATTAGTTTCGCAACGTAAAAAAAGGGAATGGTGCATTCATAAATTAGGTATATTTAATTATAAAATTTTAAGACTATAATTAAATTAAGTAATTTAAGAGTCTTAATTTTAAAAATATTTTTATTTTTAGAATTTTTTTTTAAGAGCGAAGGTAAAAATATCCACATGTCTCTGAAGAAAATATTTTTCGGTAAAAAAAGAAAAAAAAAAGCAACAACTTGATCGATTATTTAGTTTTTAGAGTACACTGAGGCTCGAACTCATTTTTACCTTGATTACGTATGTAATTTAATGTAATCGTTAAAAAAATCAGTATACCTTGAAAAACATGCTCCCAAAAAACGTAATAAAAAGTAAAACACTAAGTTTTACAATACTTTTAATTTTTATTCGTGTAAAATCAAGAGGAAGGATCAAAAAGTATTTTTTGAATATTTAAATTTTTTTTTTTACTCCTTTTTTAGAAAATTTGAAATTTTTATTAAAAAAGCTTGTTTTTACATTTTTCTTGCATTAGCGAATTTTAGCACAGTAAAAATTTTAGCCACTTTTTTTTTTGCGATAACAGACATTTAATTTGGAAATTCTTGCAAAAATCAATAATTCTCGGATTTTAAATGAAATTTGCAAAACTTATTTATAAATAAATTAAATTATTTTTTATTTTAGTAGAAAATCTTGCTAAAAATATTTTTTTACATGTTTCACTCCCTTACTTAATTTCATGAAAACTTGAGGAAATCAACATGATTTTTAGTGACTATATAAAGCAGAATTCTTTTACGAATTTAAAATTACCGATTTTTTTAAAAATCAAACCCTGTCTTACTGAAAATATGTTCTGAATCGAAAAATGAAAAATGCAATAAAACTCAGACATAGAAGCTTTTAGTTACTATAAACATAAAAGTTTAAAATTAAAAGACAATGTGACAATATTGTCTGAAGAAAAAATAATTTCGATGAAAAATTAATTTTTAAAATTAATTTTTCAAAGAGAATAATTTATAAAGTTTTTAAAAATCTTTTAAAATTTAGTTGCAATGAAACTTTTAGGAAATAATAGTGTTTAAAACTATATTTCAGTCAGTTGAACTTGAGTGCCATACATGATACACGCTTTAGGCGATCATGTCTCGAAAAGAGACATGATTGACTGGGCAGAAGATTATCCCGCAGTAAATAGGTTGTCATTGCTTTCTGCGGTAAACTAGTTGCCAGCCAAGGCAATCTGTCCTATTTAATCCATAACTGGAGGTAAGAGACAGATTAATACCTTTCCCAAGAGTATTTGTGCGTAAGTGAATGCAAGGAATTCAACTGGAATTCGAACTCGGCTTCCCGATCTGTCGTTTCGAGTCGGGATAAAGCTTATTTCAATCTGATAACCCCGAATATTTTTTTTTAATTTTTAGATTTGTGTGTGTGTGTGTGTGTGTGTGTGTGTGTGTGTTTACAAACGTCTTATTTGTTCCAAGTAAGTTAGTTTACTTGACATTATCATTTAAAAAGTCATGTGTTTTAAGGGTTGTCTCCAAACAGACGGAAAAAAAAACTTCATATAAAATCTATTGTCTACTAGCAATTCTGTTTCATCATACGTTAGTCGATCGATAAATCGATCAATACCTCAGAAAAATAAGACCACGTGGTTAAGAAATGCTTGTGTACAACATTTTATGTTATAAGTAATATTTGTTTCAAAACAGATTAGCTTAACTTTAAATTTGCTAATTTTCCTCAAATAAAGTTTCAGAAATATATATTTTATTTTCTCAAGGTTTTTTAAAACCGAGAATCAACTTTTGATTGCAAATGTGTCAAAAAAGGGCGATTTTATCGACTTTTTACCGAAAGAAAATCGATTCCGATCAATATATCCACCACAAAGTATTTTACTTACTGGAAATAGTATAATCCTTCAGATTTCAATTAAAGCTAAAATGAAAAGTTCAAGAAAGCTTTTTCATTTTTTTTTTTTTAATTTACTTTACAGACTATGTTGTTTCGAAGTGCGGATGTGCGTTGTGGTGCAGTGTGTATCGGATATCGACTCGGAACAACAAATCGGAGTACTGAGTTCGAATTCCAGTTGAATTCCTTGCATTCACTTACGCACAAATACCCTTGAGAAAGGTATTAATCCGTCTCTTCCCTCTAGTTATGGGTTAAACAATAGGACAGATTGGGTTCTAAAGCCTTGGCTGGTAACCAGTCTACCACAGAAAGCAATGGCAAACTACTGCGGGATAATCTTCTGCCCAGTCTCTTTCGAGCGTGTATCACGTATGGCACAACTGACTGTTTCGAAGTACTCTATAACTAAGTATGACACAAGGTGTACACCGAACTCTATGAGCTGTTACTCTGGTTTAAGAAATTTGTTAAACATTACGGTAAGACACACACGTTGTGGTAATTTGCTCATCTAGTTTATGGTGCATAACTACAAAAGTAGAAGCCTAATAAGGATCAAAGTAGTGTCCTTGTACCAGACTACACCAAGATTAAAAATATAGAGAACATAGTGAAAATCTTGACACGCTGTAAGTAAAGTATAATATTCTGCGAAACGACTTTTTTTTTATCGATGCTCTATGGTAAGTGCCTATTCTCTTGCCATTAAGTTACAAGTTTCCTAATTTTTTTACGTATACGCTTCGATGTAGTGTAATGGTTAACAATCTTCTTGTCTCTAGATTAATTACGACTGAATAAATGGTGATTTCGATCCTCAATATGTGCTCTATACTTTAGGCCTTACACCACATGTCGCATTTATGGTGATCTAAGGAAATAACCATGTAAAACTTTCTTGTATAAAAAAAATGTCATGACCATTTTTAACACCCATTTCGAGACTTCGACACATAGAAGAGGTAGGGTCTAGAAAATATATCTAAAATAACAAACTTCGACCATCTAAAAACAAAAGTTACCTTTTTAAAAATTCAACAGATATACAAAGATAGAAAGGGGCGTAAAACAAGGATGTGTCTTTTCAGCGGATCTATTTAACTTATACAGCTAGACTATTCTGAGGACCCTAGAAGTTATACCAGGATTCGTCATTGGCGGTCACAATCTGAACAATATAAGATACGCAGATGATACAGTGCTGATAGTCGACACGGAAAGAAAACTTTAAGACATCTTAATGAAGAAAGTCAAAAGAAAGAACTACAAATAAACTACAAGAAAACCGAATGCATGGTCATCAACAAAAAGAGCAGCCCAAAATGCCAAATACAGGTGGGGGATACTAACATCAACCAGGTAGAAAAAATTAAATAACTGGGAAGTGTTCTAACAGAAGATGGAAAGTACAACACAGAGATCCGAAGGCGAACTGGAATGGCGAATGAGTTTTCCTGAAGCTGAGTAGCGTATTAAGATACCGGAAACTTTCACTTGAAACAGATAAGAGAGTACTGAATTGCTATGTGATGGTGATATCAGTTCTTCAATATGCAGTGAATGCTGGACAATATCATCAAAGATGAAGGAAAAACTTGAAGCAAATGAAATGTGGTTCTACAGAAGGATGTTGCGGATATCAGGGATTGAGCATGTGAGCAATGATGAGGTTTTATAAAGGATGGAAACAAAAAGGAAATTAATACTGAGCATCAGGAAAAGACAACTGAAGTTCCTGGGACATGTGATAAGGAAGGGAGGCTTGGAGAATCTGATACTAACAGGCCAGATAGAGGGAAACAAGAGACAGGGGAAAGCAGCGGATAACATATTTGACTTGACTGAGCAAGTGGATGACGGAACGGGTTTTGGGTGGGGTAACAGGAGAAAACGTGCTAAAAGTCATCAGGGATAGGGAGACGTGGAAGGCCGTGATCGCCTATGTTCTGAAGGGACATGGCACATAAAAAAAGAAGAAATTTTGAATTAAAATAAAAACGTTAAAAACATATCCCATCATACCAAAAATAGTTGGGATGGGAGATTTGAGCGTTCTTTCTACTTATGAGATGGGAAATATCATTTTTGTTCATTTTTAGTAAAAGCGTGATGATTTAACTGGTAAGACGATAAATTCACAACAAAACTCATATTAAAGAAAGAAATAATACAGGGTGCTATAGGTAAATTGTCGTTATTTTATATTTTTAATTACACACAAGCGAGTTGTTTTTAGTTGATCTTGTCGACTGCACAGTAGGGTCAGTTGGGGACCGTCAGTGAGAAAAAGAACACTATGACAAAATTCACTCCACTAGAAATTTAAAAACTGCATGCCATGCTGCTTGGCATTCGCACCGGAATCTCTAATACGAACATTTTACAGTGTTTGACTGTGAATCTGTGGACAGTGCAGAGGATTCGGAAAACATTCAATGAGTTTGATGATAATTACGAAGGTACGGCTCAATAAACTCACTCTGATCGTTATGATAAGAAAATAACTTCCAAATTTTTTGGTAAGAGCCTCAGACTCAACACGGTGGCATATATCAAGTGCCGTAAGGGTCAAAAGGGTTGCTGGTGGAAGAGCAACAGGACTCTGCACCATGCCACACAAGTAGGAGAGCCCAGTCAATTTCTGCGACCACATCACCTCTTACATGTGGCCACCTAACTCACTAGACTGTACCCTCTTAATTATTATGTATGAGGCGCTGTTGAGCGAGATACCAATAACATTCCCTGTAACACCAAAGATGAACTGAAGACAAGGATTGTGGTAGCATTCACCGTCTTAAACAAGGAGACCGTCCAAATGAGTTGCAGGAGATTGCGAAATTGTATGAAGGCTGTGGTTGAAGACAATGGCGATATTATTGAATACATTTTTACTCTTTCGTTTTTCAAAATATGTTTGTGTCATTTTTGGTAAATATATCTGTTAAAATAAGATGTCAGTATTATTTTCATTTTTGCGTAATTTAGACGACAATTTATCCATCGTCCCTGTACGTGGTTATTTGTGGTGGGCGATAACACTATATTTTTTTCCTTTCTTTTTCATATGCCGATAAGAAAAGGTAGGTCTTCATTCTCAAAACACGTGGGATTAGAGGTGGGAAAAGACCCTTCCTTGTAGCTGTCGTCGGTCTAGTGCTGTTTTTAATCCCATTATTTCCATCTTTAATTAGTCAGTTACAAAATCAAATCGCATCTGTAACTGCCTACAGTTATCTTCCATTTACCGTCGACATTGTGATTCAAAGAATTGACTTCTTTTTCTTTCATTCTTTTCTTAATTTATAATATTTGACAAATTATTCGCATAATAATATTCCTTCTCTTCTGGATTTCGAGCGATCGTAGAACTAAACAATATTCTTTCAAAAAGACTCGCTATTATACACATAGATAAACAAAACAAATCTACCCCCCCCCCCCAAAAAAAAACCACATCCGACATCTGACATTGAAAACCTGTTAGTTCGACATATCGGTCACGGTAGACCAAAAAAACAAATAACGTCAACAATGACACTGAACCTGTTTTTTAGTATGTCTGGTGTTTTACGTTTTTACTAGTACACTAATTAGCGTACAGTACACAGTGCATCCACAAATGAAATCACTATTTTCAAGCAGCGACATATCTTTTATTTACCTGAAATACACGTGACGAAAGATTAAAATTATAATAAAATGTTCTATTTTTTTATTTTTTTTTAATCAACTCACCCCAAACAAGGCATTCTACTGCCACTGTTGCGCAGGGGGTTACATAGGAGGAAGTAATGTGAAAGAGGGGTTAGTTACAGGAAAAGTCAGGAGGATGGTAATAGATGGATGAGAATACCGAGGATGGGGGTAGAGTAGATGAAAAAAGAGCTTGAGAGAATGGATGCAAGTTAGTGTGATAGGAGATGTCTATTGACCTTACTTTTAAATTCCTGGAGATTGTAGCTGTCGGGGAAGCAAGTATTCCACAGGTGGAAAGTGCGTGAAAAGAAGCTGTTAGAGTAGAATTTGCGGTTACATTTTATCGGTTTCACTGTAAAAGGGTGAGACCTAGTTGCTAATCTAATATCTCGTGTAAATTCATACCTGGGGGCGGGGGGGGGGGCACCAAATGAAAGTTTATAGCTTCAAATAGGGTACCGAAAAATAAAAAGGTTAAGAGCCGAAATGAGTTTATGCGCGCCGACATTGCAACAAGTGACACAAGGTCAAAGTTTAATGTGGATTTAGGCAAAGCTGTAGAAAAACTGCTCAAGCTCCTCAACACTTTCCCTTCTAGGGACGCCCCAGGCGCCGAGCAGTGACCCCCTGTCCCCTCCCAAATGAAAGGTACAGTCTGGGGAGATGCACCCTCTGGTGGTGGTGGTGGTGGTGGTGATCTTGCGCTAATAGTATTTTCAATTTACCAACTGAAATCAAAATTTTAAAGATTCAGTTTCTTGATTCTAAATTTATAATCTGATCCTCACCTGAAACAAACATTTTTGAACACTGGATATTATCCAACTGTATTTTTATATATATATATAAATATTTTTTCGCTTGAATTTCCTTTATGGAATGCGATCTACAAACTTTTTCGCGTATAAGACTTAAATTAAAAACTGTTTTTGTTCATTTAATCATTTCAACCCAACCTAATGTCTAGAAACATTTTTATCTGGTTTATTTTGAAAATTAAAGGGCAGTGAAATGTTCTAACAGAGGACGGGACGTGCGACACTGAGATCCGAAAGAGTACTGGCATGGCTAACGATGCATTCCAGAAGCCAAGAAGAGTATTGATAAACAGGAAAATTTCGCTGGAAACAAAGCAGAGAGTACTGAATTGTGATGTGATGTCTGTTCTTCAATATGGCAGCGAATGCCGGACAATCTTATCAAAATAAAGGAAATACTTGAAGCAACTAAAATGTGGTTCTACAGAAGGATACTGAGGATGCCATGGACCGAACATGTGAGCAACGACGAGGTTTTGGAGAGGATGGAAACGAAAAGGGAACTGATACTTAATATCAGGAAGAAACAGCTGAAGTTTCTGAGATGTAATGAGGAAAGAAGGCTTGAAGAATATAATACTCATTAGACAAATAGAGGGCAAGAGAGGGGAAAACAACGTGTGATATATTTGATAGGCTTGAGCAAATGGATAACAGAGCAGGGTTTAGGAGGGGTAACAATAGAAAGGGAAGGAATAGGGAGAAGGAGAAGGTCATGATCGCATACGTTCTGAAGGGACACGGCCCATAGAAGAAAAAGAATGAATTAAAGTACAATTCAGGTCAATGTGAGCCCATTTTTAGCGAATCTTTGGAGGTACCTACTGGCCGAAAGGTTAAGTTTAGTTCTTTAATTCCCAGCTTAATAAAATAGCGGAGAGGACTGAAACCCCCACCTATTATGCCTTGGTTAGCTTTTTTAAATTAAATGCACAGAATGGTCAAATATTTAAATTAAGACGTGTATATGGCAGTCTCTTAGAGGGCATATCGTTTTTACCCATCTCTCTTTTCTTTTGCAATTAAAAAGAATTAATACACAACCACAAGATACGCTAATATTAAGTAATGTTTTGTATAATGAAAACTTGGAATGTGTTTAATACATGTTGTTTAATCTGTAAGTGTTGTATCGCAAGAGGCAGTACGATACCAGATGATGTGTGTTGAAGTATCTACAGCAAAATATTCGTGCTGATGGATATTAAGTAAAAACAAAACAAACACAGATAAGACAGAACAACAACAATTAGTGAGAGGGGGGGGGGTTAATTTGTTAGAGTCTCAGAGAACATAGTGCTATAATAATCGTCAATGACGCTTCGAATAATTTACAACCTCTCCACGTGGGCAGAAGACCGAGGTAGATGCCGCACAAGACCAATTAACGTAGGTAAAATCTAGCTCGTGAGCTCGGACAAAAATTCTTGTTTGCTTTTCCCCAAAGGAGACTTTATCCTTCGGCGGAGCCTTGTCTGAGTTCCTCCCTCCTTGAAGACAGAGACTTCGATAAAGTGAGCGACTGACGCACGCAGTCGATCCTCTCAGATTGTCAATGACACTCCGAAGTATCAACCACCTCTCCACATGAGCAGATGACCGAGGCAGATGCGCCACAAGGCCATTTAAGTAGCAACACCGAGCCCTTAAATTCGGACAAAAATTGTCTGCCTTTGTCGGCTGAGCCTCTCCTCTAAACAAAAGGGAGAAAGTCTGATAAAGTGAACGACCAACGCACGCACGCACGCAGCTGACTAACCCAGATCTTCACAGATACTCCGAATTATTTACGACCACCTACGTGGACAGAAGCCTGAAGTAGATGAGGCTACTAACCTGGGTAAAACCGAGCCAGTAAGCTCGGACAAAAATTCTTGTCTACTTTTCCCCAGACGGAACTCTACTCTTTCGGCGAAATTTTCGAATTGCTAATCTTTATTTTTTATCGCTCTTTCGAACCACAGACCATTCCATCTTTGAGAGCACTAGAGGGGTGTCAGCTGCTCTACAACACTAGGTAACAATAACACTCAGAGTAATATTACTTAGTAAAGTCTGAAATTAATTTTTTATAATAAAAAATCTTTATTGAAGCTTTTATTTTACAATACACCATTTATATCTTTCGGATTGTTGTCGTCATCTTTATTGCTATATTCACAACGTTTCAGCAGTTGTACACACCGACCTTTTCAGGTGATATACGTTGGAATTTCAAACCGAACACTTTATTTAGTCCACGAGGGTAGATTGTTCTAATTCCACGTGCCATGCCTTTTTTGGATATCTCAGTTTTAATTATTTCCTTTTAGTAACTCAACTCTCCAAATTGTTCTTTGCTCTGTTGTGGTCAGGTATTGAACTTAAAACTCTTTGAGTCGAGTCACTTTTTGGATTACTCAGCCAACGCTTTTCTCAACTGGGCTATGTGGTCTTAATAAAGGTTAGAAATCCAAACGTATATCACGTGAAGAAAGTCAAAGCGCACAACTGCCGAAACGTCGTATATATGGCAATAAAGATGAGGATAACAGTCCGAATGATGTAAATAGTGTAAATAGTTATAATACATCACCTCAAAAATATAGACAAAGTTTTGATTTTATTTTTAACTATAACCTGAAAAATGAAATTCAATATTTCCGATATGCGAAACACTATACTTTATTTCAAAACTAATTTAAACTAACTGGGAGGAGTTTTCATTTTGAAATTTATAATTTCTTAAAATTTCGCGCCATGTTAGCAAATTGTTATAAAAATGTAATTATCTAAACTTATTTATAAATGAAACTTTGTTTGTGTGTGTGTGTGTGTGTGTGTGTGTGTGTGTGTGTGTGTGTGTGTGTGTGTCCGTTACCTATAGACTCCGAAACGGCTGAACCGATTTTTTTGAAAAATTACACAGCTGTACTATAAGTGTCTGCGAGTGTCCTTAGCTAGGTTTTGTGTCGAGGTACCCCCGATAAATATTGAAAATCGATAATCGAAAAAATCGGGTTATAGAAGGAGTGGTCCGATTTTAATGAAATTTGATACACTCATAGACAAAGACACAAGAAACGATATTCAGAAGTTTCAAGGTTGCAGTTCTTACAATAGTGCAGAAAATCGATAATATATATATATATATATATATATATATATATATATATATATATATATATATATAAAGGCAAGATGTTTGTGTCTGTGTCTGTTTATCTGCCTGTATGTCTGTATTTTTTCTGCCCTTTTATTTTAGTTTTTGCTTCGGGTTTGGCTCTAAGTAGGTATAATTGTAGTTCTTAGTCTCAGACATGATACCATTTACTCAGAGGACTTATTTAGCCTTCAAAATTCAGTTTACGGCGAAAAAAAACTCATTTGATATCGATACCAGGAAATCAAAATTTGACTTCCATCCATTCATTTTTCTTTCAGTTTACGGTTTCGCTTTAACTGGAAACAACTATTGCTTTTTAGTCTTTCGTGCCAACGTCCAAAGAGTCTGATCTCCAGGACCATGGATTAGTTTTAAAGCTTTCATTACACCCGAGCAACGCCGAGCTTTACTGCTAGTCTTTATTAAAACAAATCTTCCAAAAATCAAATATACTTTTCTGAAACTTTATTTGAGGAATATTTGCAGATTTAGAGAATAATTTATCTGACTTGAAACAACTATTATTTACTTTAAGTTTAAAATATTAACTATTAATGTTGATAGCTGCGTGACTGCTCCATGACAGATAGCTTTCTATTTAATGTTGTTCTACGGAGGCTTTACCCGTAAAAAAATAATTGAAGAATATAACGCGAGAGTATTTTAAGTACTCAATAATCTTAAAAATTTAAAAAACAATATTCTCCGTAATCTAATGTTTTATTGAATGTTAGAGAAATTTGGCTTTAAAATTACTATAGTCATCGCTCTTGTTTTCTGATGTCATGTATGGGCGTCTGTACGTACAAAAATCGGCACACACAAAAACAATTCAAAATTATTTTAAAAAATACTCGGTTATCATATTATAACAAGTTTTATGATATATGATTAGAAATTAGTTTTACTTAAAAGCAATATTCCCTAACAATTACATCATTGAAAGTGAATTTTAAAAGATTTAAAAACTTCATAAATTATTTAATTTAAAATTGAAAAACAAAAACAATATTGTCCTTAATATATATTGCTCAAGAAAGCAATCAAAAGCTTTTCTAAATAATGTCTTCGTTCTATTGCTTTTTTTATTTTACGATTCAGAGCAGATTTGCAGTAAAATGGGGTCCGATTTTACAAAAAAAATCAAAAAAAAATCGATGATTTAAATTCTCCAAAGAGAACTTTTAACAGTCATTAAAATTATTTCTTTGTGTTTCTCGAATTTTCACAAAATAATTGTGGGGAAACATGTAAAAAAATATTTTTAGCAAGTTTAATTAAAATTCCGTATGCTCTAAAAAGGATTCAAAAATGAATTAAATCTTAAACAAATACTTTGATCTTTCCTTTTAAGTTTTAATACTATGAAGATTTTGATGATAAAAAACTTTCATTAATTTTGAAGCACTTTTTCGTCGGTATACGAGTGTAAACTCCGCCGAACAATCAGTTTAATGAGCCACATCACAAAACTGATCGTCCGAATAGAGCGAGAAGCAGAATTAGGCCAGAGATAGGACAAGAACAGTGCGGGGTCGTCAAAGACACTGGAACAAGTAACGCCATATTAATGATTAGGACGCTTTCCGAAAGGGCAATACAAATGAAGAAGAACGTTTTATCGATTATGCAAAGGTGTTTGACAAAATACGCCACAAAGAATTAATAGAGATGCTCAGCAGCCTTGACATATTTGGGAAAGACATAAGAGTAATCAAGAATCTCTACTGGCAGCAAACCACCTGCATACGCACAGGTAACGAATTCATCAGATATACAAAGATAGAAAGGGTCGTAAGACAAGAATGTGTCTTTTCACCGCATCTATTCAACTTGTACAGCAAGACTATTCTGAGAACCCTAGATGTTATGTCAGAATTCGTCATCGGAGGCCACAATTTGAACAACATAAGGTACGCAGATGATACAGTGCTGATAGCAGACTCGGAAAAAAAAAGTACAAAACCTTTTACAGAATGTAGCTGAAAAGAGTGACAAGAAATGACTACAAATAAACTGCAAGAAAACCGAATGCATGGTCATCAGCAAAAAGAAACGTCCAAATTGCCAAATACAGGTAGGGATACTAAAATCAACCAGGTACAAAAATTTAAATACCTGGGGAGTGTTTTAACAGAAAACGGAAAGTGCGACACAGAGATCCGAAGGCGAATTGGCTTCGCGAAGGACGTATTCCAGAAGCTGAACAGAATAATAATAGACAGGAAGATTTCGCTAGAAACAAAGAAGAGTGTACTGGATTGCTATGTGATGTCAGTTTTTCAATATGGCAGTGAATGATGGACAATATCATCAAAGATGAAGGAAAAACTTAAAGCAACTGAAATGTGGTTCTACAGAAGGATGCTGCGGATATCATGGATCAAGCATGTGAGCAATGATGAGGTTTTGGAAAGGATGGAAACAAAAAGGAAATTAATACTGAGCATCAGGAGGAGACAGCTAAAGTTCCTGGGACATGCAATGAGGAAGGAGGGCTTGGAAAACCTGATACTAACAGGCCAGATGGAAGGGAGGAGAGACGGGGGCAAACAGCGTGTAACGTACTTGACTGGCAGGTGCATGGGAGAACGGAGGTTGCGTGGTGTAACAAATGAAAGCGTGCTAAGAGCCACCAGGGATAGGGAGACATGGGAGGCCATGATCGCCTACGCCCTGAAAGGACAAGGCACATAGAAGAAGAAGAATGCTAATTTTTAACGATATTTTGTGGAAGTACAAAAATATGTAATATGGTGAAGGAGATAAAATTGTTTTTTTTAATTTTTTTTATTATTATTATTATTGTTGTTGTTGTTGTTGTTATGATGATGATGATGATGATGCCATTTTTCATCATATTTCAATTTCTGCTTTGGTCTCACTACCAACCAAGTCTGCGGGGAGACCTAAGGCAGGTCGTGGCGTGTTGTTATGACTCCATTTCATGTTTTTCTATCTTCCCTATCATCCCTAGCATTACATAGATAAAGTTTTCCTTAGTGTGTAGGCTGTACTTAATAAGACAATTTTTTTGTATATCTCTTAAGCTGGGGTTTCCAGGGATTCTTTCAATGTGTTGTTTTGTTCCATTTTTTATCATCCCAAGTGCACCTACTATCACTGGCACAACTCTTGTTTTCAATTTCCACATTTTTTCTATTTCAATTTCCAGGTCTTTATATTTTGACAGTTTTTCAAAATTATTATTATTATTATTATTATTATTATTATTATTATTATTAGGCTGATCACAATAAGAACAAAAATTTTAAAAATGTAAACTTTGTAAAACAAGAAAAAATCTTATTAAAAATGGCTTACCCGCGTGATAAATATGTTTTACACTTAGTGCACATAAGTTTTTTAATCTTTTTTCCGATTAGGAGGAGCATTTTTTATGAGTAAATCGCTTATTTAGCAATAATCGGTAATGGTATTTTTATTTTTTAAGTTCACCTAACTTTTATTTTCGTGCAAGCTGTTAGTGTTGTGAAATTGGCTGTTTAACACATCATGAGACTTCTTTTTTTTTTTTAACGTAACAGAAACAAGCAGCTTCGCTTTTTTTATCTTCCATTTGAAAATGTCTCTAGCCAATGCCAAAAATTCAAATTTTGAATTTATTGGCATTGGCTAGACATTATTTATTCCTTATTTACAATAACAATTTTTATTTTATTTTTTTTAGGTTTCGTTAGATTTTATAAACTAATTCGAACAAAAAACATTATTGTAATCATTTATTTTAATAGGAATCCATTGCAATTTTTAGACACTTTTTTGTGAGCTAAGTCGATTTCGGGAAAAAAATCAACTTAAAAAAAGTAAGTAGAAACAGTGTTTGTTTTATTGATGATAATAAAAAAAAAGTTTCTCTATTTTATGAAGTATAAAACGATTTATACGTTAAAGTTAAAGTAAGGTAAAAAGAAATATTAAAATTGAAATTCACCTGTAAATGCGCGTTTTTTAATTTTGACCGCGCTAATTTTTTTATTAATTTATTTAAACACACACGACAAACACATTTTATCCCCAGGACCTAAAAACCTTTCGGGAACAAATATTGACTAAAAATTAAAATGTTTTTTCACACAAAAAACGAGGGGGTGCTGAAAATATTTTGGCGAATCAATGCATTTTTTTTAAAATGGCGTTTTGGCTAAGTCATGAACTTTTCTACATATACCCAGTAATTTTATTTATTTATTTTTTACCTAGCTTCATATCTCAAAAGGTTTAAGGGTTTGTTTGTATTTTTAAGACCCAGATGAAATTTTGTTGTTGAGATGGAGCCGTTTCCCTAGGCATTATTACTTCTCTTTCTGAAAGAAGCTTAGGTCAATCTCTGGTGCCAGAGGCGTTCCCAAAGTTATGAGAGGACTTGAGCAGTCTGTAGGGGAGTTGGCCAATGTACTCGTGACGGATACACTTTAAACCCTCGACTTATTTTTACTTAATCAAACGTACAAAGAAAATAAACGAACAAACAACAAGCATAACAGAATAACGAAGTTAAGAGATAAATTAAATATTCTTGATGTCTACAAGTAAGTGATTGAAAATATTATGATAAAGAACAATAGTTTGAGAAGTAAGCGTGAAAATATCAGACAATCTGATAAAGTATATCTGTATGTACAGAAATGAAACACTAAAGTTTAGAAACTGTTTTTGTTGAATGTTGAGAATTGTTCACTTAGTTTTTAGTTTTGAACAGTTGTCTCTTTTAACTGTATTATGGCAAAGATCTTGAATGTGTATGATTGTCTCGTCCTGTTTGAATTTGTTAAAAGTCGAGTTGATGATAAAAGGATTTGACAAGCGATTATAAAGTGGAAGAATTACTTCAGTAAGTTAGTTGAGTTTCATAGTGGTCGCTACCAAAGTTGTTGGTTTTAATGAAGACTTGTTTCTCCCCAGTCGTATTGGTGTTAATAAAATATTAACTTAAGGTTAAGAAGTTATGTGTCATGGATTCGAATGACGAGCTGAGTATATGTTGATTTACTAAGCGCAGCTTAGATGTGGCACAAGGCTACTCAGTTGTAACTGGTTTTAGCGAGACAACCATTACACCACGCCGAGGTGCCCACGAGCTGAGTATATGTTGATTGTTGATTTACTAAGTGTAGCTTAGATGTGGCGCAAGGCCGAAAGTAAGGGACACCCAGTGAGGATTGAACTCACTACTCAGTTGTAATGATTTCAGCAAGACAAGCTTGCTAACCATTACACCACCTCGAGGTGCCCAATATAGTGATTTTCTAAGCGCAGCTTAGTTGTGGCACAAGGCCGAAAGTATGTGACACCCAGTGAGGATCGAACTCACTACACAATTGTAATGGTTCTACCAAGACAAGCTTGCTAACCATTACACCACCTCGAAGTGCCCAGTTCTTTCTAAGCGCCGCTTAGATGTGGCACAAGGCCGAAAGTATGGGACACCCAGTGAGGATCGAACTCACTACTCAGTTGTAATTGGTTTTAGCGAGGAGAGCTTACTAACCATTACACCACGCCGAGTTGCCCACGAGCTGAGTATATGGTGATTTACTAAGCGCAAATTAAATGTGGCACAAGGCCGAAACGAGCTGAGTATATGTATTTATTGTGTCAACTGACACAATTGCGGCACAAGGCCTAGTGGGGAGGGGGAACAAAATCTGGGGTTGGTCATGCAGTACGCTATCTTATTCCTAGCTAATTTCATTCGTGACTCAAGCATTCATTACAATTTTTCTCTCTCACCAAAGAACTTATCCTTCGACACTCATACTTGTCATATACCAGAATACCACAAGACACTCCGGGGGGACCTAAAAACGAAACGGGCTGAGTATATGAAATTCTTTTGAATTGAAGTTTGCTATTTATAATTTTTTGTTGATCACGTGATAGGTTCCGAATTTGTTCGCGCGAACTATCGTCTCCTAAAGATACAAGTGCACGTGCAAGGTAAAGAATTAATGGAAATATGATTCTAATATATTGACCAATCAGAAAGCGTTTTTGACAAGTGATCCACTTTTAATGGGTTTAGAAGAAATTGAAAACATGTGACTGTGATCCACTTTTAAAGAGTTTAAAACTGGAAATGTAGAAATGTGTTTCTACAAGTCTTAGTCAAAAGTTCAACTTTAAATACAACCTCGTGCAACATTCCATTGGAATCGGCGTGTGGATGATAAATAGCTACTCAAATGAATCTTCTTCAGGAACTATTTTGTTATTTGTAAGTTAGTCAATCAAATTGGAATTCCTTCTTTCCATTTTAAAAGCAACTTCAGACTGTATCAAAAGTGGTCACATCATGAGTGCGAATAGGTGGTAGGATAATTATTTTATTGGAAAATTGGGAAATAAAACAAACTGACTATTTTTATTTATTTTCTTTGGAGTGATGAGTGAGTCTTTTGGTTTTCGCGTAGTAACAAGTTCGTTAATAAGGTGGATATTGATAGCAGTCTGGAGAAATATCTGTTTGTGGTTGTTTTTAACTCAGACCAAGATAAGGGAAGGAGTAATGTGAGAAATTATATCAGTGTCAATTGACTGTTTTTTTTTTGTTTTGTTTTTTTTTTCGGCTCTGAAACAGGCGAAAATGTCAGGAGCAGATGACCTTTTACCTTTTTCTTTAAGTGTCACATGTCTGCGTTTTGTTTTGTTTTGTAATTTTTTTTTGTTGTTGTTCTGTCCTCTAATGGTGTCGTTATGGTAGCCTCGGCACTAAGGTGTTATGTTTTATATCCTTTTCAACGGGCTGGAGAATTTGGCGCGAACATCAAAAAGTCTCTGTGTGTAATTTCTTTATTTTTGTTGTTGTTCAAATGATTTTATTTTCCGACGTTTCTTGCTTTTTCATTTTGTTATAACGGAAGTTATGCGCGAAGCCTCCCTGATTTTTGATATTTTTCAGTCACAAATAACTAAGCTCTGCTCCTGCAAACTACGGGTGTTTTTGGCCGGGTTTAGTCTTTTCTTGTTTCTCTTTATTTGAGGCTTGCCTTCTAGTAGGTTAAAAGAAGTATAGAAAAAGAAGTTTAGAGAGAAAAAAACTTAAAGATAAGTGTTTTAAAGAAAAGTGCAAATGTCTTATTTTCATTTTAATTCTTTTCATTTTTGTTTATATATTTTATTCTAGTATTTTATTTTTTATCAGGACTCACTACAAGACAAACAGTGTCCGTCTTAGGGTTTAAAAGACAGAACACATGGTTGTTAGCAAAAGGATGAGCCCAAAGTGCGAATTGCAAATTGGAGATATCAAAATCAAACAAGTGCAAAAATTTAAATTTCTTGGAAGCGTTTTAACACAGGACGGAAAGAGTGACACTGAAATCCGAAGGAGTATTGGGATAGCCAAAAATGCATTCTAAAAATGTAAGCAGAGTATCAAGAAATAGGAAAATTTCGCTGGAAACAAGAAAAAGAGTACTACACTATTACGTGATGTCTGTCCTCTTGTATGGTAGTGAGTGCTGGACAATCTCCTTAAAGATTTGTTGATTTGTATCAACAGAAGTGTTACTCTACAGAAGGATGCTGAGAATACCACTGACCGAACATGTGAGCATCAACAAAGTTTTAGATAAAATGGAAACAAAAAGAAAACCTCTACTTAACATCAGGAGGAGACAGTTTAGGTTTATAGGGTACATAATGAGGAAGGAAGGCTTGGAAAATCTTATACCCATAAGAAAATTTAAAGCAGGAGACGCAGAGGAAAACAGTGCATGACATACTTAATGAACTTGAGTAAATGAATATCGGAACGGAGTTTATGTGAAATAAAGACAAAATTTAATTATAGCTACAAGGGACTGGATGTTGTGGAGAGCCATGATCGCATACGTTGTGAGGGGACACGACGCATAAAGAAGAAGCAGCAAGTTGATCCTACTCCTACTCTGCGCATTTAATGAATATCACCAGTTTATGTCGAAATTTTTTAGATGAGCGATTATCGTTTGTGAACATTGTGGTTATTAATTCGGAAAGTGGAAATGGCGTGCCGAGTTCAAATTCTGGCCTTAATGTTGAACTGTAACTCATGCTATTGAGAAAGACATGAATCTATTTATTCTGCTCAAAATAGATTTTGTAAATATCAGAATGAGTCACATATAATTTTCGGTTTTCACTTTATTCTTTTAAAAATAATACATCTATTGAACAGGTGAAGAGGCTCATCCCTTGTTTCCTGTTTAGGATGCGGTTTTCGGCTTTCTCTTTTCCATTCTTTTTACCCTTACGTAGCCCCCTGCGCATCAGTGGCGTTACTGCCTTGCTCGGGGTGATATGATTAAAAAAAAAAAAAAAAAAAAAAATTCCCCGTTATTTGCAATGATTCGTTGTCAATTATCAGGCAAACCCTTCGGAATTAATTCGAATTAACTAGTATGGAATGAATTAGATAGGAGAGTTTGAATAGAAGAGCTAAAGAGTGAAAGTGAGCTTTTTAAAGATTGAAGAATGCTTGGAAAGGTCTGCTATCTATTTTTTAAACTGTTAGAAAGAATGCCAAAAATGTGTAAAGCACTAATTAAGGCAGGTGGTGGTTTTATTGACACAAACAAAATATGATGCTGTTGTATGATAATCTTTTATAGTTAAGTGCTTATCATTTTGTAAGAATAAAAGCAAATACACAGTAGTTAGTGAACTTTTATCTTTTCATTCAATAAATCGAAAAGTGTCTAATTTTAAAATGTTTATCAAGAAATGCAAAGTGGACCCAAACTGTTTGCCTGTAGTGTGTGTATACATGTATTTATGTGTATTTTTTTTCAGATTTATTCTTTAAAAAAATAAAGCACAATTATTGAATTATACATTCATCACGACACGTGTATTAACACGCACATATACATATATTAACTAACATTATCGTCCAACATACACCTAAACAGACAAGAGTTTCTATACAAACATACACATACACTATTATACACTTTACCTTACAAAATATTCCATGCACATACATTTAAAAAATGTCTATTGCTTTAATACACGTGACACATATCTGACCAATAAGAATTAACCCCGAAGCACAACATACCAGTATTTAATAAAAGTGAAGCTTGGCAGATTGAGATCAGTCTGTTAAGTGCCATACGTGATACACGCTTGGGCGACCATGTCTTGAAAGAGACATGATAGACTGGGCAGAAGATTATCCCGCAGTAGGATGCCATTGCTTTCTGCGGTAGACTGGTTGCCGATCAAGGCTATAGAACCCAATCTGTCCTATTATTTAACCCATAACTGGAGGGAAGAGATGGATTAATACCTTTCCCAAGGGTATTTGCGCGTAAGTGAAGGCAACGAATATCAACTGGAATTTGAACTCGGCTCTCCGATTTCTCGTTCCGAGCCGATATCCACTGCACCACAAACGCACGTCCTACGATTGAGATACATTTCCTATTTTGTTCTTTTACTTTATTCTATACTTTTGCCGGATTCCGATCCATATATTCAACTCACCATTATTAGTAATGATTTATTACCACTTACCATATTGTCTCTTTGATAATTTCTTTTAGTAAAATTCCTCAGGGTTTGATACGAAAAACCTTTCACCGAACTCTTGAATTTGGGTTTCGTTACAGAATTTTTTTTCTTCTTAAATCGTTTTGCATAAACAGGAAGTTGTGAAGAGTCATGCTAACCAACTTCCTGAAGTGATATGGATAATCCGCATCAATAACCCTTACACTCTTATAATGTCCACAACGATAATCATTCATATAAACAGTTTCGACATAATCTCTTTTAATTTGATATACGCCGTGTCCCCTCAGGACGTAGACGGTCATGGGTATCCACAACTTCCTGTTCCTTGCCAAGTGAATGTGGCGAGTGAAGTGAAACAGACCAACTAAAAATTTGTCCAGTGTTATTCTTACTGTTTACGGATTCGCTATTGACGAGCGCAGGGCGCTTTTCAACCAAACTTTTATAGACACGTTGCAGCTACTGAACATATAAATGTGCATTTCAGTTTTCATTGGGTTTTTAGAACACTAAACAAATAATACCAAAGTGATCCCAACTCACGCACAACATTACCTTTCGTCTTTGGTGTTAAGAGAATTTATTTTCTTATGAATGAAGTCAGTCAACTATGTGCCATACGTGATACACGCTTGGGCGATCATGTCTCTTTCGAGACATGACTGACTGAGCAGGAGATTATCCCGTAGTAGATTGCCATTGCTTTCTGCGGTAAACTGGTTACCAGCCAATGCTATAGAACCCAATCTGTCCTGTTATTTAACCCATAACTGGAAAGAATAGACGAATTAATACCTTTCCAAAGGGTATTTGCACGTAAACAAATGCAACGAATTCAACTGGAATTCGAACTCAGCTCTCTGATTTATCGTTCCCAGCCGATATCCACGGCAACACAACGCACATTCTATAGGGACTATCTTCATCATGTGCCTTGTTCCTTTAGGACCTAGGCACCATGGGCTTCCACTTGGCTCTGTCTCTTGTTGGTATTACTTTCTGAGGTAGAGTGGGTGCCAACAAGGTTATGAAAGCCAAGCTATTTAACTTATAAGCGGAGGGAAAAGATACGGGTTAATACCTTTCCCAAAGGTATTTGCACGAAAATGAATGCAATGAATTCAACTGGAATTCGAATGAAACTTCTTCGAATTCGGGGTCATTTAGATAAATGACTTCAAAGAATTCTTTGATATAATTGGATGACCTTACAAGTGAAGGTCTTTCATCTGGATATTCGTATTCCTTGATTGGAGCCAAAATTAAGCGAGTTGTTCTTCTGTCGTTCCCTTTATTTATCTTTATCTTATTTCTTTTGTCGCACACGTGACACATAGAGATCAGGTTTTGGAGTCACTTGTGGATATTTGGATGTGCGTCGTGGTATATTAGATATCGGTTCAAAACGAGAAATTGGAGAGCCGAGTTCGAATTCCACATAAATTTCTTGGAAATACCCTTGGGAAAAGTACTAATCTTTCTCTTCTCTCTCCAGCTCTGGGTTAAATAGCAGGACAGAGTGGGTTCTATAGCCTTGGTTGGCAACCAGTCTACTACAGAAAATAATTGCAGCCTACTGAGAGAAAATATTCTGCCCTATTAGTCATATCTCTTTCGAGACATGATCGCCCATGCGTGTATTACCTATGGCACTTAACTGACTGACTGTGGATATTTATCCTTTCTGCATTAAACATTGTAGTATATTAGTGTACTGCAAATATATTCTTATATATTTGAATAATATTATATATTCTTAATATAATATAATATTATATAATAATATAATATAATAATATTATATATTCTTATATTAGTGTACTGCAAATATATTCTTATATATTTGAATAATATTATATATTCTTAATATAATATAATAATATTATATAATAATATAATATAATAATATTATATATTCTTATATTAGTGTACTGTACTGCAAATATATTCTTAACTATCACGTACGATTAGTAGTTAGCGTAATACGTTCGCCATTACAAAAACGGACATTACTTATGACTCAAACTTATAGCAAAGTAGGAGGCGCACTACAGTCTTGGGTGGCAGCCATTTAGGGCAAATCTGAATTCAAGACCATGGAGTCAACGGAAAAGACCTCCACAGTCTGTCCCAAAAATTAATTTCCCCTATTAAAAAAAAACAAAAAAAAAAACAGGAATCTGTTAAGAGTCATGATCAAAGGATATGGCATATAAAAATAGTATTCCTTTCTATTCGGTCTATGAAGATATGTACAAATATAACATGTCTCTTCGGGACGTAGGCGATCGTAGGTCTCCACAGTTTTTCGTTCTTATATGTGAGCTGACAGGAATTCTTTGGGAATATAATATAGTGGTTCCTTGTTATCTTCTGCACGGTTTTGGAATGTATAATTTTCCTTTTTTAGACTTGTCGCCACCAAGGCTAGAGGGTACAGTCCACCCTGCTACTTAACTTGTAATTGGAAAAAGAGTAGGATTCATACTTTTTCCGATGATACTTGTGGGAAAGTAAATGCAATAATATTCATCGGAATTTGAACACGGCTCTCTAATTCCTTTTCATGGCGATGACCGCTACACCATATACACACCTTTAAGATAATTATGCTGGTCCGAACAGAAAGACATATAATAATGAAGAAGTATTTGTTTTATCTTAAAGAAGGCATGAAACCACAATCCCTGAATGTGTTTTTCTAAAAGTCGGTTTCGTTACGTTCACCTACGGGAAAATATTTATGGGAAAGGTATAACTCCATCTCTTCCCCCTTAGCTATGGGTTGAATAGCAAGACTTGTATCTAAAAAGATCATCGTTATTGTTAAAGATTTGTTATTGCAATATTCATCTGCAAAAAAAAAAAAAAAAAAAAAGTTCTCACAATCCAAATCTTTTTTGGATTTAAATAGGCCACAAAGAATCGATAAACGTAAAAAAAAAAAAAAAAAAAAAAAATCTAGACTCGTAGAAAAAAAATAATTTTTAATCGTTTCACACCAAGCAAAACAGTATTGCTATTGGTGCGCAGGAGGCTACGTAAGAGGAGAATGAAAAGTTAGAAAAGAGGATAGCGAACAGAAAGAGAAACGGGTTACAGTAGGTGTCAGAGAACGGTTAAGAGAATGATGGAGGAGAGTGAAAAGGGAGAATAACAAAATACAGGGGGTGTTGGAGAAAGAATAAGAGAAGAATGAGAGTCAAGAAGATAAGAGATAATAGCAATTGACGTTGAAATTAAACTCTTAGATATTGTAGCTATCAGGGAAGCAAGTATACGGAAAGGAATCCCACAGGTGGGAAATGCGAGAAAAGAAGCTGAAAATATAGAGGCGTCGGCTGCATTGGTTATTGTGACTGTAAATGGGTGGGACCTTGTTGCCAGTCTGGTTTCTCGAGTAAATTCATGTAAAGGGGGCAACATGGAGCTAAGCTCGTCGGAGCAGAATCCGTGAAAATATTTGTAGAAGAGACAGAGGGAAGCCGCACCGCGTCGGTGAGAAAGTGACTAGAGTCGAGCTGCCAGATTGGGAGCGATTATATTGCAGATTCTCCTCTGGATCCTGTCGAGAACCCCGATATGAATAGCAGGGGCGCCCGACCAGATATGGAAATACAAAACGATAACGAAATAAATATCTTTGAGTTTGAACCAAGAACCGTTTTTGTGTAAAATCTGAAATGAAAGTTAACAGCCTCTAAATAGTCACGTAATTAAGTATCAACAAGTTTCACATTTTATACATAATGAATCATAGATCAGGAAAATAAATTGATATTAGCTTTTTTGAAAATTACCTTCCAGCAAAGGAATTTAGCATTAAGGCTAAGATGTTTACTTTTTTCCCACTTTTATTGATGTTTTTCTCTGCATTTTATTGGTGCTTATTTGATCTAACGCGCAAGCACGCAATAAAAATGGCGGGAGGCTGGCTCAGTAATTGATTTGCACAATGGAAAACTTTCATGTCTTATTTTTGGTAAATAATCACTTTTATTTATTTATTTCACATGACATTTTTAAAAAAACAGTTCCTGGCACACATTGACGTCTCTCCTTTCTAGAATTTTCAAAAGTTTAAATGCAACGCCAATTTTGTCTTCTTGAGTACCGTTCCTTCATCGCTATCTCCTAACTCCCTTCACTAAAAACTTGCTTTTCTCTTTCACTCTTTGTAACCCCCACCCCGCGTCCTAGTGATATTATCACCTTCCTTGGGGTGGAATCACAAAAAAGTCACAATCTTCCTACAGTCACCATAATGCCACAAATTCTCAATGAAGCTCTAACTAGCTCCCCAAAACTGAGTGTATTTTAGATGTGACACAAAGCGCACACAAGGATCATATTCACTGCTCACCTCACTTCCGGTTGCATTTCTGACGCGGAAACACTGTTCCAATTTATGCTTTTATCCCGTTCATAATCTGATATATAAACCAACTATGAAAAGCAAATCTAAGACAGTTTCAAAGTATCAAATCCGAGCCAGAAAAGTAGATTTAAACATTGCTTTTGGATGTTAGTTTTGAGGTCGATTTAAGACTTCATAGAGATTTTGTGGTATTATTGTGATTGTAGTAAGAATGATGCTTTAGTGTAAGAGTTTTTATCGAATGACTGGGCCAGCGATTAGGGTTAGCGAGTTTAAACGTTAGAACAGAGAATAAATTTTTAATCAATTTACAGAAGGGTACATTTAGGATCCGAGTTCGAATTCCAGCTGAATCCATTGTATTCACTTACGCACAAATACCCTTGGGAAAGGTATTAATCCGTCTCTTCCTTCCAGTTATGCGTTAAATAGCAGGACAGATTGGGTTCTATAGCCTTGGTCGGCAACCAGTCTACCGCAGAAAGCAATGGCAACCTACTGCGGGATAATCTTCTGCCCAGTCAGTCATGTCTCTTTGGAGACATGATCGCCCAAGCGTGTATCACGTATGGCACTCAACTGACTGATTCATGGAAAGAATATATAAAATAAGACTTCTTCTTCTATGTGCCTTTTCCTTTCAGGACGTAGGCGATCATAGCCTTCCACGTCTCCCTATCCCTGGTGGCTGTTAGCACGTTTTCTCCTGTAACATCTCGCAGCCCCCGTTCCGTCATCCACCTGCTCAGGCCCTTCAAATATGTTATCCGGTGCTTTCCTCTCTTTCTTTTACCCTTTATCTGGTCTGTTAGTATCTGGTTCTCCAAGCCCTCCTTTCTCATTGCATGTCCCAGGAATTTCATTTGTCTTTTTCTGATGCTCAATATTAATTTCCTTTTAATTTCCATTTTTTCCAATACTTCATCATTGCCCACATGCGCGGTCCATAATATCCGCAGCATCCTTCTGTAGAACCACATTTCAGCTGCTTCAAGTTTTTTCTTCATCTTTGTTGATATTGTCCAACATTCATTGCCATATTGAAGGACTGACATCAAGATCATAAAAATGACGCTGAGTTTAAGGTGTTGACTATCTTCCGTTCTAACGTTTAACTTAGCTAGCGACAACCACGGACCCAATCATTCAATAATAATCCTTACAACATTAACAAGTCTGACAGATACGACAAAGTAGATCTGGCATCTGCTTTCAAAAAGGATCTCCAATCATTGTTTAACTGGGACAAGAAATAGGTTGTAAATTTAACGCCTCCGCAACAAAACAGCTTTCATTTAATCATCACAGAGAACCTTTTCTGTCCGCTGTTAGCATGGCTGAGGCTAAACCCCAGGAGACCAACTCTTTTCGCCTTCTTGGATTCACCTTTTCCAATGACTTGAAGTGGCGCCACTATATTGAATCAGTTGCTAGGAAAGTTAGTTCCCTGTGTCGTGCCCCCGTATTTACTCGACAGAATCAATCATGCACATTTACAAATCTACTATTCATCTGTGCATTGAATACTGAAGCTGTATGTGGTCCGGTGCTCCTACTGTATATCCCGATATTTTTGACAAAATTCAAAGAAGGATCTATAATATAATCGATCCAGATATGGCATCTCGACTGTATTTTCTACAAATATTTTCATACCAACAGCTCTGATAAGTTTTTTTTCTTGGCACCTCGAGTACAGGAATTAAAGCGTATTACTTGATTGGCAATTAGGTCTCGGTTTTTACTGTTGATTTAGCAGCATGAAATCGTCACTTCTATTCTAAAACTTTCTTTTTTCGCACTTCTCATCCCTTCATGGCTGCTTTGCGGCCAACTAGAATTTCAAAAGTTTAAATGCAACGCCAATTTTGTCTTCTTGAATACCGTTCCTTCATCGCTATCTCCTAACTCCCTTCACTAAAAACTTGCTTTTCTCTTTCACTCTTTGTAACCCCCACCCCGCGTCCTAGTGACATTATCACCTTCCTTGGGGTGGAATCACAAAAAAGTCACAATCTTCCTACAGTCACCATAATGCCACAAATTCTCAATGAAGCTCTAACTAGCTCCCCAAAACTGAGTGCATTTTAGATGTGACACAAAGCGCACACAGTAAGGATCATATTCACTGCTCAGTCGTAACTGATTTAGCGAGGCAAGCTTGCTAATCATTACACCACGTGGAAGTTCCCACTAGGAAGATATGTTTGTACAATAATCAAAACATACAATATATATAAAACCTGCTCTGACAGTGAGACCAAGAATAATACACTTACTGAAAATATAAACGTCTAAAATTTGCCTATCTCCGAACTAAGTAAATACTTATGAACTCAAATATAAACCACTAATATTTACCTATCCACGCACCAAGTAAATGCGTTTAGACTCAAATATCAGTCAGTTAGTTAAATGCCATATGTGATACATGCTTGGGCGATCATGTCTCGAAAGAGACATGACTGACTGAACAGAAAATTATCCCGCAGTAGGTTGCCATTACTTTCTGTAGTAGACTGGTTTCCAATCTATAGAACCCAATCTGTCTTATTATTTAACCCATAACTGGAGGGAAGAGACGGATTAATACCTTTCCCAAGGGTATTTGCGCGTAAGTGAATGCAACGAATTCAACTGGAATTCGAACTCAGCTCCCTGATTTCTCGTTCAAAGCCGATATCCGTTGCATCAAATATAAACGATTAATATGCATCTATCCTTAAACCAAGTAAATGCATATAGACTAAGACTTAGTAAATAAACAATCACTCTATCTATCTATCTATCTATCTATCTATCTATCTATCTATCTATCTATCTCCGAACCAAGTACATGCTTACAGACTTTATGATATGAGAAACAATATATTTTTCAAGAGTAGTATTGAGGAAATTGTAAGACAAAACAAGGAAGTTTTATTCGTGACGCGTTTCGTCGGTTAGGACTTCATCGAACGGGGTTTGTTGTCGTTGTTATGACTACGCATGCGCATGAACAGGAGACGCTGGTAGTTTCAAAACATACGTCAACAAACTCAGTCGGTTGAAATGCGTCACAAATAAACTTTTTTCCCATTTTGTTTTACAATTTCCCTTAAATAAACGACCAATATTTACCTATCGTCTATTTTCAGAGCTAAATCAAAGGCGAAAAATGTACATAGCGTTTAAGAATGAACACCAAAGATAAAGAAAATATAACACTTTCAAGCTAATTACCTTTAACCTGACTAACCATTTCTGTTTCAAAACAGATAGCTGGTCGGACGTCATGTAAACAGATTCCAACACCTTCGGATAAAATAAATGTTTTCATTAAATCATACCAGCCATTTCTTTGTGAGCGGGCAGAGTAGTTGGTAGTGATTTGTTTCTTTGTTAGTCGAAATTTCATTCTTAGCTCATCGCTCCCAGTGACGACTCTGGCCAACGCAATCTGTTCTGAGATAGTTGATGATTCTGTAAACTATTTTTTTTTTACAGATAGGGGTGTTGAAAACCCTTTATCTTCCGGTATTTGAATTCAGAGCTTTTCCTTCTCCTAGAAGTCTGTCCTGCTATGAGGCGGGATGAGAGATTAATTCAAGGGTATTAGCGCGTAAGTGAATGTAATGATCTCGACTGAAATTCGAACTCGGCTCTCCGATTTCTCAATCCGAGCCATCACTCCAATCATGTGTCTCTGTTTGTTAAAACGCCTGTAGTATATGTTTCTTGAACTGCCTTATTGTGACAGACGGAAATTCAGATTTAAGACATGAAATTAAATAAGCATCTGTTCCTTCAACCAATCGCGGCGCCAATAAGAAATTTACTTCGAGAGTTTAACTTCTCCACTTATTTGCCTCAAAGTATATCACTACTAATGATACCTTTTATGGACAAAACATGAGCAACAGAATAAAAGAAATTTGGCAATCTTTCATCTTCGTGCCGGCAAAAACAAAAGAACGGATTTTCCTTTGACACCGCTATTATTTTAACTACTTTCACTACTCAGCGATCTTTTTAAAAAAGAGATTATTGAATTTTAATAATTACAGGGAACCGACCATCTTTTCAGCATCTTTAAAAATTGTCACTTAGACGATTGATGTTATGTTCATCACCCCGACTCTAGAGTTTCGTAGATTAACCTTTTTGTAATCGTCCGGTCCGCTCGTCAGGAGGTTTTAGCAATTAACTGCTGATTTTCTCATTTACATTATGTTTATTATAGTTTTTATTTAGTTAAAAAAATAATTTATGCGCTTTTAATTGGTGTTTGTCTGATTCTTTCTTCTGTGTGTGTGTGTGTGTGTGTGTGTGTGTGTGTGTGTGTGTGTGTGTGTGTGTGTGTACGCAAGGTAGTGCGTACTACCGACTGAGGAGCAGGGGGCATCCTGATAAAAGTCTCGGATGCTTTGTGACCCTAGCGAACTTGTCTACATTTACTTTTTTCTACCTACATTATATACGTTACAAATTAAGCTAAGCACAAATGACTAATTAAAGGATGAAACATTTTCGCGGATTCTGGGTTCTTCCCCACCGCCTCCAAATTAGTGAATTTGATTTGCTTATGATAAGTTGAAAAAAAAAAAAAAAAAAAAAACACGATACGAAATTCACTATGTTTTATCCACAATGTTGAAGTTGATAAATTATTCAACTTTATAAGAAAAATCTCAAGCTCTGGTTAAAAACTGGCACAAAACATTGTTGATTTAAAATAAAATGATCTATTATGACATATCGCGAATTTGCATTTAGATACACTGTATTTATTTTTAAATTTTCCAGTTGAATTGTTCACGCATATTGCATATGATCCACTATTGTATATAATTAGGTTAGAATCAGTCAGTTAAGTGCCATACGTGATACATGCTTGAGCAATCATGTCTCGAAACAAACATGACTCATTGGGCAGAATGCCATTACTTTCTACGCTAGACTGGTTACCAATCAAAGCTACAGACCCCAATCTGTTCTGTTATTTAACCCATAACTGGAGGGAAGAGACGGGTTAATACCTTTCCCAAGGGTATTTGCATGAAACGGAATGCAACAAATTCAAATGTAATTCGAACTGGAATAAAATTACAATAAATGTTTATTTTATATGAATACTACTTTTTGAAAATTGGATGTAGTAGAATAGGGGTGGTTATCATAAATTCGTAGGATGCATCATAAATTCGGGAGGGGAGCATGAGATCCTTGCAGTGTGTGTGTGTATTTGTGTGTGGGCGATCTCGCGTTTGTGTGTATGTGTATAATTAAAATATATTCGATTATCTAAACTTATTTATAAATGGAATTTTGTCTCTGTGTGTATGTGTGTGTGTGTGTGTATATCCATTACCTATAGACTCCAAAACGGCTGAACCGATTTTCTTGAAAATTTACACAGTTGTACTATAAGCGTCTGCGAGTGTTCTTAGCTAGGTTTTGTGTCGAGGTACCCCCGATAAATATCGAAAATCGATAATCGAAAAAATCGGGTTATAGAAGGAGTGGTCCGATTTTAATGAAATTTGATACACTCATAGACAAAGACATAAGAAACGATATGCAGAAGTTTCAAGGTTGCAGTTCTTACAATAATGAAGAAAATCGACAATATATATATATATATATATATATATATATATATATATATATATATAAGGCAAGATGTTTGTGCGTGTGTCTGTTTATCTGCCTGTATGTCTGTATTTTTTTCAGCCCTTTTATTTTAGTTTTTGCTTCGGGTTTGGCTCTGATTGTAGTTCTTAGTCTCAGCCATGATATCATTTACACAGAGGACTTATTTAGCCTTCAAAATTCAGTTTACGATGAAAAAAACTTATTTGATATCGATACCAGGAAATCAAAATTTGACTTACATCCATTCATTTTTCTTTCAGACTACGGTTTCGCTTTAACTGGAAACAACTATTGCTTTTTAATCTTTCGTGCCAACGTCCAAAGAGTCTGAGCTCCAGGACCATGGATTAGTTTTAAAGCTTTCATTACACCCGAGCAACGCCGGGTTATACTGCTAGTAATAGTAATAAAATAGAAAATGTGAGTGTCGGAAATTTTTCCACCATCCATAGAGTTTCCCTCCTCCTATTTGGCACCTAATGTATATCTGTCAGCAAAAGGGAATTACTAAGATGCGAATTACAAATCGGAGATACCAAAATGAAGCAAGTACAAAAATTTAAATCTGTAGGAAGTGCTTTAACAGACGATAGAAAAAGTGACATTAAAACCCGAAGGCACATTGGGATAGCGAAAGGCACATTCCAAAAGCTAAGTAAGAAACAGAAAAATTTCGTTACAAACTTAGAAAAGATGACTGAACTATAATGTAATATCAGTTCAACTGTATAGCAATTAAAGTGGAACCATCTCATCACAGATAAAGGAAAATACTTGAGCCAACAGAAATGTGGTTCTACAGAAGGATGCTGAGTTCATACAGAAAGATGAATGGATTGAACATATGAACAACGACAACATTTTAGATAAAATGGAAACAAGAAAAGACATTTTGCATCAGAAAAAGATAGTCGAAATTTTTTGAATACATAATGAGAAAAGAGTTCTCGGAAAATGTAACACTCACAAGATATATTGAAGGCAAGAGGGACAGAGGAAAATGGCGCGTAACCTACCTAACGAGCCTGGGTAAATGTTTGGCAGAACAGGGATTGGAGAAATAGCAAAGTTTACTAAGAGTTAGAAAGTGGTGAAAATTGTGGAGAGCAATGATCGCCCATGTCCTGAAGGAGCATGGCGCATTGAAGGAGAATATCTGAATTCTAGGATGAGGAATTACCATTATTTACATTCCAAAAGAAATTCCCTGTAACGAATTATTTCAAAGCAGAAATAGACAAAACACAGAAGAAAAGAAAATATCGACTATGTGTAGTGTGGATGTGCAGATGATGTGATGAACAGCGGTTCAGAATAAGAAATTAGAGAGCCGAGTTCGAATGCCAGTGGGGTCAGTTACATGCTCTTACGCGCAAATACCGCTGGGAAATATATGAATACATTTCCTCCTCCTCCCTATGATTCAAATAGATGGACTTTTACGGGCTTTTACTTGAAAAAAAAGTATTATTTAAAAAAGAAACTTTTAATGTAATATTCATTTGTAAAATTGAAAATAAAAAATTCTTACAATCCAAAAATATGTTTCAGCTTCAGATAACCCCCAACGGCTTGATAAATAGTAAACAAGACAATACAACAACCATGACAGCGTAAAAATAGTAGCAGAGTGGGAATTATTTACTTTTCTTTTAATTTTTCACCCCAAGAAAGGTAATGAAGCCACTAAGACGCAAGGCGTTACTGACTTTGAGTGAATATAAGAAAATTAAGAACAGTATTAAGGAGAGAGAACAATAAAAGAACTGGTCCTGGGTATGGCAATAAACTACATCCGGCATCAAGGCCTCTGATTGGGAAGTTGTGAGGAGCATGGAACCACTTCTTAATTGCGGTTGTTCCCAGGTCCACCCTGACCAAGGGTGGTAGCACCTGTTACGGTCCCAACTATGGGCAAATAGTTTATCCACAAACTTCTTTTTTTTAAAATCATATCACCCCAAGCAAGGCGGTAACGCCATTGATGTGCAGGGGGCTACGTAAGAGTGAAAAGATTAGAAAAAAGAAAGCCGGAAACCACACCCTGAACAGGGAACAAGGGATGAGCCTATACACCTGTACAATAGACGTGGGTGGAGTGTGAACCGGGCGATAGTTTAGTCTATCTACTCCAGTTGAGAAAAAAAAATGAAAAAGAAAAGTGAAAAGATTGGAAAAGAGAAAGCCGGAAACCACATCCTGAACAGGGAACAAGGGATGAGCCTCTTAATCTGTACAATAGACGTGGGTGGAGTGTGAAACGGGCGATATTTTAGTCTATCTACTCCAATTGAGAAAAAAAATGAAAAAGAAAAAAAGAAAAGTGAAAAGATTGGAGAAGACAAAGCCGGAAACCACATCCTAAACAGGGAACAAGGGATGAGCCTCTACACCAGTACAATAGACGTGGGTAGAGTGTGAACCGGGAGATAGTTTAGTCTATCTACTCCAGTTGAGAAAAAAAAATGAAAAAGAAAAAAAAGAAAAGTGAAAAGATTGTCATCTTCAGTTTTCTCAAAAAAATGTTTTTTTTTCATCAAAATCTGACTAAATCAATCTTTTCACTATAACCGAACATTAAAAAAAAACATATCTTAAAACCCTACCTTTTGGGCATTAAATAATCCACAGAGGTTGATATGCTGTTAAACAAAACTTCAACTCCAACTCAATAAAAGAACAGGAAGATGTCGATTGACATTACAACTACCGTATTTTCCGGCTTACAAGATGCACTTTTTCCCCTAAACAATACCCTGAAAATTACGTTCGTCTTCCAAGACGAATGTGTCAGTTACCACCATGACATGGATGGTAGTGAGGATCATTTATTGTACATGACTGACAGTAGTGATGACTCTGCAAATAATATTTTAGAGTTTTTACATGAATCCAGCAGTGACGAGTTTTGGGGATTTAAGGATTAATAAAATTTCTTTGATTCTTTTATATTTTTACATGCATATTTTAAAATTTTTTAATTCCTTTTTATGAAAATAAAACCACCCTTGGACAATGAAAGATGCAAAGTATATTTACTAACCACCAACTAGTATGTTATTGCCATACAAACAAAATCGGACGAGTGATTAATGTAAGCAATACGTGGTGCCAGTATGTGAGGGACGCATGGTGAATGCGTTGTATGAAAATTACATTTTTTTTCTTAAAAATTTCATTCCAATATTAAGGTTTGTCTTTCAAACCGCAGTGTCTTGTAAGCCGGAAAATACGGTAATTTTTTGAAGATCAATGTTGACTTGGAAGCAAGAAGCCAAAAAAGAATTCAGTAAGCGAGAAATGCAAAAGAAGAAAATGTTAGCATAGAATTTTCGGTTTCATCTAGTATTTTCAACAGCAAAATGATGAGAATTTGCCGCTAATCTTTTCAGTTCAGATAATTGCCGTACGTGATACACGCTTGGGCGGTTATGTTTCCTTGGAGACATAACTGACTAGGCAGAAGATTTTCCATTACTTTCTACGGTAGACTGGTTGCCAACCAAGGCTCTAGAACCAAATTTGTCTTGTCATTAAATCCATAGCTGGAGGGAGAAGAGATGGATTCATACCTTTTCCAAAGGTATTTATGCATAAGTAAATGAAACGGATTCGACTGGAATTCGAATTCAGCTCTCTGATTTCTCATTACGTGCCGATATCCATTGTACCACAACGCCAATCTTGAACTGCACTTAAATTCAAACTGATATCCTCATCTTTATTGTCTATCACAACGTTTCGGTCGTTGTGTCCCCTGTCCTTCTTCAGGTGTCTGTCGAGGAAATTTCTAATTGAATACTATTTAGTATCAGTCAGTTGTGCCATACGTGATACCCACTTGGGCAATCATATCTCAAAAGAGACATGACTGACTGAACAGAAGATTTTCCCGCTGTAGGTTGTCATTACTTTCTGCGGTAGACTAGTTGCCAACCAAGGCTAAAGAACACAATCTGTCCTGTTACTAAACCTAAGATTGATTAATACATTTAAGTAAGTGAATGCAATGAATTCAACTGGGATTCGAAATCATCTTCTCCGATTTCTCATTCCGAGCCGATAACCACTGCACCACAACGCACATCCTTATTTAGTATATGGAAGTATATTGTTTGGGTTTCTGCTGTTTCTTGCTTTCCAACAAACCTTATTTGGGACTTCTAAGAAAGCGAGAAACACCAAATAGCCTTTCTGCAACTTCTATTTTCTGGGAGTCATTTAAACTATTTCCGGTTGAATTAAGTTAAGAGGAAATATGAAAATATTCAGTTCATTCCATGAGCACAATAATATTTTTATGGTATGAAATATTAATTAGACCACTTTAAACATTAAGGATCAGGATTGTTTTTCTCGCTTAATCCATCGGCCGATACATTTATATAATCTTACTGAAGTAGACTTTAAAATGAATTTCGTTCGTATTAAACTTTTTGACCTATTGTATAGCAAAAAGGAAAATAACTCCATTATCCCCCATTCTTTTTTGTCCTGGGTATGACGATAAATTATATCTGGCAGCAACACCTCTGATCGAGAGGTTTTTAAACTACCACTTTATTGCTGTTGTTCCCAGGCCCACTCAGACCCGTGGTGGTAACACCTGATAGGGTCCTAGCTAGATAAACTGGGATAAAAAAAAATGAAAATATAAACATACATGAAAAAAATTTCCGGTAATACATTTTCATAGTAAAAGAATAAAACATTACTAGCAATATTATTTTGAAACAAAAAGTACCATCATACACATTTGGTAAAGAAAGAATATATATATATATATATATATATATATACCAAAGTTGTTTTTTGTTGTTTCTTTTTTTTATAATCATTTCACCCCAAGCAAGGGGGTTACAGAAAAAGAAAAACCAGGATACAGGGGATGGTGAAGAAAGGTTGGGATTTACGGAGTTGTTTGAAATTTAGGGAGATAAACGATGTCAACTGACATTGCATTTTGGAAATTGTAATTATCAGGGAAGAAAGTAAACGGAAGGGCGAGAAAAGAAACTGTTGGAGTAGAAGTGGTGGTTACATTTAATTATTCTAACGTCAAAAGGGTGCGACCTATGTGTCAATCTAGTAACAGGAGTAAATTCATGTGGTCGAGAGTTCACAAAAAAATAAAATTTCAGCGTTAAAAGACTCTTAAGGAGTTGATATGCCGTTAAACAAATAAACCCAACCAATCGCTCTCTCTCTCTCTCTCTCTCTCTCTCTCTCTCTCTCTCTCTCTCATCGATACACAAACAGAAATTGTTAAATACCGTCTTATCGGGTTTCGTAGATTTACAAAAACAAAAGTTTGCTTCACTATTTCTTTTATATGCCGTGCCTCTTAAGGGTGTTGGGGATCATGGCTATCCACAACTTTCTATACTTTGTAGTTCTAAGTAATGTTTCTACTCTTCGCAACTCAACCATTCCCTAAAGCCTATGGTCATATCACGTTGAATCGTCGGTTCTCGTACGATCATCGATGTTAAGCAACGTCGAGCCTGGTCAGGACGTAGATGGGTGATCGCTTTAGAATACCAAGTGCTGTAAGTTTTGATGCGCAGGCGGTGTAATTAATAACATCTCAGAATTGGAGATTAGAGTTCCAATTCCAGTTGGGTTCTTTTTATTAACTTAAGTACAAATACTCATGGGAAAAGTATGAAGCCAACTCTTCTTCTCCCCAGCTAGGGGTTAATTAGTAGGGTTCATATCAGTAAAATCATTATTATCTCGCAAAACGTCTTACAATCGAAAAATATTTATTGGTTTTAACTTGCAAAAAATTGATAACCGTAAAAATCAATTCACTCAATCTCTCCCAGTCCATTCTGCCATTAATTTATACAAACTTATTAGATAGGTTATTCGGTGTTGCCTGCTTTCCAATCTGTCCTCTGAGTGACAAATTCTCCAAGCCCTCTTTCTTATTATGTGTTCTAAAAATTTCAACTGTCTCTTTTTTATTCTAAGTACAAGAGACGGAGCGACAGAGATTGAAATCTACTGACGAATATCATAGACAAAATACGTGAGTAATGAGAGAGTTAAAGGAAATTATAACTACAGGAGAACATATTTGAAATTAAAAACACAAGGCGAAAATCTGAAGCCTTATATGAATAGTGAAAGTATAAGAATTTTAAAGTGAACGCAAAGGGAGTTAACTATTTACTATTCAAAGTTCAACTATGAGCTTGGAGCTATTAGTAATTAGGGTTTTGATTAGGTTAAAATAAAAAAAGGGGGAACCCAAAATACCAATTACAGATCGGGGATACTAAAATCAAGCAGGTGCAGAAATTTAAATACGTGGGAAGTATTCTAACAGGGGACGGAAAGTGTGAATGAAATCCGAAGGTGTATTAATGAAACTCGAAGCAACAGGGATGTGGTTTCACCGATAAATGCAAAGAATACCAAGAAAAGAACATGTGAACAACGAGCAAGTTTTGAGGAGAATAAATATTACGGAGAAGCTGCTGTTATTAGAAAAGGGCAACTAGAATTTGAAGACTCATAGAAATAGCAGAAGATGCTTATTAGAAAATCATCAAAACATCAAGAGATCAGAAAATGACCTTAGAAAAAAAGAGTGTTGGATGTAATATTTAATCTCCTATGGGGCAGTAAATGATGAACTCTTTTCCTCACAGATGAAGAGGAGACTTGAAGCAATAGAGGTTTAGTTCTACTGACAAATGCTAAGAATACCATCGACTGAGCACGTGGACAATGAGAAAGTTTTTGAGAATAGAATGAGGGATGGTAAAGAGCTAAAAGTTTATTTTAGCAATAAGAAATTGCACACATAATGAGGAAAGAGGGAAGGGAAAATTTAACACTCAGATGACATATTTAAGGTAAGATAAGCAGGAGAAAACAGCAAGTAGCCGTTGAGGATGTAACAGGAAACCATTTTGCTATCATTTCATATCATTTGCTATGCACAGATAATGAAGAAAAGGAAAATGTGGAGAGTCACGATCGCTTGGAATTAAAACGAAAAACATGGAGAAAGCAACGGGAAATCACTCGTCTTTCTCAAAAAGCCAAGGCAATTCACAGATAATGAAAAGAAACTGTGGAGAGCCATGAACAAATTGAAATAAAAAAGACATGGAGAAGGCAACAGTAAATCACTGGTCTATATATTTCCAAGAGGTTATGGCAAGCCACAGATAGTAAAGGAAGCTGTGGGGAGCCATGATCGTTTTGAATTAAAAACAGTGATGGCAACGGGAAATTTCTCGTCCATCTTTTCCAAGAAGTTATATCATTTCACAGATAATAAAGAAAAGGAAGCTGTGAAGAGCCACGAATCGTTTTGAATAAAAAGAAAAACATGAGAAGGAAATCACTCGTCCAAGAAGTTATGGCAATTCACAGATAATAAAGTAATGGGAGTTATGGAGAGTCATGAAAGCCTCCGCCTTGAAAAGAAGAAAAATGTCTATAAAAGAGGAAAACCTCGTCGTTCTGCTACGTCACAGGATATTTGGAATTTAATGATCAACTCATAAAGAGGCCCTGTATTTTTCTCAGGTATTTAACGTTACACTTGTTGAGATTCAATATTTACATTCTATTTCATCCAATTCCCAACAGATGTCGCATTAAAAACAAAACAAGCAAAAATAAAAAGTGAATACTTCACCGATGAGTTGTGATTAGCAAACTAATTTAGCCTGAACATTATCAGTCACTCAGTTAAGTGCCATACGTGATACACGCGTGGGCGATAATGTCTCTTTCGAGACATGATTGACTGGGTAGAAAATTACCCAGCAGTAGACTGCCATTACTTTCTGCGGTAGAACCCAATCCGTCCTGTTATTTAACCCATAACTGGAGAGAAGAGATGGTTTAATACCTTTCCCAAGCGTATTTGCGCGTAAATGAATGCAAGGAATTCAACTGGAATTCGAACTCGGCTCCCCGATTTCTCGTTCCGAGACGATATATACTGCACCACACCTAATTGGCTTTCATCGTGGTCAAACGACCGAATGACACTGAAATCATCAGTTCTTGTCTGTAGTCAAGAAATTTCGAAGTTGATCAGAATTTATGTGAGGAACCATACTGCCAGCAATTTTGCACTGCAAACAAATAAAGCGAAACAAAAAAGTGATAAATGGTAAATGTTCAAACAAGCGACATTTTTAGCCCCACCAATTCATACCTTCACAGCTGAGACCCACCATGCTACCCACACAGGTTTAAATGATCCTCATTCTCTTCGTAAGAATGAAGTTCCAGTTAGCTCTTTCCCTTGAAAATACTTTCGGGGAATGTTTTCTCGATCACAACAATCTTAAACTTTTTAAGTCTAAAGTCAACATTTATCAATCCTACACATTCTCATTGCCTACACTTACTTTCTTCGCTAACGACAACTTTATTCAATAATCCACTACCTTGAGTGACTCTTGGGACTTGTGTTCAGACAATATATACAGTTCCGGTTTAGGGCGTTCGTGACCTACGACGATTTGACGTTACGACGGCACCTAACCTTTAATATATTAATAAAAATCTTGTTTCGTCATTCCGCTGTACGGCTCTTGCAAAGTCGCGGCGTAAAGATGCGGAACTACTTGTTTTAGCAGAGCGGATGAATACTTCGTCTACAGGAAGAAGGACGCCGTTGTTTATAGTCGCGCGTCATGCGCCATATTTGTTTGTTCTTAAATTTTTTCGGTCGTTTTTCTTGTGGTTTTATTTTATTTATTTATTTATTTTTAATATTTTTGACCCTTCACTATGTTTCCAAAGCGTAAGTCTGATTCTTCTGGTGACAGTGCTTCGAAGAAAAGTAAATCCATCTTCATGGAACTAAAATTAGGGTAAATTTTTTATTTGTTTCCCGAAGGCCTTTACCCCGTCAAATCTTTCCAAAACATCCTTAATTCCGTGCAAATGTATATGCTGAACTCAAATCAATAATTGTTTATTGAAGAAACCTACCTTTTTTCATGTTATCGACCAGAAAAAAAAAATCGGACTATATCTTACCCCTTACCATCGTTCTCATATCTGATTCACCGCTGAATGACTTGAGTCGTAGAATACTTATTTCGGCCTATTTACTTCCTTTGAGCAATTACTCCACGATCTGTTTGGTTTCGGAACTCAATTTCCGCGTAATAATTGTAAAAAGGAAGTAAAAAGGCCGAAAAATCGGCAAGAAAGGCGTGAAGTCATTCTGCAGTGAATAACATTTTTGAAGCGTGAGATAAACAGCGACAAGAAGTTCGATATTTATATATATGTCTATAGTTAGACATAAAGTTTATACATGAGTCTATAGGTAAACAGTTTGTTCTAGAGTCTATAGGTAAACATAAGGTTTATACTTGTGTCTATAGGAAAACAAGATTTAAACTTGAGTCTACATGTCAATTGGCCCGTGTTATACTTGAGTCTATAAGTATACATTGACTGTTTATACTTGAGTCAACAGGTATAGGGCTTATACTTTAGACAATAGTTAAACAGAGCTTATACTTGCATCTATAGGTAGAAAATCAAAAACAAAAGAAACAGAAACAAAGGAAAGAGGTATCGAGACAGAAGAGATACCATTTTGATAGAGTTTACATGTTCTTTTGATAAAAATACAAATTTAAACCGCAATTCTAAATGAGTGAGTAAGAAAAAACAGTTCTATTTCATGTCAAAAAAAGAGACGCAATTTTCATCAGGCAAGGATTTACTTAGAAAATAACAGCATAACTAAATTAAAAGATGTAGGGATTATTATGAGTCTATATTTGCTGTTTATTTTTAGCTTGTTTCTAACTTTGAATATGCGTCGAGTTAATGGATGTTACGACGCATCAACCAGATTAGGATTATTTAATGCTAAAGTTTTTTTTTGTTATTCTTTATTTTAATTGAATATAAAAGCAAACAATGGTCAGGTTTATACTTGAGTCTACAGGTAGAAAATTAAAAACCAAAACAAGCGAAGAAAAATTATAATTAAACAGACGTCTTGTTTATAATTGAGTCGATACATAGGTCTTGATACTGATTATACTTGAGTCTATAAGTTCACTTTGGAAAGGTTTATACTCAAGTTTATAGATAAACATTTGTTGGATTTATAGTTGAGTCTAGAGCTAAACAATGGTATGGATTATAGTTCAGTCTATAGGTCAACATTTGTCGGATTTATAGTTGAGTCTATAGCTAAACATTGGTACAGATTATAGTTCAGTCTATAGGTAAACATTTGTCGGATTTATAGTTGAGTCTATAGCTAAACATTGGTATGAAGTATAGTTCACTCTATAGGTAAACATTGGTCAAACTTATAGTTTAGTCTATCGGTAGACATAGAGTTTATATTAGTATGATTTATATTAGAATCTAAAGGCAATTTATTCTAGAAATATTCACCCAGCCTTTTAGTAAAGTCTTGTACATTTACATTTAAGTATATAGGTAAACATTATTTGGATTTATACTTAAATCTATATGTTAACATTGGTCTGGGTTATACTTGACTCTATAAGTATACATTGATTTTTTTATACTTGAGTCACCAAGTATACATTAGTTGGGTATATACTTTAGTTTACAGGTAAACATTGATCTTGTTTACACTTGAGTCAACAGGTAAATATTGGTCGGGTTTATACTTGAGCCTATAGGTAAGTATTGACAATTTTTTTTACTTGGGTGAATAGGTAAACATTGGTCGGGTTTATACTTGAGTCTATAGGTAAGCAATGATCTTGTTTATACTTGAGTCTACAGGTAAACAATGGTTGGGTTTATATTCGTGTCTATAGGTAAGCATTGATTTTTTTTATACTTGAGTCAAGAGGTAAACATTGGTCGGGTTTATACTTGAGTCTATAGGTAAGCATTGATAGGATTTATACTAGAGTATATAGGTAACTACTGGGTGTGTTCATACTTGCATGTGTAAGTAAATATTTATTTTTTTCTTTGAATCTATAAGTAATCATTGATTTTGTTTATAACTGAATCTATCGGTAAACTCTGATCAACATTTTAAAGCTATGAAATATTTGCTGGCCTGATTTTAAAATTAAGAAATTAAATATTTGTTTGATCTCGAGATGGTTTTTTAAAGTTCTGGCTTAGCTGCATTTTATTGTAATTCTGTAAAAAAAAAACATACCCACATGTTACGAAATCTTACGGAAAGTTACGAAATGGTATTAACCAACATATTTATTCAAATTTATTTGTTTGAGTATTAGTTTTAATGGATGCTTGGGATTCAGGATGCATATTTTTCTAACAAACTTTCTCGAATATTCAGGCCGGTATATATATATATATATATATATATATATATATGTGTGTGTGTGTGTGTGTGTGTGTGTGTGTGTGTGTGTGTGTGTGTTTTGTTTAATTATAGAAAAACAGAGTATCTACTGAAATACGAGTATCCATTAAAAATAATCTTCAAATGGAGAATCTGATACTCACAGGTCAGATAGAGGGAAAAAGGACAGAGGAAAGCAACGTGTAACATACTTGATGAACTTGAGCAAATGGATGGCAGAGCAGGGTGGGGTAACAGGAGAAGGGTATTAAGAACGATAAGGAATAAGTAGATGTGGAAGGCCATGATCGCCTACGCCCTGAAGGGGCACGACACATAGTACAAGTCTGTTAGCCTGACTGAGGAGTGCCATCATTGTTTTTAAAAGTTTTTAATGACATTTCAATTTTAGAATACAATTTAGCATTTCTTTGGTGTAGTAAAAGAAAACTCAGAAAGTAACTATTTTCCATAAAACTGCCTTGATGTTACAATTATTTTTATTTTTAATAGATTTTTAATCTTATTGGTTTACAATATCGAGGTAAAAAATATCGGCAGCCATTGTGATTTCAAGGAAAAAGTTTTGATTTCGTAACCGTATTTTAATTCAAACTTTATTGCCAGATGAAAGTAAGAGCTACGAAATACAGGAAAATGTGGGGAGCCATGATCGCCTACGTCCTGAAGTCGTGAATTTAAGAAAAGTTGTGAGAACTCACTTCTTAAATCAATATTTTCCGACGAGATGCCGATATTAAATCTCACCCCTCTCCACCTCGGATTTCTTGGACAAACCGTAAAAGGAATTATATAGCTAGCTAGTTAGTGCGCTCTCTCTCTCTCTCTCTCTCTCTCTCTCTCTCTCTCTCTCTCTCACACACACACACACACACACACAGTCTCTCTCTCTCTCACACACACGCGCGCGCGCGCACACACACACACACACACACACAATTACGCACGGTAAGTCAAATTTAACGCGAAGTAGATTGTGGTCTAGAAAGAGTAAGCGGGGAAATGAACTTGTAGTTTCAGCAGCCACGTGGTCGTGTAACGAAAGAAATGAAGGAAGGTTGAAGACTTCGAGACGGAAGGAAGCAAAAATGAGAGAAGGTGGCAGGAAATAAAGTATTTTACCGAATTTAAAAAAAAAATCTGATACGATTGTACAGTCATTGCACCTCATCGCATTTTTTTACATTTCCACTGTTAAGATCAATTATAATATTTATTTATTTTTTGCTGATTTTAAGTCTTTCTTTCTTTTTAATTTTATGGAGCAATAATCACTTGCAGATTTAAGTTAAAAAATGCGATCCATTACAAAAAAATAGAAAATAAAATAAAAAAATGCATAAATTGTAGAGGTAGACAAAAAGTTATTTCCAGTTGACCAAAACAGAAAATAGCAATAAAAATTAATTATAATTTTTTTTTTTTGTTTGTTAATCATTTCACCCCAGGCAAGGCAGTTTTACTGCCACTGTTGCGCAGGGCGTTACATAGGGTGAAGTGATGAGAAAGAGGGGTAGGTTATAGAGGGTGTCAGGAGGAGGGTAATAGAAGGATGAGAACACTGGTGTGATGGGGGTGGAGTGGATGGAGAAAAGAGCTTGAGAAAAGAATGCGAGTCAGTGCGCTAAGTTTATTGGAGCAGAAATCGTGAAAGTATTTGTAGAAGTGGCACAGGGAAGCCACAAAACGCCGGTGAGAGAGCGACTGCAGCCAAGCTGCCAAGTCGGTGTTGCTCATTATTCACTTTTCACTCTTGATGGAGTCCAAGAGAGTCTTCATGTCTTTGTGGGTGGTTAATCATTATTCACCCTACGACCCATTTCGTATAAACCAGAGGTTCCCAACCAGTGGGTCGCGACCCCCGGGGGGTGGTTACTAAGCCTTGGCAGGGTAGTGTGTAGCCTTGTTAGAAGTAGCTTAGGATAACATTAATTGTATTTCATCAATTACATTTTTCAAGCTCTTTCAAGAGAACAGAAAACAGTCATGTGATCTGACAAGAATCCGCACAATACATTCTTCTTCTATGTACCCTGTTACTTCAGGACGTAAGCGGTCATGGCTTTTCACGTTTCCCTATCCCTGGTGGCTCTGAGCACGCCTTCTCCTGTTAGACCATGCAACCCTCGTTCCGTCATCCACCTGATTAGGTCCTTCAAATATGTTATCCGTTGCTTTCCCCTGCCGCTTCTTCCCTCTATCTGGCCTGTTAGTATCAGCCCTCCTTCCTCATTGCATGTCACAGGAACTTCAGCTGTCTCTTCCTGATGCTCAGTATTAATTTTTTCCATCATTTCTAAGACCTCTTCATTGCTCACATGCTCGATCCATGATATTCGCAGCATTCTTCTGTAGAACCACATTTCAGTTGCTTCAAGTTTTTCCTTCATCTTTGATGTTAGTCCAGCATTCACTGCCATATTGAAGAACGGACAGCACATAGCAATCCGGTACTCTCTTCCTTGTTTCTAGCGAAATTGTCCTGTTTCTTAATACTTTACTCAACTTCTGGAATGCTTCCTCCGCCATGCCAATTCACCTTCGAATCTCTGTGTCGCACTTTCCGTCTTCTGTTATAATACTTCCCAGGTATTTAAATTCGTGTACCTGCTTGATTCTAGTATCTCCGATCTGTATTTGGCATTTTGGGCTGCCCTTTTTACTGATGACCATGCATTCGGTTTTCTTGCAGTTTATTTCTAGTCATTTCTTGTCACTCTCTTCAGCTACATTCTGTAAAAGGTTTTGTAGTTTTTTTTTCCAAGTCTGCTATCAGCACTGTATCATTTGCGTTACTTGTTACTTTCTTCAGGTATCTTCTGTAGGAGGTCTTGTAGATTCCTTTCTGTGTCTGCTATCAACACTGTATCATCTGCGTACCTTAGGTTGTTTAAATTGTAGCCTCCGATGACAAATCCAGGCATAACTTCTAGGGTCCTCAAAATGTTCTCGCTGTACAAGTTGAACAGATCCGGTGAAAAGACACATCCTTGTCTTACGCCCCTTTCTATTTCTGTATATCTGCTGAATTCATAGGAGGGAAAATCAATCTTCACCTTTTTACTCAGTAGAGGTACAGTAACAAGACGCACAATTTCAGGTTCATTAAAACCAGACAGATAAGTACAAAATGTATATTGTTTTGTAACTCAGTTCTATTTTATAGTATATATATATATATATATATATGTGTGTGTGTGTGTGTGTGTGTGTGTGTGTGTGTGTGTGTGTTGGTACATATACTACACTTTCATCTTAACCAAAAGAGCGATTTTCGGGAAAGTGTTCGAGGCCATAATTAATGCTGAAATAGTTCAACATCTTACTGCCCACAAACTCTACTCTGACAGGCAGTATGGCTTCCGCTTTGCCAGGTCCACGGCCGACATGCTAACAACCGTTACGGAGTACATGCTCCAGGCCCTTGATGAGTCAGGCGATTATCGTGCTGTTGCTCTGGGCATCTCCAAGGCTTTTGACAGGGTTTGGCACTCTGGCCTTCTATGCAAGCTACGGGGTTACGGTATTATCGGACGCTTGCTTGATCTAATCCAATCGTTTTTAAATAACCGCAAAATGAAGGTCGTTTTGAATGGGCATGCCTCTTCATCCTACAGCACAAATGCTGGTGTCCCACGGGGCTCTATCCTGGGCCCGACGCTCTTCCTTATTTTCATCAATGACCTCCCAGATGAGATCAAGTGCCAAGTAGGCATCTACGCAAATGACACCACAATTTATTCCCGCATCAGTAAGAAACCCGTCGTGGCGAACAAACATAATCTCGCTGCTGACCTTGAACGGGACCTACACTCTGTGGGGAATTGGGGCAAGAAGTGGCTTGTCAATTTCAATGCGACTAAGACCAAGCTGTTGTCTGTCAATCATCACAGGCAACCTCTCCTGCCTCCCATAAGCATGGACCAAGCGATTCTCCCTGAAAGCAATACACTGCGCCTCCTCGGCCTTACCCTCTCTTCTGATCTCAAATGGAACCACTACATCGAGTTCATAGCTAAATCCACTGCTAAGAAGGTTGGGCCACTGTGTCGAGCCAGGATGTTTTTTCCGCCTGAATCCATCCTGCATATATACAAATCAACCATTCGTCCGTGCATGGAATACTGCTGCCATATATGGTCAGGCGCCCCTGCCGTTCATCTCAGTATTCTCGACAGGCTCCAAAGGAGAATCAGTATTATGATAGATACTGGCTTGGCGGCTCGACTACATCCACTTCCCCACCGACGAAATGTGGCCTCCCTTTGTCTGTTCTATAAATACTTTCATGGCTTCTGCTCGAACGAACTTAAGTCACTGGTGCCTCCTCAACGGGTGTTTACTCGTGCAACCAGATTGGCAACTGGGTCCACCCATTCACAGTCAGTTAGCCAAATGCAGACGACAATTCTACGCCTGTGGAACTCGCTCCCATATTCTTGCTTTCCTGACGGCTACAACCTCCAGGAATTTAAATGCAATGTCAACACTCATCTATTAACCACTTGACTCTAGTTCTTTCCCCCACCCCGTATATCCTTTCCTTTCTCTCCACCTTTGATCTGTCATCACACCTGTATTCTCATCTTTCTATTACTCCTTTCTAACTGGTTCGTCTTCCTCTTCACTCTCTTCTAATTAATCTTTTTACATCATTACCGGGGTGATACGATTAATATATATATATATATATATATATATAACCCACCCCAGCCAAAGCAGTAAATCCACTAAAACGCAAGGGTGTACAGGGTATGAAAGAATTAGAAACAGAAACATTAATAGAGAGTAGAAAGAGAAAAGAGTAATCAGGAGGACAGTAGATATCGATTGACATTGCATTTAAATTTTTACAGATTAAAGATGCCTGGAATGCATGGAAGAAAGTTCTACAAGCAAGAAGTGTGAGAAAAAAAACTATTAACATAGAACTTACGGCTAGATCTAGTCAGTCTAGTCTTACATTTAAATTCATAAAGTCTCAGTACCAAATCGAAGAGCTCATCCGAACAATTACCATTAAAGTATTAATAATAATAAAAAAGGCACAGAGAGGCAACCTTACAGCGATGGGTAAGTACTGAAGCCAAGTCGCCAGAGCAGGACCAATAATATTGCTGAATCTTCTTGAGATCTTATCAAGGAGCAAAAGGTAAATAGGGCACCAGATTATATGTGACAGCAATGTTTTAATCATGGACGAAGGCTAGATTTATAGATATGTAAGACAGATTCTGGAGATAAAAATTGTCTCGTCCGACACAATGAACCAACTTTCTTAGCAGCTGTCCTAGCTATGGATTTAATATATTCTTTTCACTTCATATCAGCTGAGAACGTTTGCCAGAGAAGGCGCATCGTGATACTTTCCTGTAGGTTGGTATAAGCCATGCTGATGAAATGCAGAGAGGGCCTCCCAGATGATTACCAGAGAGAAGTTTAGTTTTTGAGGCGTTAAAAGAGACAAGCCAGCTTTTACCCCAGTTAACGACGGTCTTGAAGTCGTTTTGGACATCAGCTGCCATTTTTATCTTTGCATACTGATCAGCCTTACTGTCGAGGTAAGAATAAATGCTTGTGTAAATGCAGTGCAGATGCCAAGTTGAAATCTCATCAGGAAGGTTGTTAATGAAAATTAAAAATAGCGTATGATGGAGTCCGTGTGGGGTGAGGACACCCAGGCTAGTACGAAAGGATCTAAACGAGTGGCCGTTCAGTTCTAAAATAACCACGTATAAAAAAGAATTTAGACGAAAGAAGTACCGACTAAAACCTCAGCAATACCTTACGGTCTCATACCATTGCAAAAAGGACAATTACAAAAAAATATGTGGAGCCCGTATTTATTATGTGAATGTGGTGCGTTCATTTAAACACTGGTGCAAATGGCCGAGAGAGAGAGAGAGAGAGAGAGAGAGAGAGAGAGAGAGAGAGACTTGATACAACAACCAAGTTCGCGTCCATCTTCATCAGCGCCAAACAAAGCAGGAAACTAATTGGGTGGATGACATTTCCCCCTGAGACAGCAGCAGCAACTAGAAATTCTCACAATATATATATATATATATATATATATATATATATATATATATATATAACATAAAGAAAGTTCAAAATGTTATAGCTGATTGCTTGTCTAGACCTACCAAAGCACAAAGCAGTTATGGTAAATCGGTGTGACTTACAAATTATAGCTGCTTGCACAACTTAAGAACCCTAAGTTACAAAAATTTCCAGACAATTTTAATACTGATAAAAATAGTTCCATATACTATGATATTGCTAACGGTGCTTCCAGACCATACACCTGGTGAATTACGAAACTTCTTTTCGATGTTATTCAAGCAATATCACATCCAGGAATTAAAACCCCGTGTAAACTTATCAAAACAAGATTTTTGGAACTCATGTGCACAAGACATTAAAGAAATTTCTACTCCAACAGCTTCTTTTTTCGCACTTCCCGCCTGTGGAATTCCCTTCCACATACTTGCTTCTCCGACAGCTTCAATCTCCAGGAGTTTAAATGTAAGGTCAATAGACACCTTCTAACACACTAACTCGCACCCATTCTCTGAAACACTCTTCCTATGTACCTCCTTACTCGTCTATCACCCTCCTTCTGACATTTCCTATATCTAATCACTCTCTCACCACCTATGTAACCCCCTGCGCTATAGTGGCAGTGGAATGCCTTGCTTGGGGTGAAATGGTTTAAAAAATGTGCAATGGATATCAATCTTGCCAGAAAAGCAAAATTCAGAGACATATTAAATTTGTATTCACCCTAGTGAATTGCCTACTATTTGTTTTACTACGGTTCACTTGGATATACTTGGTCCACTTCCTGTTACTAGGAGACATTATGAAACATACAATACTTCTTACAAATGCGTGTTAACCTGTATAGACTGCACAACTAAGTGAATCGGAGAAGAACCATTATCAGATATAACAGCGCGATCTGTCAATGGATTCATTCACTCGTTGACCACATGTTGGGATGTTCCACTTCACGTGATAACCAATCGTGGTACTCAGTTTGAGAGCGAATTGTTTTCAGAGACAGCCTCTATAGATTGCGCATGACTAGCTACCATCCCGCAAACGAATGGAGTGATTTAAGGTGCATATGGAGCAATTAAGGCAGCAATAATAGCTGAAGAAATAATGGCTGGACACCCGTTAGGGGTATCCGTGCTTCACCTAATTCTTCCAATACTTCACCCTTCCTTACAGTTATAGGAACGCATATAAATGATTCCTTAGTTGATAGTGGATGATACTAACGATAACGTAGATAATCAGAAGTTTGCTAAGGAGTTACAATGTACCTTACACTCCTTACATTCAACAGACAATAATTATAGATCTTTAAATCAATCACGCCAATACGTTCCTGACAAGACATGTAAAAGTGTATGGTTTAACGTAAAAAGATTCTGCAAGCCTCCAGAAGCCCTCTACATTGCTCTCTTTCAAGTGTTACGGAGAACTGTCAAATATTTTGTAATTTAAATAAACGATGAGATACAATGGTATTAATAGATATATTAAAACCCACACGTTAAACTTAAAAGTGATAAGCAAGTAATAACAAAAAAGCAGCCTCACAGTGATTATATAATTATATATAATATTAAACCTAGTCATACAAAAGCAGGTAGCAAAAATTTCTTGGAAAAGACCACAACCAGATTAAACTCTGCTACTAGGTAGGTAGGTTTGTAACGGGAGACAAAAATTAATCTTCCCTTGACCGAAACAAAGATAGTAATAAAAAATTAATTATAAATATTTATGAGAATAGAAAACAGTTGAAACATCGTTAAGTGGGAAAGTCAATCTTCTTGTTGCTCCGTGAAGTTACAGTAACAAGACGCACAATTTCAGACTCGTAACAACCAGACAGATAAGTACAAAATTTATATTGTTTTTGGAACTCAGTCTTTTGCAAGTAGATATATATATAATTTTTTAATCATATCACCCCGAGCAAGGCGGTAACGCCACTCATGTGCAGGGGACTACGTAAGAGTGAAAAGATTGGAAAAGAGAAAGCCGGAAACCACATCCTAAACAGGGAACAAGGGATGAGCCTCTTCACCTGTTCAATAGATGTGGGTGGAGTGTGAACCGGGCGATAGTTTAGTCTATCTACTCCAATTGTCTATCTACTCCAATTAGTCTATCTATTCCAATATCTAAACCTTGTATTAAGAATATCGAAATGAGAAGAACAATTTACTCCAAAAGCGAACAAGAGCGAAAGCATTAGCTCTTTATTGCCGGTTTGCGAATTAACTTAATAAATAAATAAAACGAAAGAATTGATTTCGTATCTAATGTGGAGCTTAGGGCATTTTTTATTCGTGCATGATATTAATTTTGACATTATTGTTTACGAAATTATTACAGTTAGTAAATTTATTTTTTCAACACTAGAAAATTAGTTTTCTTATTTTAATATTCTGACGAATGTTCTCAGGTGATTGGAATTTCGAAATGAACACTTTATCTCATTCACCGAGATAGATAGCCATAACTCATCGAACTAGAACAATCTACTCCTGTGAACGAAATAAAGAGTTCAGTTCGAAATTCCAACCACCTGAAGAAGGTCAGAGCGTACAACGGCCGAAACATTGTGAATATGGCAACAAAGATGAGGACAACAATCCAAACAATCCAAATAGTGCAAATAATTACAATAACTAATTTCCGAAATATAGACAAATATAGAATTATTATCTTGTTTAAGTGTTTAGCACACAAAGGAAGATTTTGGGTGCCAGTATAGTGTGCGGCTTACCTTAAAAAGCGTATTATAAGGAAGTATTATAACTGTCTGGTAAGGATTAGGTTTAAGGAAAATAATTAATTTCCATAAATAGCCGAATACTGATATCTATAAATATACTTACTGAGGTAGAACACATTCAAACCGGGTAGGTCTATGGTGATACCGAGCAAAGCGAGGGACCGGATGTTTGCCCTCAGAGATTCAGAAAGCAAATGACCAAAACTGGTCTTTGCGCATCTGGCTCCACGCAGAAGTTCCGGGGGTAAACCATAAATAAATAAATATCAAATACCTTTTACGGACCTGTAGCGGAACTCTGGGTCCTGATTGGTCATCAAATCGATAAATTCAAAATACGCCAGAGAAACGGCTTTTCCATATCTAAAGAAAAAAATCGTTTCTGAGCCACACCACGTGACTATTCAATATTTAAGGATGGTCACTAACCGGTCACGGATAGTCAGAGTAGGCAGGTTACTGACGCACATCAAAGATGTAACTCTTAACTTCAAGTGACCCAGACATTGTCCTCTCTCTTTCTCTTCTCTATCTCTACAATTACTGCTACAAATATTTTGTATGAACTCTTAATTCTTCAACCTCATCATTGAATACGAACTCTATCATTAACTTCTTAATGTTTCTAATTGTACATTAACTCTCACCACTTGAGATGATAATAAATTTCTATTTTAAATGCAAAATATATATTTTATTATTTCACTCTTCTACATTAATTCTACCTGCCGACAACCAACCTTCTGATGAAAACCTTTCTGATGAATACAACCCAACATAAATCTTGTAAGCTGTAGGGAGTTCGGTTAAGAAAGACACAAGACCGAACAAAAGAAACATTAACCAGCTCCTTACGCTTCAGGTCACATACTATACCAGAATCAAAGAGGTAGCCACATACTATATACTGGTACAAAATTTTGTGTAAGCTTTTTAGTAAATTTTGTATTCTGTTTTTTTTTCTCGCACTTCCCGCCTGTGGAACTCCCTTTCATATACTTGCTTCCCTGATAGCTGCAATCTCCAAGAGTTTAAGTGAAACGTCAACTGCCATCTCCTATTTCCTTGATTCCCATCTTTCTCTTGTCCTTTCTTCAAGATCCTCGGTAGCTTGTTGCATTTTTTTCTTTTTCTTTCCTTTTCTCTCACTGTCACCCCTTGTGTACCAATGGCGGTACTAATTTACTTTGGGTGAAATGATTATTAAAAAAAATAATTTAAGAAATATAAATTGTGTGATTTTGTTGTTGTTTTTACACTTCTGCAGTTCATAATACTCGGAGGTAAGCGATTTGACGTTCTCCTCCCTCCAACATAAAATTCTCTAAATCCCAATCAGTAAAAAAAAAAAAGAGAGAGAGAGAGAGAGAGAGAAATGGAAAAACAAAACTCGGTTTTAAAATGTTTACTTAGTTTTGTGGCGGAAATGTGATCTCCTTAGGGTTAAAGTCATGATAAAGGACACAAAAAATACAGTAATTTCTTGATTATCTGGACATCTTGGAACAAGAGTAGAAAAATATGTTCGGATAATTTGAAATTCCTAATAATTGAATACCAAAATTATTGAAAAAGAAGGAAAAAAAATTTTCTGAAGAAGTTTAACGTTTTTATCACTGAACAAATTTTCATACGCTTTACTCAAGTTTCTTTCTTTTTTCTTAGTTTGTTCAAAATGTAAAAATGTAGGTACCGCCAAAAATTCACTAGAAAGAGGATACGTGATAAAAAAAAAGAGGATACATTATAAAAAAGAGGATATATAATGAAAAAGAGGATATATAATGAAAAAAACATGTAGAAAATATAATAAAAATAAGATTTTATCGTTAAAAACTTCGTTATTGGAGGCAAGATCAAAGGATTTGATGCAAAAATAATTTTATTATCATTTGTAGAATCTTGAACATTTTCGTTAAAACTTTTGTTTTTCTGATATCAATGTAGGACCATAAAATTGTACGGGAAATGTGAGCGTTTTTTGCTATGAAAAACACAAAAAATTGAATATTCTTGAAAAAATCAGATAATTGTAAGATTTTATTGTTTTAGTGGAACTTAACTCCAAGGTATAGAAAATATTCTTTGAATCGTAAGAAAAAAATGACAATAAAACTAAGACATTATTAGAAAAACTTTTAATTGCTTTTATGAATAAGATGGACACTATTGTTTGATCGTACCCTGTTAGAACTCCAATTATTTAACTCAAGCGGAAGTGCTCACTTCGACATTCCTAGCTTATATGACAAAAACTGACTGTAATTTTGCACGGATCAGCACATCCACTTCTGGTGTACTGCTCAAAAGTACCAGGTTCATAAAACATCTGGTCCGGCGATGGAAGATGGTTGAAGTAAAGAAAGAATTTAGACACTGGTTTGGAGAAATTACCAAAAATTTATTTTCATTTAAAAAATATGAAAATATCTCTAGTATATCGTATAGTGTAGCGTCCGAGCGTACTGTATTCGAGAGGAAAAAAAAATGAGTGTGTGAAAGAAAGTATACTTAATACGGTTGACTGCTTGTTGTCTATTAGTTTAGACATTATGCATTGATAGTGGAGGTGGTTTTCATAGCCTAATGGATGGATAGGCAGTCAGCCATGCTCTCTCGTAGCATGTGTGTGTGTCTATTGTCCCTCTCAATATTTAACTGCCTTTCCACGAAGGTGGAATACGACACAAGACCTTTTTGAAGTGTCTCTCTCTGTGTTCGGCTTCTGTTAAGCGTATATAAGGGAAACGCACGGACGTAGTTGCAGACACTAGTGACAAGCGGGAGTCATGTCGATAATGACCAGCACTTTGGTATTTTTGTGTTTGATTTGAAATTTGTTATGAGTAGAGTGCAGCATGTGTGTGACTTGACGAAAATTGGTGTGTAGTTAGAGAAAAATGTTTTCTAAAATTTGGCTTGAATTTGCTATGTGTAAATTGTGTTTTAGTGCATTCTTTTAGTGTTTAGCGGATTGTGTTTTCTGCTATCATGCAGAAATCTTTCCGGCTTCTTGCTTCCAAGTCAACTTTGGTCTTCAAAGATTTAAATGCAATGCCAATCGTTATCTTCTGGCTTCTTAATTCCTATTCTTCCATTGTTCTCTCTTTTTTTAATTATGTTTTCTTCTCCTCATATTATCATAAGTCCTATGCTAACAGTTTCTTCTCTCGCTTGTGAAACTCTCTTCCAGCTTCTTGCTACCAGGCATGGCCGTATATGACTACTGGGCACACCGGACACGGGTCCGGGCCGATCCGGGCAATCATAGTGAAAATCCGGGCAAGGAAAAATGTCTTCGTCAGAAATCAAACTAAACAATTCACGAAGAAAGAAAGAAAGAAAGAAAGAAAGAAAGAAAGAAAGAAAAACGAAGAAAACATCCGAATGAACGCAGTAAAAATCTGTTTGTTTATTTATTAATTTTAGGAGAAAAGACTGGTTATACTCAGAAAGTCCGAACCCGATTTCCTGCTTTCGTTCACGTTCTGTGCCTAATTTCCATTGGAATAGCCGAAAAAATTCGCAAAAATCAGTTTCTGGAAACGGATGGCATTGATGACGTCATCACATTGTCAACTAATAAATCCGGGCAATTTTCTGTTTTTTTAGCATCAGCTACGGCCCTGCTTCCAGGTCAACATTGGTCTACAAAAATTTAAATGTAATGTCAATTTTCTGTCTTCTTAATTCCTGTTCTTTCTCCTTAATAGTAGATTTTTTTCATATTCTCTAACACTCAGTAACCGCTTATGTCTTAGTGACTTGATTGCCTTGCTTTAGGCGAAATGATTAAAAACCAAAGTATAGTTATTAAATCATGAGAAATTATATCCCCTTCAGGTAACTCTTTCAAATTGAGTTGAGCATTTTTCTGTTAAATATTCACGCCCATTTAGTGTCTACTATAGGTATCTCCACTAATTTGCCGAAAAACAGCTTGGCATGTAGAAAAAAACGTCCCAAACTTGATAAAAACTAAGTTTTTCCATCAAAATAATCATACGATTATTAAGAGGAAAGATCAAAGTATTTTTTAAATTATTTTTTAAATGTTTAAATCCTTTCTAATACGTTCGAAATGTTGGTAAAATATCTTGTTTTGATTTTCGTTAACGGGTAACCAAATCGTTACGAGAGTTTACAATAGATAATTTAATATTACGTAATTCAGTTTTTTTTCCGGTGAAAAACACATTAATTTGGAAATTCTCGCAAAAATCACATAATTGTCGGATTTTAGTGAAACATTTAGGACTTATTCACAAATGAGTTAAATTATTTTTGAAATTAATATTTTTAAAAAATCTTGGTAAAATATTTTTTTACATTTGTTATCTCCCCTATCTCTACGTAATTTCATGAAATTTCAAGAAATGTAATTTTGTAGGGAAACTTGGTTTTAGTGGTTAAATACTCCTTGAGAAATGTAAATCATCTATTATTTTTTTCAAACATTTGTCCTTTTTTCCCAAAATCTGCTCTCAATAGTAAAATAAAAAATGCAATAAAACTATGACATTATTTAATTAGATAAGCTTTTAATTGCTTTTATAATTAACATATATTAAGGACATTAAACTCTGAAGAAAGAAAATTTTTTTATTAATAATGAAATTTTAAAAGAATTGTTTTCATTTTTTATTATAATAATTTATAAAATTTCAAAAATAAAATACTTTGAAATACTTCAAAGATTTGTAGGCTTTAGGCTATTAAGTTATTAAGTGAAGACTATATTTACTCATTGAAAATTGAAAAGTTTAATACAAATCGTCGAGCTATCGTATTTTTAAAATACTTTTTATTTTTTTTATTGTATATTTGAAGTTTTTGTATGATAATTTCTACGTGTACATTAAAAGGTCATGCGTTTCAAGGTTTTTCCCCTTACAAAAAAAAAACAAACTTTGAACAATTATGTAAATTCTGATCGCCTTACAGTTATCTCGAATCTGTGTCGTCACACGTCAATTTACGCGAAAGATCAGAGATTAACGTTCCTTGATTAAGAAATAGTTTTATTCTAAATTTCATGCTATAAATAAGTAATAATTGTGAAAATTGGATTAATTTAACTTTAAATTTGCTAATATTCCAAAATAACATGTCACAGATGTATATTTTATTCTTGCAAGACTTTTAAAGCCAAGAATTAACTTTTGTTTACAAATGTGTCGATTGCTCAAAAATTTTCGAAAAATTGAAAAGAATTTAAAATTTAAAAATTTTAGATTCCAATCAATATAATTTGTTTGAAATACATAAGAGTATTTTGCTTACTGGGATTAGTAAATGTAATCATTTAGCTTTCAATTAAAACTAAAATAAAAGCTTCAAGAATTTTTTCTATTTTTAAAAATTCAATTTAAATCTAGGTATCGAAAATGAGTGCACGCGAAATACAGACAAAAGAATAATCTATTAAATAGTCAGTAAGCCAGTGAGTGTCCTTCATTTATTCCGGAATCTAACATTTTAAGTTATTTTGGTTGGCTAAGGAACAATTTACAATGTAAATTGGGCTCTTCGCGTGTTTTTTCTAAACTAAAGTAATGAGAATTTCTTTTCATTTAGCTTATCCTTTTTGTTTTTTTTAAGCTTCCATACTTTAATTGAAATCATTGCATTCACATACGTTCAAATACCATTGAGAAAGGTATTAATCCGTCTCGTCACTTTCCAGCTATGGGTTAAATAGCAGAACAGATTGTGTTATATAACCTTGGTTAACAACTAGTCTATAGCAGAAAGTGATGGCAACCTATTGCGGGAAAATCTCTCCAGTCAATCCTGTTTCGAAAAAGGCATGATCACCTAAGCGTGTATTTCATATGACATTGAATTGATTGACTTTAAAGTATGGAAGCTTTAAAAGAATCCAAAAGATAAAGTGTATCATTTTTTTTTGTTTTTTGTTTTACTTGGAGTTCAGTGGTGTTAAAGGTCTTAATGCCTGTCTGAAGTTTTTTTTCCCAAACACAATAGCAGACACAAAACAATGAAATCAGGACTGGGAATAAATTCGAAGTTAAGAAGAGTGTAATGCATGTTTTAAGTCAGATATTAAACTTTAAAGATTTCTGAATCTCTTTTTTTCTTTTTTTATAATCAGATAAAAATACACAGAATAGGAATCTTTAAAATTGATATTTTAGCAAAGTTTAAAAATTTGGTGTGTCAAAAGGATAGTTTTTCCGTTGACACTGCTATTATTTTGTATTACCGTCACTCCCACGGTAATGTTTATTTACAAGATTATAAAAATATGTAAACCAAGTAGAATGCGATATTTATTATTTACCTTTTATGAAGAAATAAATGTGAAAAGAAATCATTTAATTCAATTATTTTTTAAATTATCAATATTTTATATAAACCATCTACAAAGCAATATTTATTATTTACCATTTATAAATAACTATAAAAATGATTTTTTATTCATAATTTTATTTAAAAAATCAATGAATTGCTGCATGAAAGAAATGCTAGGAAAATCCTTTTTTTTTTTTTTCAATATTTATTATTACAATTATTTGTTGTTATCTGTTTATTTAAATTTTTACGCTCGACAGGAATTTGTTTAATACATTTATGAATAAAAATTTATTTTCATATTGGTTTCTTTATAAAATGATAAATGATAAAAATTGCATTGTATTTGTTGCTTCGGAGTTTTTAAAATGTTGTAAACATAAAATTATTCTTGTAAATAAACAATCTAATAAACAGTATTTAATATTTTTATTGTAAATTGCCAAAGAACAAAGATAAAGTATAAATTAAATTTCATATGTTTGGGTTTTATTAAATAATTACATTTTAAAACAACAAACATTACTGAGTGAGTGAAGGTTGTTAAAATAATAGCGGTGTCAAGGAAAGAGCCATCATTTTGACAAACCATTTTTTGCGAGCATGATGGTTAAAGATTGCTGTTGAAACATAATTTGGATTGTATGAAGAATTTATTTTTATGACTGCATAATGTCTGCATTAACAATTTTTTGAAGAATAACAATAAATTTTCCAGATACAAGATGCTATTTAGCCTATAGCCGGGAAGAAGTTATAGATCCATACTTTTAAAGGCTATTTGCGTTTAAGTGATTTATTTTCAAAATTAAAGGCTGTAGTGACTTTAGACAAATGATACAGCTCAGCTCAGTAGCATTTTCATAGATTGAGAACAAGAGGAGTAATTTAGTCTTCTGTTTTGTTTTTAGTTCTGTGGTGAATACGAAATAAAAATAACTATTTTCTTCACTGTTTTCAAATTCGAGCGCTAGTTCCATTTTTTTTTTTTTTTACTAATAGAAAAAAGGATTAACTCCGTCCGTACTAAAGAAAAAGACCAAGGCAAATTTCGCGAGCATGTGTAATTTTTTTATTTTATTAACCAATAAAAAGAGAGCTATTTACAAATCACAGAAAACAACAAACCCGTGTCATATTTTTTGCTGCCCAAAATTAAGTTTAAGTTTGGAACCGATCACGTGACTGAGCTGGCTACTTATTCACGTTTTTCGATCGGTCAGGCAGAGAGAGAGAGAGAGAGAGACAAGGAAGCAAATAACAACACAGCCACGATATAACAGAACACAGATATAACAGAAATCTTAGGCCGCACGTACACAACTGTCCCAGCGACACACATTCGCACTCTCTCACCTTCTCACGTGCTGTTTTCTGTATCTCTCCTCCTTCCTCTTCACCTACTCGCCATCCACAAAAAGTAAAGGAACAAAGACATTACTACCTTGTTGATACACACAGCGAAAACATACTTATTTTTTCTGCACAAATCACATTTTGCTATAACAAACGAACTCTTCATTCTTTAAACTCTTTACTACTCTTTCTATTAGAAAATTTTCACACTTGAATATATATATCATACATATTCTGCTCAATAAATAAATAAATATTCATTTATTTGTACAAACGAGACAGTTTCATCGTTTTCAACCTTCTGATAATCTTACATTGTGGGAACTTCGGTTATGTTTGGCACAAGGCTAATTTGATAAAACTAATCGAGGTCCCTCCATATTTCCAGCAGCAGGTGAGGGATTTGACGTCCACATTCTTCATCCTTCTTGTAGTGTCATAGATAGCGCAAAAGTGAACACTAATAATGAGCTCAAGATTATAACTCGGCTGGAAGAATTCACTTTTTGCTTTGATATTCATTACACAACGCGCACATAAGGAATGTAAAAAACCAACTAATTCTTCTTGAAAATTAACAAAAAAACAAAAAACAAAAAAAATCCCTGAAGATATCTGAGTTCCAGTCCAATTTTAAGGTATTCTCACTCCTGTTAGAGGAACTCCTCTTTAGTCGACCTCCATCATTTCCTATTTTCAACCATACTAGGTCATGTGGGGCCGAGGTATCGGGTCAGATTGTTGTACCATTTTGCCTTTGGCCACCCTCTAGTTCTTCTACACTGCACTGGTATCCACTCTTTTGTTCTAATAGTCCACCTGTTGTCTCTGAGATGAGAGACATGGCCAGCCCATTTACTCACTGTCTGAAGTGATTAAGCAAATCATATAAACTTCCATAATTCAAATTTGATTTGAAATAAAATGTCAAATTTTAAACAATCAATTTAGATGTCAAAACAAAGCCCAAGTTTAAAATTTTAGGTTGGATCAATATGTTTTTTTGAAATAATTGAAATTATTTGATGTATTCTGAAAAACTGTCATCAGAAATTATAGGGCAAAACCAAATAATCACATCTTACTTCAATAGAAAGTTAATAAAATCATCCAAAATTGATCAACATCTATAATAGAACAAATAACAAACACATATAAGTCTTTGAATCATTTACATTTTAATATAGTGACCCTTCTTAATAACAGTCAGTAATCCATTGAGTTTGTTAATTTTTTACTTCAGTAGGTTCAATTTCCGACACAGTAGTTTTAATTGCTTTTCATATCTCTGCTTTGCTGCTATACTGTTTGTCACTTTCATATAATTTCATCGTCACAAATGACCACAGATTTTCGATTGGATTCAGACTTGATAATGGCTATTCTAATATCTTCTCTCCTGTAAATCATTCATGCTGAAAGAATTCACAGGTAAACTTAGATACATGCGAAAGGCATTGTCATGCATAAATACACGCTTCACTTTCAAACTTCGAGGTTGGGACTTGTTTCTTATAAAGAAAGTTTTGATCATAAAATCACAATAGTTAGCACTGTTCAGTTTGTTTTTTTCTCGACTTTGAATGATTCAATAATGGTTTGGTTGACAACTTCAGACTTATATCATAACACTACCGTCTCCTTCTTAGCTTCCTTTAGCCACAGGAACGTCTTTGGGGGCTTGCTGATAGAAATGATCAGCCAGAAAAAATCTAACGTTTTGTTGTCAATCTCAACCGTGAATGGCCTCCCATATACGTACGTTTGGTATCTCTGACACCCAAAAACCACTGCCAGCATCGTGCGTTCTATGTTCAGCGGATTTAATGATTTGGATGCGAATTCAACTGGCCTATCATTTTGCATTAGTGCTTCTCCTATTCCTCTGCTAGAAGCATCAACTTGAACGGTCGTTGGTTTATTAGGGTCAAAATATGCTAGAGTTATTTATTTACTGATTAGGGCCATGATTTGTTGAAAGACCTTCTCATGACTGTTCGTTCATGTATAAGCGTTTCCTTTTTCAAAAGGTCGCGAAGGTTGGCCGTAGACTCAGACAAATGTGGTATAAAAGGAGCCATGTAAGTTACTATTCCTAGGACATGCTGCAGCTCTGTTTCGTTTGCAAGAGATTCTAGGGTTTTGATGTCTTCTACTTTTGGGGATATTGTTGCACTCAATTCTCATCGTAAATTCCACCGAAGAATTCTATGGATTTGGTCTTGATGTTGCATTTTGTGCTGCTGAATACAAGACCTATTTTTCTTCGCGGCTAAGCAATTTGCTATTATGCTTCTTTTCATCGTTTCCGAATACCCAATCATCATCAGAGATACCGGTGGTTCCGAAGCATTTTTCGAGTATTTGGTCCATCTTTTGTTGGAACACATCCTGACTCTTTACCAGCTCAAATGGCATCCTAGTGAAGCAGTATCTACCAAATGGACTGTTGTAGCATGTTAGGCTTTGGCTCTCTTCATCAAGCTCGATGGACTAGTAGCCATTTTTTTTTTTTGCGTTCAGCTTACTAAAACATTTTGCGTTTGCCATTTTCTCGGACATATTTTCCCAGGGTCGGGACTCTGTGGTAGTATCTTTTTATTGCCCTATTTAAATCTTTTGGGTTCAGGTAAATTCTCATTTGTAAGTTGCTTTTCTAGCTATAAACGAGGCTGTTGACCCAGTCAGTAGGTTTCTCGGCTTTCTTTATGACCCAGTCTTTCACGATCTTGTATAATTCTTTTTTCATTCATCTTTTAGGTGGATGGAGCATTTTCGTGAGACATGTGTTATAGTAGGGTCGAGATCAATGTGATATTTACCTGGAAAGTGGCTAATGTGGTCAAATCGTTTTGGGTAGTCCTGTAGTAGGTCATTAATAAACTGTATCTTTATGGTTTCTTTTATTTCACAATGTAGGGTTACCATTTTTAGGTTTCGACAGCTTGACAATCCTAGTACTGTTGACCCGATTGTGTCTGCCATGAAATATGTTTCTGCTGACCAAGTGTCTTCATTGTAATTGTACTGGAGTTGGATAGTGACAATTTGTGGTATGATGGTCTTGTTGTATGCCGTTAAGTTGGTAGTTGATCGTTTCACTAATTTTGCTGGTGAATTTGGGCACATTTGTGTGTATATTCATAGTGGTAGTATATTTCCTTCTGCTCCAGGTTCTACTTTTACCAGTAGTTTTTCTGCTTTTTTTTTCTATCTTCTTAGTACTTGGAATTTTATTTTTGTTGTAACTTCAGTATGGCTATCTAAATTGTTTATCGTGTGGAATTCTAATTCATCATAATTTCTGTTAGAGTAATTGTCTATCACATGAACATTTTTATTGTATCTTTTCTGGTTATATTTAGACTTGTATTGTTCCTTTAATAGGGTGTTGTATTTTGTTTTTCTTTATTTTTCCTCGATCTGTAAACACTGATCCAGTGGTTCTATTTCCCATATGTTTGTACATTAGGCTGAGCATTTGTTATAAGATTTGTAGTTTCCTCCACATTCTGGACAATGTCTGTTTTTGTGGGATTTTTGTATGCTATCTACTGTGGCATTGTGTTGTACGTATTAGTTTTTTTGTGGATTGTAATTGTTTTATTGTTGGCTGATGCTTCATGGTTTTTCACCATTTACATGACTTTCTCTAAAGTCATTTTCTATCTTCTGCTAGAAGTTGCTTTTGCACTTCTCGGTATACTGCCCCAGCAATGATTTGTTCTATGAACATCTTGTCAAACTCATAGTTGAATTCATCTTTGTGTTTCGTTCTCTGAAAATCACGACAGGCTGCCTGCCGGTACAGTCTGGAAATAAATTCGTCCGATGTCTCCAGTTCGTTGGTATCACCATCAATCTTTTTTGGTCGACATTTCTGAGTGCCAAGCGGGCTACTCTGAAATTCTGGTTTGATTTCCAATTTCCCACAATTTTTTCCTATACAATATCCGGCCGCTTTTTATCATCGGTGGATAGACCCTAACTGTTAAATTTTAGTATACCTGTTTCTCCGGTTGGGAACAAGAGTTTATCTATTTGATTCTGTGCGTTTATTACTTTCTTCCATCAGAATTTCGCATTATTGACAGAATAGGGATATGGCTTCGGCTCTGTTTTGAGTGTTCCATTTCACAGTAACATTATCTAAATAATTTAAAGTAGCCTTTTTTTGTCTTTGACTCAACAGTTTATGTGAGCTCTCTGGGTTCCTTATTTTTGTTGATTTGGAGGTGAATACGTGTGTTTTTTGTAGCGTGTGTCTATGCATCATGTGCACAAGGTAGGACGGAACATCACTGCTAACATGGAGTAGATAGACTAAACTATTGCCCGGTTCACATTCCACCCACGTCTATTGTACAGGTGTAGAGGCTCATCCCTTGTTCCCTGTTTAGGATGTGGTTTCTGGCTTTCTCTTTTCCAATCTTTTCACTTTTCTTTTCTTTTTCTTTTTTCAGTTGGAGTAGATAGACTAAACTATCGCCCGGTTCACACTCCACCCACGTCTATTGTACAGGTGTAGAGGCTCATCCCTTGTTCCCTGTTTAGGATGTAGTTTCCGGCTTTCTCTTTTCCAAATCTTTTCACTCTCACGTAGCCCCCTGCACACAAGTGGCGTTACCGCCTTGCTCGGGGTGATATGATTAAAAAAAAAAAAAGTATTACTCACACAGATATATGTTTTCTACAATACCTTTATTTCTCATGAGAAAGTAACTTCTAACTTTCTCACAATAAAGTTACTTCCAACAAGAGCGAGGCTTGGCGGAAGTAAACAAACCCCTCACTCCTGCTCTAGTGTTGCAGAGGAGAATATACTAAAACAATAACTATTAGTCAAAACTGTTACAGGGTTGAGGAACTTTTATAATGTTTTTTTTTTTTACTATTAAAATCTATTTCTTGTTTTTTACTATAAAAATGCATTTTTATACATTCATAGTGTTTTGCTTTTGTTTGGTGAGTTCCCTCTTTGGACATAGCAGGGACCCTAACAGGTGCTACCACTCCAGGTTAGAGAGAACATGGGAATAACAGCAATTAAGAGGTGGTTCCACACTCCTCAATGTTTCAGAGTTTGAAATTCATAGTTGTCTTTCTCATCTACACCATTTAGTCCATAGCTGTAGGGCTCAGGAGAGCTTTGTAAGAAGATAAACGCAACAGACTAGACTTGATTTTGAACTTAGCTTACTAATTCTACCTTTAAACTCATCTCTTTAATTCTTTCCTTTTGCTTCTCCACTCGGATATCTATTACTGGAGTAATAAAAAGAAAGTGAGAATGAATAAAAGTTAGGAAAAAATTTTATAATAATTAAGTAATTACTAATTAATAAATAAATTAAAAATAAATTGTATATATAATAATATACTAAGTCCCTGGATTCAAGGGGAATAATTCCTGTGTAACCTGATTTTATTATTACTGAATTGCCTCCCTTTAATCATAAAATTTAGCAAAAGTCAAGTTTCTCTAAATTCTTTTTTTTTTTACGTGAAATTGCCTAAGAGTTTGCAATTGGATAACAATACCATAATTTGAATTTCTTTAACCTATTCTTCTAGAATCGTTTATAAAGTTTGAACAATTTTAACGAGAATAAAATTTAAAATATGTTTTAATATTAAATTAATAATTAATTTTCTTAGCGTATTTTCTGAATTTAGTGACGAAGTCTCTTCTTAATTTTGTTCAGGTTGTTACAGTTTCCGATCTAAAAATATTTTTAATCTTACTGTATTGCTTTTTACAGTTCACAGAAGAAATGGAAAGTTACGAGTACGATTTACCTGGCAAGTGTTGGAATTGATTGACTGATTGATTTATTGGCAAACATACACACGTGCTCGTAATAAAAATAAAATTTAATGTCAAAAGGACAGTTTTTCGCCTGACACCGCTTTATTTTAACTACCTTCAATCCTCGGAAATGTTTATTTAAAAAATGCAATGATTAGAATTGTAAAAAACCTAAGCTTATGATTAAAGTGAATTTATATATAAATATTGTTAATTATTTGCAACATTCTAAAAATTAATACAAAGACATTACAATTCGCTTACTAGTTTTAAAGTAATAAATATGAAAAGAATTTTTATTCTTAAATTTATAAACATTTAAATTATTCAAATATGCGAACCCACTAAGTCACTAAAGTCCTTATTTACCATTAAGTTCTATAAGCCGCTACTTTGCAAACCATTTAAACCTATTCTAGTAAATAAAAATTGTTTATTTTTGTTATTAAGTCCCAAGAACAAAGAAAATGTATAAATTCTCTTTCATGTTTAGGTTTTATTACAATTCTAATCATTGCTTTTTAAAGCAATAAACATTGCTGAAGAAGAGTGAAGGTAGTCATGGGAAAAAATCCTTTGACACTGTAGGCACATTTTCATAATTTGTCAATCAACCCCTTTGTGAGTTATTTAAAGTTGAAACAATAATACTTTAGATTGTAAGAATTTTTTTCTTGAGTGAATATTGAATTAACAATATTTTAAGAATAAAAATTTTCCAGATACAAGTCTTACTATAAGCCATAACCGGGAAGAGAGGGAATCCACTTCGAAAAACCCAGTCACTGTAGTGTAGTGATTTAAAATTTCATGTAGCCACAATAATATCTCTGCATTCTTCAACAACTAGCCAACCATTTTTTTTTATATAAAACAACTGAAAACAATTTTTCTTTTTTTTTTACACAAAGGAATTACACGTTTTTGGGTTTACACAGTCACACCCACATCCATACACATAATTCAGTGTGTAATAATATTTACATGTTCACACGCACGAACAAAAAGCATTACATTTTTCTCAGCATCAATTGGTTGAATAATTGCTATACAAACTATTATGAGACAATTTTGTAATCGTAGCTGATTCTAACAATTTCCCATACTTTCAGTACACAATATCTAATTGGTCGACTTAGGACCAATCAGAACTTTTATGTGAAATTCCCCCCCCCCCCCCCGCGAAGCTTCCTGGAACTTCCTCGATATGTATATAAACTGGAAAATTCATTACTTCTTCAGTAAGATTTAGTTGCTCCTGGACTCCACGTCAGTAGATTCCATATCTTACTCACACGGCAAATGTACAGTCATATACTTACAACTGTTTACATTACCAGTTGGACATTATGCTAAACACTATGATAAGAACTGTTGATCTATTCTAGACATAAGAAAACTTGTACTTGCTACCACAAATTCATGAACATCATGTAACAATTCTCTCATTAGAAACTGACTTTATTTCATTCAACAAGTGACTTTTTTTTTTTTAAGAACATTTGATTTTTTCTGCAGTCTATCAGAGAAAACTCTTTCTCCTAATTTACTATTGTCAACTATAATTGTATGCTTTTCTTCCAATATTTGTACATTTGTTAATACATGTTTACTGTAGTTACATTGGCGTCATCGTTATTTTATTCCATATTTCTTGAGTCTGGAATTGATTTATGTTGGGTGAATCGTATTAAATATTGTGGGGAATCGGAGATAATCTAGAGGCCCGATCAGCGCAAGACTTGCATTTATTATCCTTGTGCCAGATGTGACCAAAATTATTAACAAAGTCCCCTACAACACTAATTAAATAAACTGATCCACTCATAAAAAAATAAGGAAAATATTTTTGGAGAACTAATTTTTATTTATAGTATTTACATTGTTCGGACTGTTGTTCTCATTTTTGTTGGTATATTCCCAACCTTTCAGCCATTGGTGATCTGCTGCAGCCAGGCATTGAACTCATAACTGAATCCAACCAATGCTTTCATTCACTGGACCATGTGTTCTTGTATTTACATTCTTTGAACTGTTATCCTCATCTTTGTTATCCTGTAAATAATTATAATACCTTATCTCAGAAATATAACCTGGTTCTGAGGAAGGCCGGAGAGTACAACGGTTGAAACGTTGTGAATATAGCAACAACGCTAAATACAACAATCCAAACAATGTAAATACTCTAAATAATTACAATACCTCATTTCAGAAATATTGTGATTCTGAAGAAGGTTTGGGCATACAACGACAAATACGTCATGTATATGGTAACAAAGATGAGAAGCATGGACCAAGCGATTCTTCCAGAGAGCAATACACTACATCTCCTCGGACTTACCCTGTCCTCAGACCTCAAATGGAACCACTATATTGAATCCATAGCAAAATCTACTGCTAAGAAGGTTGGGTCACTATGTCGATCCAGGATGTTTTTTCCACCTGAATCCATCCTGCATATATACAAGTCAACCATCCATCCATGCATGGAGTACTGCTGCCATTTATGGTCAGGTGCCCCTGCCGTTCTCCTCAGTGTTCTTGACAGGCTCCAAAGGAGAGTCTGTAATGTGATAGGTGCTGATCTGGCGACTCGACTGCAGCCACTTCCCCATTGTCAAAATGTGGCCTCCCTTTGTCTGTTCTATAAATACTTTCATGGCTTCTGCTCAGACGAACTTAAGCCACTGATGCCTCCACAACAGGTGTTTACTCGTGCAACCAGACTGGCAACTGGGTCCCACCCATTCACAGTCAGGTTAGCCAAATGCAGATGACAATTCTACTCCTGCAGCTTCTTCTCTCGCACTTCCCACCTGTGGAACTCGCTCCCGTATTCTTGCTTTCCTGACGGCTACAACCTCCAGAAATTTAAATGCAAAGTCAATACTCATCTACTAACCACTGGACTCCAGCTCTCTCCCCACCCCCGTATGACCTTCCCTTTCTCTCCATGTATGTATCCTCTCATCGCACCTAATTTTCCCAGCTTTCTATTGTTCCTTTCTAACTAGTTTGTACTCCTCACTCTTTTCTAATTAATCTTTTTACATTTATGTAGCCCCCTGCACATCAGTGGTGCTTCCGCCTTGCTCGGGGTGAAATGATTAAAAAATATATATATATATATATATATATATATAACGCACCAAACTTCTTCATATACATATATATAAAGCACCAAACTTCTTCATATACACACACAAACACATACATATTTAACCAAACTTCTTCATATACACATATATATAAAGCACCAAACTTCTTCACACATACACACACACACATACATATTTAACCAAACTTCTTCAGATGTATATACACACACATAAATATTTAACCAAACTTCTTCATATACGAATACATACATACATATATGTAAATTAAGGTGCAATAGATAAAATCTGACATCTCATTTTAACAGATATATTTACCAAAATTTCACAAAAATATCTTGAAATACTAACGAGTATATTTATTTAATAAAATCGCAATTAGTTTCAACCATGATCTTTGGACGACTTTAGAGTCTCCTTCAACACTTTTGCTGATTTGACTCTGGAGTTAAATGACAGATCCATGTTTCATCCATTGTCACATATTTATGCAAAAACTCCTTCTTGTTGTATTGAAATAGTTGCAAACAATTATTATTTTTGATCGACTGTAGGCAAATGCGGCACCCATTTTGATCATAGCTTTCTCATTGACAAATGATCATGAAAAATGGTGAATACACTGCTTTCTGATATGTTCAACTCCTCTGCTATCTCACACAATTTCAATTTACGATCAGCAAAAACATGTTTGTGGATTTTTTTTGTGTGTGTTTTCCGGGACAACTGCCAATTTTTGGCAACCTGAGTATTCAGCATCATTTGTGTCTGTACGACTGCATTTAAAATCAGCATACCACCTGTTAACTGTTGTTTTCGATGGAGCAGAGTCCAAATAGCACTTATCAAGCCATTGCTTTGCTTGAACAGTATTTTTTCCATCAGAAAGCAATGATTTATTAACACACGAAATTCAAATTTTTTCATTGTTTTGAAAATTTGTAACAGTAGCTTCAGTTAAGTGTAATTTGTAAATGGTGCATAATCTTGTTGCAGAACACAGGGTCTTCCAGCAGCCACCCAAGGCACTTGATGTAGGCCTCAATGTTAAGTCTGAGGCTTTGTGGGAAGATGAATGGAAGCATAACATCACCTTCACAAGTGCTTACTACAAACACCTTTATAATCATCATTAGATTCATCCAACTCTTTCTGAATCCTCTGCACTGCTCTCAGATTGACATCCAAACACTCTGAAATGTTTGTATTGGAACTTTTGGCATGAATGCCAAGCAGTATAGTAGGTTGCTTCAAACTTTCTGGTGGAGTGAATTGCATCATGGTGCTCTTTTTTTCATAGATGATGCCAAACTGACCCTTCTATACTGTGTGGTCAACAAAATAAAAAAAAAAAAAACAATATACATGCACAAAATTAAAAATATAAAATGGTGACAATTTACCCAGTGCACCCTGTGTGTGTATATATATATTATTGTATTATTGTATATGTGTGTATATATATATTATTTACGCACTCACACCCTGATTGAGCACACTGGAAGATTGGTAGACTTTGAAAAAACAGTAGCTACTCAAGCATCTATGCATCATTCATTCAGTAATGAATTTGAACACTCTCATCTCCTGGCGTATGTTTACATTGTATATAACATGCTAAAAGTCTGCTTTCTTCTACCGAGCACCCATAGCTCAGAGGTAGAATTACTGACTGATGTCAATTTGGTAAGGTTTCAATCCTGGCTCAAAGCAATCGGATATCTAACCATACTGATGCACTGTGATACAGCAAAACAGATCTGTCTGCAGATGTCTATATATATATATTCATTTATGATATGGATCGGAATCTGACAAGATGAACAGAATAAGTAAAGAACAAGTAGGAAAAAAGTGTCTTTAATCTAACATGTTTCACTTTAACAAACTTCTTCAGAGATTCTTTAAAGACAGATAATTTAAAAAGAGACAGTATGTTGATTGAGGTATAGTTTCATTGGTCAGTCATGGATGTTTGGGAAAAATGTTCTTAGTACTGTGTCGTATTTTAAAGATGCTTTAAGGGACACCCTTTTCAGCATTGCAATTGAGAAGAAAATTTTTTGTAGGGAGTAACCAGATAGGAGAAGTTATCATTCATCTTTAAAGAATCTCTGAAGAAGCTTGTTAAAGTGAAACATGTTAGATTAAAAACACTTTTTTCCTATGTGTTCTTTACTTATTCTATTCATATATATATCATATATATATATATATATATATATATATATATATATATATATATATATGGATATAAATTATACTTTAGAACATGTTCAAATTACAATCTACTACAAAGTGTACATTTTGTTTTGACATTGAAAGAACAATGTCTCATTAGGTAGTAAACGCTGTTTTTTGAAGGGAGATGGAAAATTTGCTTCCTTAAATCGGTACTTTTGTGTGCAAGGTAAAGGGGGTTTGGAAAATGAGAAACCAGAATGGAGAATCATAAAAGGTGACATTGAGGAAATAAAGAACAAAAAGAGAAAAATGGGAGAGAAAGAAAAAGAACTAAAAGAAACATGATGAAAGACTCAAAGAAAGACGCCAGGTTTAAAATAAGGAAGTAAAGTATAGTCATATACAACCTTTGGTGACTTTGATATCTGTTTAAAATGCAATCCGATTAGCTGATTATGATCACATGATCAGGCATAGTAATTTGTGTGCCAATAATAGATGATCATAAAATATTGTTAAAATTTGGGAGTTCAAAGTAAATGATGAGGTCTTAAGCAAACTCGAGAACAAAGTACTAAGTAATTCATGACAACAAAGTGTTAAGTAGTTCAAGAGTCAGTAATTTTATTTTATTAAACCATGGTCACAATTTAAAAATGTTCAAAGTAAAAGGATTAAGTTTGTTATTTTTTTTTCCTATATTTTTACTCATTTGGGATAAATTAAAGAAAACTCACTTTCTTTATATATATAAAGAAATACTCAACACATCATCTGAAGCAGTTATAAACCACTTTAGATGACATGTTGAGTTTTCCTTTATGTATATCATATTGCTTTGAATAATATCCATTGAGCTCTCTATACAAATCTATTGATTTATATTAAATATTAAATAGATCTTTTTGGATTGTTCTTTCTGTTTATGGACTTGGCATAATTACTTTATATATAACTTTAAATCTTATCTTTAATAGATACAAGTCAGATAGTGGTTTCTCTTGCAAAAGAGGATGCTGGTTCAAATCCTACTGAAGGGCACATTTAATTTTTAATAAGTTTTCTTGAGTGTGTAGATTAATAGAAAAAATAAATATTGTTTGGAATACAAAGAGTGTTTACTCAAATCAGGGTACCAACTTAAAATAATATTTGAAATAATATTATTTTAGATTAAAAAAAATCCATTAATTCTTTAGAATTAGAATTCTTTGTTTACATACTGGATACATAACTGAGCAGATATATCTTGTGAGAAAATCTAAACAAGTGAGTATGCTTTAAATGCAAATAGAACCTTGCTTCATTTTGAAGTTCTTTGTAACCAAGCGGTTAAACCACAACAGAACAGACGGTTGTTTCTCCTATAAAGGTAGATGCAGGTTTGAATCCTGTTGTAGGTCACATTTTCTTTAATGAGTTTTCTCAAGTAAACAAACCAGTTGACAAAATAGTATTAATTAAAACAAAGAGTCTATTCAAATATGAGTCTCCACGAAAAATTAAAAAAAGTCTAGTGGTGTGATGTCTGGTGAATGCAAAGGGTATTCTATGAAACCCCTTCATCCAATCTACCTGCTTGGCAAGATCACATCAAGATCACATCAAGAAAGAATCTAACAATGTGATGAGAGTGTAGGGGTACCCTATCTTGCTGAAAATAAAACTCCTCATCTTCAAAGTGCTCTCTAATGTATGGCATGACAGACTGTTCCTGTATACATGTTTTTGGGACAACCAGTATATATATCATCATCATTTAACCATCACACCCAGATGGTGCATAGGGCAGCAACTTTTTGTTGCTGTTTCTCTAACAAACTGTTTTTTACAGGGAAGGGTTGTTAGCCCTGCACCCAACCCCCAAACCTGGAGGACCGGTGGACCATTCTTGGTCCTTACATTTACAGCACCTGGTATTCCCAAATGGTCACCCATTTAAGTACTGACCAGGCTCGATGTTGCTTAACTTCGGTGATCAGACGAGAAACGGTGTATTCAATACGATATAGCCATAGACAGTATATATATATATATATATATATATATATATATATATATATTGATTGTTTAATTACTTAGCTTTTGGTCATAATAAAATTAGACCAGTACACAGTTGCATTAAAAAGTGTTCAATACAATTATATTGTAGAACTTTTGAATATTCTTCATTTGTAAATGAGTTATTATGCAACCTAGGTTTCTACCATTAGTGGTGATTTACAAATCACCTGAAGACACCACTCATGGTAGAAACCTAGGTCGCATAATAACTCATTTACAAATGAAGAATATATAATAGCTTATACTGAAATAGTGAAAATGAATTTTATAAAAATTGATAATGTTAGGGGGCTTACCTTGTACATCATCATCTTCTTTCAAACATGTCAAATCATAATGAATGAATTCATTTTCCTTTTGCACAATCACTGAACTAGACTGTATCTGCAAAATGACATACATTATTATTTCATTATTATTTGTATTATTTTACACTATTACATTTTAATTATTATTATTTCATTATTATTAATAGTAATAATTATAGAAATAATTATATTTTTAAATTAACCATATTCTTAAATTTAATTAGTTATTTGTAATATTTTTTCTATTAAATTTTAATATTAATACATTATTATTTATGATCATTTATATCATTAATTTTTATTATTGTTTTGTTCTATTAATTTATTTTAATATAACTAAATTATTAGTATTATTTTACATCATATTTTATTATTTTTTCATTTTGTATAATTTATAATTATTTTAATATTATTTCAATGTTATTGTTATTTTATAGAACTAGAATTTTTGCAACGCTGACATGTGTTGAATTTACCATTGTTGAAATTATCACTAACATTTTTGGCTGAGATTATAAACTACATTTCATTAAATTTTGCAAACCAATTGATGATTTGTTTACAAAAACACTTTGACAAAAACCTGACTTCACTGTTTAATAATTTCTTTGATTTAATTTTATAGAACTTCATGTTAAACAATAGTTTTTAGGAAATTTTTAACAGCAAAGAATAAATTCTTAAGATTTGTTACTCTTGAGCACACAACATACAACTGGTCATGCATAAATATTTCTTTCAGGAGCCAAATTTCAACTTTTGAAGCATTTGGTCTTGTAATTTGTTTTTAATTCTCATAAATGTAGGGTGAACTGGAAACTGTAGAGAACGTTCAGATGGTTTGGAAATAAACTTTATTCTTGGGATTAATACCACCTGTCTTGTTCAAAACATGATACGTTTTAGTAGTCTGTTGTTGATAAGTTTGTTGAACATAAGAGTTGTTCAATTACATAGGCTTTCCTGAGGATATATATTGTGCAATAGCATTAATGGTATTCTTGGTTTCATCAACAGGTTGTGTTTTAGAAAACTGTTAAGCACTAATGTATTCAAATACTGAAAATTGAAATGTAGGATATGATTTGAATTAAAGAGGCTATCTTCACTACTAAACTTTATTGAATTTTCTTCCAGCCAATCAGGCATTGTCTCTTTTACATCACTATGACTCTTGAAATCCTCTGACTCTCATCAAGCCTTATAAACACAAATTTTTTATTTCTTGTAATATTCATGTCAGCTCTGAAAGTGTATTGTAATGTAAACAAATGTAAACAGACAATGTTACTGAAAGTTCAAGAATTTACAAAATTTTTGTTTATAAGGATTGATTCGGCTTTATTTAACTGTGAAATCATTCATGGTCAAGCGGTTAAAATGCATTGATGGCTTCCCCTGTGTTATTAGGGGTCACAGGTTCAAATCCTGCAAAATGATACATATTTTCCTAACAAAATTTTTCAAAAATATTCAGGTCAGAATATATATATGTATATATATACACACACACATATATATATATATATATATATATATATATATATATATATATTGTTTGCTTAATAACAGAATATCTACTCAAATATGAGTATCTATTAAAAATAATGTTCAAGCAAATAAGTTATATATATATATATATATATATATATATTAAGTGTGTGGAAGTCACTTGATTACACAACTTTAATTTCAACCTTTTGGTATCTTTAGGCATTTAATATCAACTGATTCTCCAATGCTTTTGCAAACGTACAACAGGAATGTTCAGAATGCACACTTGGAAGTTTAAAATAACTGAAATTTCAAAATAAGGAAGGCGTTTTTCAAGATTTGTAAACACTTTCATCCAGGTTTGTACAATCTTAAAATATATTTTCTGATATGTTTACATCCAGACATTACTTTGGCCCTTTTATTTAGTAATCTATCTCATTCTGAAAATAATATTATGGCTAACTTCTCTTCTTGGAACAATCTGCAGATATCACCACCCTTCCTTGTAAGGTCTGTTTTTTTTTTAATATGCTCCATGTTATCAGGAAATTAAAAGAAAAATATGGTAGAAACCCTGATATATTCTTACCAATAACTGGTTAATAATATATATATATATATATATATATATATATATATATAACATAGTACATTTGGTATACAATCCAGGTAAATTCCGATAAAGACGAACTCAATGTTAAATTCATTTATTTAATTTAACACACACATAAACATATATATATATATATATATATATTTTTTAATCATACCACCCCAAGCAAGGCGAAAACTCCACTGATGCGCAGAGGGCTGCATAAGTGTGAAAAAATTGGAAAAGAGAAAAACCGGAAACCACATCCTAAACAGGAAACAAGGGATGAGCCTCTTCATCTGTAGACGTGGGTGGAGTGTGAACCGGGCGATATATGTGTGTGTGTGTGTGTGTGTGTGTGTGTGTGTGTGTGTGTTAAATTACTAAGATGCAAGGGGCTACTGGAAGTAAAAGCGAATGAAAAAATATTAGAAAGAACTGTAAACCCAATCCTAAACAGGAAACCAGAGATAAACTTCTACTCCCGTTCAAAATACCAGAGAGGTGTGTGAACCAGATGATAGGCAAATCTATCTAGTTTAGAAATAGTGAAGCACTATTTAGTTTGTAAAATAAATATTAAATACCAATATTTAGCAGTTCCACAAACTTATATATATATATATATATATATATATAAGTTTGTGGAACTGCTAAATATTGGTATTTAGTAATACAGAATGTAATTATCTCCCTTAGATTGGGATAAGTCACATGAGTTATATAACAGCTGATAAGTTAGATCACTTCATATAGTGACTAGAGTACTCTGTTATTCAGTTGGTTTATAGCAGCCAAACTGAGGGGTTGCTTTTTTAGATTATAAGTACAAACTTTACTTTTGGTTGTTTCAACTCAGCACAAGGCTGAACTCACCTTGACCATTATAATCATTCTTATCAATACTTACATTAACTTACTTCTGAACCAGGAAAAAGAAACAGACAGACATACACAAGAGACATTAAGAACTTTGTTTCCCTACAGTTTATATATAAAAAAAAGAATAAAGAATTTGTAGTAGAAATACAAAGTTTTGTTGCTTCTTCCTTAATTGTTTATATGTGAACAGGCAATGTTAAATTACATAGAGACAGGGCTACTAATGAAAGGTTTAGAAGATTTCAAATCCATAGTAAAAGCCCTAGTTTTTGTTGGTATTTGTTTACACCTACAATACACCAACACACACGTTTTAAATTCTATAAGACTGATTCATTGTGCCTTTTAAGGCTAGCAGGAGATGACTAGATTGAAAATTAAAATTTCAGGAATAAGTAAAATGAGATGGTCAAACAATAAAGATTTCATCAGTGAAGACTGCAGAATTATATAAGCAGGAGATGAAGATAATGAAAAAGGAGTCAGCGTTATACTAGATAAAGATAAGAAAATGTGTCATGGGATACTGCCAGATATCTGAAAGAATTCTGGTAAAAATAAAAGGGAAGCCTCTCAATATATAGGTAATAGTGGTATATACATTGACATCACAAAGTACAGAAGAAGAAACTGAGTTCTCTTCTATGCTGGATTATGCCAAGTCACAGTGCAAATCACAAAAAATCAAAATTATCATGAGAGATCTGAATGCTAAAGTTGATCAAGGAATAAAAGGTGAAATGGTCAGTAATTTCGGATGATGACATAGCAATAGTCATGGTGACAAATGACCAGATAATGATCAACACCTGGTCCCAAGAGCACCCAAGAAGACTGTGGACATGGAAAAGTCCAGGAGGAGAAACTAAGAACCAAATTGATTATATTACTATCAACAAGAAATTCAGAAATGCAGTCCTTCACTGCAAAGCCTACCCAAGTGTGGACTGTGGAAGCAATCACATACCAGTCATATGCAAACTAAGAATAAAACTAAGGAGATTAAAGAAACCTAACATAGCACTAAAACTGTAGTACAATAGACTCATGAATGACCCAAACATGCAAAAAATGTATACGGAGAGAATATAAACAACATATGAAGGACATGTTGAAAACAGAAGCTCAAAATGGGATGCACTAAGAGTGGCTCTAGTGACATTAATGAACCACATTCCAAATGAAAAAGCACTCCGGAAGAAAAATGAGTGCATCACCAAAAAGATTCTTGACCTGATGCAAAAGAGAGAAAACAATGTAAAGGTATGGAATGAAATACAAGAGACTACACAAGGAAATATGGAGAAAATGTAGACAGGCTAAAGAAAGATGGCTCAGTAACAAATGTGCAGAAGTAGAGAAACTGAGCACAACAAATAATGGAAATATACATAAAAAAAAATAAAGGAACTAACAGGGCAAAGGACATGCTCAGCAACAGGATGTATAAAAGCAAAGGATGGCACACTAATATTAGAAAAAGAAAAATACTTCAGAGATAGGACAAGTATACTGGAGATCTCTTCCACGACAAGAGAGAGCAACCAACAATGCACAAAATTACAGATAGAGCAGAAATATTAAAAAAACGAAGTGGAATCGGTAATGGCCAAATTGAAGAGAAACAAAGCAGTGGGACCAGATGGGATTGTAATAGAGATGTTGATGTCCCTAGAAGGTTTTGACATAGACAAACTCACAGAAATAATAAACGAAATCTACAACAGCAGCAATATACCTGAGGACCTAAGTAGGTCAATCTTAATAACACTACTTAAGAAGCCAGGTGCAAAGGAATGTGAACTCCATCAAACAATCAGTTTAATGAGGCACATAACAAAACTAAACATCTGGATTCTGATAAACAGAGCATGCAGCATAATAGGCCCAGAGATAGGACAAGAATAATGTGGCTTTGTTAAAGATACCAGAATGAGGAATGCAATATTCATGCTCAGAATGCGATCTGAACAAGCAATACAAATGCAAAAGAACCTTTATCTGTGCTTTATAGACTATACAAAGGTGTTTGACAAAGCACAACACAAAGCCTTGATAGAGATGCTCAACAACTTCGACATTTTCAGAAAAGATGTTAGGATAATCAAGAATCTATATTGGCAGAAAACCACCTGTGTACAGATAGGAAGTGAATTCAGCAAAAATAGAAAGGGGCGTAATAGAAGGATGTGTTTTCTCACCAGATCTTTTCAACCTGTACAGCGAAGCAATTATGAGAGAAATAAAAGTCTTACTGGAATTCATCATTAATGACCACAATCTCAACAATGTCAAATATACAGACGACATGGTGCTGATAGCAGACACGGAAAGGAAAATGCAGGACCTTCTACAGAAGGTAGCAAAAGAAAATGAGAAGAAAGGACTGAGCATAAACTACAAGAAAACTGAATGTATGGTCATTAGCAAAAAGTGGAGCCCAATATGCCAATTATAAGTCGGATAATCTAAAATAAAACAAAAGAATTCAAATACCTGGGAAGTGTTTGGACCGAGGATGGAAAGTGTGACATGGAGATCCAAAGATCAGAAGCTAACCAGACTACTGAAAGACAAGAAAATCTCATTGGAAACAAAGAAAAGAGTACTGGATTGCTATGTGATGTCTGTCCTTCTGTATAGAAGTGAATGTTGGATGATTTCATCAAGGATGAAGGAGAGGCTTGAGACAGCAGAAATGTGGTTTTTCAGAAGGATTCAGAGGATACCATGGATGGAGCACATCATGTGCAACGATGAGGTGTTGGAAAGGATGCAAACCAGAAGAAAACTCATACTTAACAACAGGGAGAGATAAATGCGGTTCCTGAGATACGTAATGAGGAGGCGAGGGGCCTAGAGAATTTAATACTCACAGGTCAGATATAGGGAAGGAGAGACAGGGAAAAAGCAGCATGAGACATACTTCTTAGATCTGAGCAAGTAGATGGTGGAGCAGGGTTGAGAAGAGATGCCAAAAGAAAAAATATTGAGAGCAACAAAAGACAGCTAAGTGGAAGTCCATGGTCACCTATGTTCTGAAGGGACACAGCACATGAAGAAGTTTTCATTTCCCATGAAGTGGAAATATTGTATTGAATCAATTGTTGAGTTTGATACTAGGAAAGTTAGTTCAATGTATTGTGCTATACATTTTTCTCACCAAAATCTATTTTACATGTTTATAAGCCTACCATTTGTGCTTGTTTTGAATATTGTTGCCACATATGATCTGTTGCTTCTGCTATATATTTAGAGGTTCTTAACAAAATCCAAAGAAGAATCAGCAATGTTATCAGCCTTGAATTGGCATCTTGGCTTCTGTTGTATTCCCACTACAATAACATAGCTTCCTTGTGTCTTATCTATAGATATTTTCACACTAATTTGGTGTTATTGTTATACTTTCACAAATTTAAGCATAGTACTTCTTTGTGTTGTGGTGCAGTGGATATCGACTTGGAACAAGAAATTGGGGTGCCAAGTTCAAATTCCAGCTGAATTCCTTGCATTCACTTATGCACAAATACCCTTGGAAAAGGTATTAATCCATCTCTTTCCTCCAGTTATTGGTTAAACTAGCAATATAGCACAGTGTTGCTTGGGTGTAATGAAAGCTTTCAAACTAATCCATGGTCCTGGCGCTCAGACTCTTTGGATGTTGGCACGAAAGACTAAAAAGTAATAGTTGTTACCAGTTAAAGTGAAACTGTAGACTGAAAGAAAAATGAATGGATGTAAGTCAAATTTTGATTTTCTGGTATTGATATCAAATAAGTTGTTTTCATCGTTAACTGAATTTTGAAAGCTAAATAAGTCCCCTGAGTAAATGGTATCATGGCTGAGACTAAGAACTACAATTATACCTACTTAGAGCCAAACCTGAAGCAAAAACTAAAATAAAAGAGCTGAAAAAAATACAGACATACAGGCAGATAAACAGACACACACACAAACATCTTGCCTTTTAAATATATATATTATCGATTTTCTGCACTAGTGTAAGAACTGCAACCTTGAAATTTCTAAATATTGTTTCTTATGTCTTTGTCTATGAGTGTATCAAATTTGATTAAAATCGGACCACTCCTTCTATAACCCAATTTTTTCGATTATCGATTTTCAATATTTATCTGGGGTACCTCGACACAAAACCTAGCTAAGAACACTCGCAGACGTTTATAGTACAACTGTGTAAATTTTCAAGAAAATCGGTTCAGCCGTTTCGGAGTCTATAGGTAACAGACACACATACACACACACACAGAGACAAAGTTCCATTTATAAATAAGTTTAGATTAGATAATAGAACAGATTGGGTTCTATAGCCTTGGCTGACAACCAGTCTACCACAGAAAGCAATGGCAACCTACTGCGGGATAATCTTCTGCCCAGTCAGTCATGTCTCTTTCGAGACATGATTGCCCAAAGCATGTATGGCACTTAACTGACTTGTTTTTCAGAAAGTTTGCATCATTTTACAGCTGAATTGGCTCGATGTATCCGTAAGTTTAATGCTAACTGTTTCTTCCATTGCAATTCTCACTTGTGAAACTCTCTTCCAACTTCCTGTTGTCCTATCAATTATGGTGGGTGATTTTCTAAGCCTAGCTTAGTCGTGGCACAAGGCTGAAAGTATGTGATACCAAGTGAGGATCTAACTCACCATGCAATTGTGATTGATCTAGCTTGCTAATCATTATATCCCAATGAAGTTTCCAAATGGCAAATTACTAAGTGTAGCTTAGATGCAGCACAAAGTAGAAAATATATATCACCCAGAAAGGATCAAACCATTACACCACATTGAAGTGCCCCTTCCTGTCAACTATGATCTTCAAAAATTAAAATGCTATGTTAATCCTCATCATCTGTCTCCTTGAAACCTGTTCTTCTATTGTCCTCTCTGTCTCTTCCACTCTCAATAACCTGTTACATCTTAGTGGCTTTATTACTTTTCTTGAGGTGAAATGATAGAAAAAAAAAACACATTTACAAAGCAACCACAGTTTAATTGCTATAAGCTAAAAGATTACAAAACAAACCTTTGATCTGTGGTGAACAGGAAGTTATCTCTTCAATGACTTAAAACAGAATGACAAATGCATTTTTGTGCATGAGGATCCACGCAGATTTTTCAATTACAAAACAATTTAAAACAAATATTCATATATTAACCAATCTACAACCTCCAGAAATTTAAATGCCCTGTCAATTCCCATCTCTTACGCACTTGACTACAGTCCTTCTCTCGTCCTTTCTATGTCCGTGTATCTTGTTCGTTTCCTTTCTTACTCTTTCGAAAATGACATCACATATGTATTCCCATCCCTTCTCTTGGACTTTCTCTGACACCCCTGTAACTGGTTTATCTTTCTCTTGGCTCTCCTCCTGCTTAAACTTTTACTCTTTTCTCTTATGTAGCCCTTTGCGCACCAGTGGTGGTACTGCCTTGCTTGGAGTGAAACGATTAAAAAACTCTGAGAACAAATATATATATATATATATATATATGCAAAAGTGATCCTCATTTGACTTCCAAAAAAGTATAAGTACGGTGATTTTGTTGCGTCTCTTCAGAGGGCCTAATTTCAGCGCTTCTCTCGACCAAGTCAGGCAGACACTATTAGCATATTCTCTCTCACTCCCTCTCACGCGCGCGCGCACACACACACACACACACACACACACTTCTTCAAGAACATTTTGTAAAGCCAGACACAAAGAAGACACAGGAAATGAACATTTCACTGCCTGGTTACATCAAAGACATCAAAAACTACAACCCCACTCCACTCATACACTATTATCTTGGCAATTTTCAATCTATGACTGACTTCACACATTCAACAAACTAAACTCTTCTCATCTTACCAGACAAAAACATTACTAAACTTTTCTAACCAACTTTGTTACAGACATATGAACATTACTCATTTTGTGAAATACAGAATTGTTAATGTTTATATAAAAAATATATTTTAATACATGTTGATTGTTTCTTAATCTTATTTTTATACATTTCTTATGGTGAGTTAAACTAAACAAGGCCAAACTCAATCAAATCCAACCACTAATAAACTTACCTTAGTCCACCATAGATCCATAGAAAAATTATGATTTGAAAAAGGTCATCATTGACTTTGCTCTTCAAAGATTATTTGACTTTCTGTGTTCTCTCTGCAAAAAGGAAGCTTCTTTTTGTTTTTTGTTTTTTTACCCCCATTTTTCTTTTCTTCGTACAGGGTTTGATCATGAATTGTTGTCTAAATTACACAACATTAAAAAAAGACAACACTGATATCTCATTTTGACATATATGTTTAACCAAATTACACAAAAATATCTTGAAGTACTAAGAGTAAACCTATTCAATAAAATTACCATTGGCTTCAACCACACCTTCAGACAACTTCAGAATCACCTGCATTTCTTCTAAACAGTCTTCTTGTTGGTGGATGCTGCCATAATCTTTGCCTTCAGCTCATCTTTGGTGACATGACTGATCATCTTTAGTGTTACAAGAAGTTTTGTCGGTTTCTCACTCAACTGCGCCCTACACAATTCAATAATGAAGGGGGTTGCAGTCTGTGGAGTTAGTCGGCCAGATGTAAGGGGATGAGGTGGTCATAGGAATTGTCTGACAACCAAGACTGCGTTCTCCTGTCTGTGTGTTGCCAGACGTAGGGTCTTTCAGCAGCTACCCTCTTGACTAAGGCAGCACTACCTCTTCGAGGCATATGATGTCATATAATAAAATGGCAACAGCTTTCCATCACACTCTGTATATATAAATAATTAAGAAATTTTCTGTAATAAGTATTTAATCATTATGAATGCTATAACCCATTAAGGTTGTAAGGACAATATAATGCAACAATGACTTGGTAAAGGTAACCTGACGGAGCCCATCCCTCATCAAGTTTTCCTTCTTCTAGACTGGTAAAATATCTCAGTCTACCATGTTATTTAACCCATAAATAGAAAAAAACGTATTCATGTCTTTTCTTTCATGTGTTTTTGTGCAATTAATGTATGCATGAAGACACACACACAAGATATGACTAAATTGGAAATTAGATATTGGAACAAAACATTCCACAACTACTCGGTTTGGACAACCCACACCCTGGGCTAAACAATAAATCATAAACTTGGCAAACAGAAAAATAAAAGTTCAAACCCAAAAATATTGGATACTCATAAGATTCTAGTGAAATTTTCAAAATTACTCAGTAGTATATAAAATTATGTTTTAATGTTTTATTTTTAGATCTGTCATTGAATTAAAATGTAAATGCATGCACACAAATGTACATACACACAATTAGAATGAAATTAAAATGGAGATCTGTATCACAAGGGATAATTTCCTTTTCTGTTTGTCAACAACCCCTGAGCGACTGGAAAAATTATATGCTGAAATGTGCAGCCCCTTGAAATCATTTTTATAACTTCTGTATTTAATATATTTTTTAATAAATATAGAATGGAAAAACAATAGATTCTAAATTTGATCATCTTTTCACTTAGAGAAGCAATAGGGATCAGACTAGACATGACTTCTGAAAACATTCAGATCACAAAAGTCCTTTCAGTTTTGAATTATGATATTCAGGCTAAAATTAAATCTTTGTTTATTTACTCAAATGAAAAATTCAGACTAATGAATTTCTTTCATTCCCAAACATTTTTCCCTGTCTCTTTTTTTCTCCCCACTCAGCCATATCCATTTCTTCTTACTTTTTATTTAATTTTATGCTGAACAATTTCTTAAATCTTTTTCTTCTGTAGATGGTGTTTGGAATGTTTCTCTTTTTTTGGGAAAGAAGTTGGCCTGGTTTCGTTTCCTGAATTTTCTCTTGATATAGTCAAAAAGGTAAGAATCAGTTTTTTTCATTTCTTTCATACTGTAGGGACATTATTATTATTATTATTAACAAATAAAAATATAAACAAATAATAATGAATATCATAAATAAAATAAAACAATAACATTAAAACTGTTTAAAATATATCAAATAATACCAAAATAATAAGTTTTCCTAGAATGCAAAATAAACTTTTCTTTCCTGAAAACAGACTTCATGCAAAAAATTCTGAACTCATTTTCTTTGCTACCTGCTGTTGAAGGATAAAGACGTACATCTCCACTCCTCAACATATTGCATGTTATAAGAGTAAGACGAAGTGACTTTCTTCCTTTTATTACATGCAACCTTAAAACACATGTAATTAAAATACACACACACCAGAACAGAAAATAAATAAAATGGTATGAATTTAATTTAAAATTTTACATGCTTTTAGTATCATTTCTGAATATGTCTTTATCCCTGTGAACACAAGTCTATTCCTGCTGGTATGATGTGAATAACCCCACAAGGTAATTGATTTGTGACAAAAAACACAGTCTTGTACTGGACATTGAAATTCATACTCTATATTGGTCATTGTTACTTTAGAATTGATGCAGTTATTTTGATTAGTGACAATAAGCTTGTAGTCTTCCATTTTCTGTAATATATTATCACTTAGTTATTTCAGTCATACCAACTTCAAAGTTTCATGAAGACATTACGGTAATGTTTTCACTCTTCAGGGTCATTTGCTTTTTTTGATTCTTTTTTTTCTGATACATATATATAATTTTCACTATCCTCTTTGTACTTTTATTTTTATATTTCCCATTTTTTCGAGGAGCTGAGTTTGAATTCCAGTTGAATTCCTTGCATTCACTTATGTGCAATACCCTTAGGAAAGGTATTAATCCATCTCTTCCCTCCAGTTTTGTGTTAACTAACAGGACAGATTGGGTTCTATAGCCTTGGCTGGCAACCAGTCTACCACAGAAAGTAATGGCAACCTACTGTGGGATAATCTTCTGTCCTGTCAGTCAGGTCTCGAAAGGGACATGACCGCCCAAGCATGTATCACATATAGCACTCAACTGACTGACTGAAGTAGAGAAAACATTTGTTGTTTAGTGAGAAAAGATGCAAGTAAAAACAATGAATTCACTAGCTTTTTTAATGGAGAGCATGAAAGACAAAACATAAGAGTGAGTGGGTGAAAGAGACAGTCACTGAAAAGCAGAAATTCTTTTACTTGCATTAGAAAAGGCTGGCTTTAGCCTTCCCTGTTTTATTATTTCCTTGAAATTTAGTGCATGAAAAAGAGTGACAGAATTATAAACTAAGAAAGAAAGCCACAAAAAAGCAGAAATTCTTTTGCTTGCTTTTCAGCTGTATTAAGCCAGCAGACACTCTCTACTAAAGTGATGTTTTTATTGCATGTGGCTAAAATCAAACACTTGCCTATTCAAAGGATTTATAATTGGAAAAAATTAGATTAAGAATTTGTATTATTCAGCTCTGAAGTGTACCTAGGGAATGTCAAATGACTTTAGTGTCACATCAAAATTTTTTTTTTTTACTGATTTTTAAAATGTTTTAACACATGGAGAGTATTCTTGATCCAAATTCAGTCATATGACTATTACCCAGAAGGTTTTTGTCCAGTTTATGCAGAGAGTGAAAAGCAGCAACAGGCAAAGCTTATTTTTTGTGATTAAAAGAAAAGTTTTCATCCATTTCAATGACTTAGATTTAATTTAAAATATTCACATTTATTCTATAAAAGTTATGTAAAAAATCTTTTGATAATATTGTATATTATTTCATTAAACATGTTAAATTTTGTTAAAGGAGATTTTTAAAAAAATCACTGAAATACCTAATTTTAAAATTAAATTAAAAATATTCAAATACAAATTTAATGTATTAATGCTGGTGTTATTTTAAGGAAGAAAAGTTGAACTTTATCATTGAGGTAATTAAAACAATTTAAATTAAAACAATATTGATTAAGTTAAGTAAAAATTATAAATTTTCACTTTTCTAATCATCAATCAACACCATTTTCCAACAACTATCATCAAGTGATAAGAAACTTATTTAACATTTTTTAAAAATATAACAATGTCTACACCGAGTTCAAACAGAAACTATTAATCTGATGAATTGTGAACAAGATTAAACCTAAATTACTTACTTTTTTAAAAAAAAGCAGTGAAATACAACTATTTAACAAGTGATGGGGTCTTTTTCACTTTCCACCTTGGTGACTGGCCTGCATAATGGACTGCATGCCATGGTTCCTAAGTCCAATGCCTTGCCACTGGTGTATATATATATATATATATATATAAAATATTGAAATGTGTGTGTGTGTGTGTATGTGTGTGCACTTAAGTTTTGATATTTTTCATCAAACTTCTCTGGAGGTAACTGTTTTTTGGTAAGCAAAATATTTGTTGTAACATTACATGGATGAATAATAGTATGTTTGAATGTCATGGTTATGTTGTCATAGCAGGATATGACAACAGCTAACATGACCTAAATGGATCTTAAAAATTGAGCTATTGAAGTTGAAGGGAGCTGCCTATATAATGAAATATGAATTAATAACCATTACATATGATGAGAATATGGCTGATAGGGTCGCAGAAGGTTAGCATAGAACTATTGCCAAAATATCAGTTTTTTTACACAAATATTTCTTACAATGAATAGATTTTGCTATTATTAACATGGATTGGTTTGTAATGTAGATGTTTTAATTGTTTCTAAAGCAACTGAATTGCTCTTTTATTAGGAGGAGGTTCATTATTAGACACTTACTCTGCATTGTTGCATATTGCTCATCACCATAAAGATATTACTCTCATGTTAATTTTTTTAACTTACTCTTCCATGCTGATTCAAGACATATAGAAAGAGAATGCTTGGAGATTTTTTCACAGTAGAATACCAGTGTTTTCTGCTATAAAATGATTGCAAACCAAAGCTACAGAACCCAGTCTGTTCTGCTATTAACCTTCTCTAAGCTGGTTTTGAATTCAGCATTTCCTTCTCTTAGGCTGTAGAACCCAGTCTGTCCTATTTTCCCATAACTTGAGGGAGAAGATATGGATTCATACCTTTCCCAAGGGTATTAGTACATAAGTGAATGTAATGAATTCAACTGGAATTTCAACTCAGGTCTTCAGTTCCTCAATCCAAGCCACTATCCATTATTCCACAGTACCTCCCAAAGTAGATTATGCAATATATATAAAAATGCTCATTTTCAACCATACCTTTTCAATCTCTACATTTGGTACCCCAACCAAATGTTTATTGGTGCCCAGCTTACTTGGCAAGATCTGGAAATAAAAATCAAATTATTTTAAGAAATAGAGATAAAAAAATATTTCACGATAGCACTATGGTATATTTTTAAAAAATCTTATAACTTTAAATTAAAAACCAATTAATGATTTACATTGTATTGAAAGGTTTTCATTATTTAAATTATTTACCTGCAAACTATTATCTCCATCTTTGGTGTAATAAAAAGATTTACATTTAAATTAGGGTAAAAACTTGAAGGTTTTTGAGATAAAAAATTAATATTTTAAGTTTTATTTTGAATGTAATTCTGACAATGATCCTGGTCAACAGTAACTAATAATGTCACCCGAAGTAGATCCTCCATAAACAATGATGTAGCCCTGTGACCGGCATTGACCTTCAAGTTCCTTTAGACCACCATGGTTACAATCTAGCTAAGTCCTCACTTGTTAACTTGTGGCTTGTTTGTCATTGGTATCCACTCAGCTGGCATTTCTCTGTTCATGACCATTTATTCTGCCATTGTGTGTTTTGATCATAAAGGATGAAAATGTTGCTGATGAAGCAAAATAAAATGAAGATGGTTCAGAAGCTGGGACTTACACAAAGAAAAATTTGATGGAATAAAAAATTAACTCAGCTTAAAAATATAAGAAGAATTTGGTTTATGATCTGTTGTATATAGCGGATTTAACCTTTCCCATTTATAGTTATAATCAAATGACACTGAGATCCACTTAAGAGTTAGCAACTTGTGTTAGCAATAACTTCACTCTCTTTAGGTGTTTTTTAAGATGACAAAGCCTTATCTGTGAAGATTCAAACTAGTAGAACTAAAGAATGTAGTTCATGTGAATATTTGCCATGAAAATAACAATAGACTAGCAAGAGACTTAGCTGTGAAGGCCTGAATTGGTGGAATTAAGAAATGTATCTGAACACTTATCATGAAAATAGTGATAGAGTGGCAAGATGCTTAGCTGAGGTTTGAATTAGTAGAACTAACAAATGTAACTCAGCTAAACATTTGCAATAGAAATAGCAACACAGTAGGAAGAGGCTTAGCTGTGTTAGTCTGAACTGGCAGAATTAAGGAATGTTGTTCATCCCAAAAATTTGCCATGGAAATAGCAACACAGTAGGAAGAGGCTTAGCTGCAATATGAACTGGATAAAATTAAGGAATGTTGTTCATCCAAAAATTTGCCATGGAAATAACGATAGAGTAGGAAGAGGCTTAGTTGTAAAGGTCTGGTGGAATTAAGTAACGTATCTAATCTGTACATATGCCATGGAAATAGGAACAACCTTGCAAATGTCTGAAATGGTGGAATTATGAAATGTAACTTTGCTGAACATTTGCCATGGAAATAGCAATACACTAGCAAGAGGCGTAGCTGTAAAGGTTTGAAATAGTAGAATTAAGGATGTAGCTCTCTGAATATTTGCCATAAAAATAGTGATAGAGTAGCCATAGGCTTAGCTATAAGGTCTGCATTGGTAGAATTAAGGAATGTTGTGCATCTGGACATTTGCCATGGAAATAGCAATTGAGTAGCAAGATGCTTAATTGTGAATTTCTGAACTGTTAAAACTAGGGAATATAACTCATTTGGACATTTGACATGGAAATAGCAATTGAGTAGCAAGATACTTAATTGTGATTTTCTGAACTGGTAAAACTAGGGAATATAACTCATTTGGACATTTGACATGGAAATAGCAATGGAGTGGCAAGAGGCTTAGCGGTGAAAGTTTGAACTTGTATAATTAAGGAATGTTATATATCTGAACACTTGCTATGGAAATCAAAATAGCGTGGAGTCTTAACTGTGAAGGTCTAAACTGGTGGAATTAAGGAAGGTTGCTCATCTGAACATTTGCTATAGAAGTAGCAATAACAGAACACAAGTGGTTTAGTTGTAAAGGACGTAACTAGTGGAATAAATAATGTAGAGCATCTAAACATTTGCCATGGAAATATTGATAAAGTAACAAGAGACAAAATTGTTAAGGTCTGAATTGGTGGAACTACGAAGTGTAGCTCATATGAATGTTTGCCATGGAAATAGCAATGGGTATGAACTGATGGAATTAAAGAACGTAGTTTGTCTAAATATTTGCCTTGGAAAGAGCAATAGAGTAGCAAGAGGCTTAGGAGTAAAAGTTTGAAATTTTGAAACGAAGGAATGTAGTTCATCTGAACATTTGCCATGGAAATAACTATAGAGCAGCAAGAAGCTTAGCAGTAAAGGTTTGAACTGTTGGAACAAAGGAATGTAGCTCATCTGAATATTTGCCATGGAAATAGCGATAGAGCAGCAAGAGGCTTAGGAGTAAAGGTTTGAACTGGTGGAACTAAGGAATGTAGCTCATCTGAACATTTGCCATGGAAATAGCAATAGAGTAGCAAGAGGCTTAGGAGTAAAGGTTTGAACTGGTGGAACTAAGGAATGTAGCTGATCTGAACATTTGCCATGGAAATAGCAATAGAGTAGCAAGAGGCTTAGGAGTAAAGGTTTGAACTGGTGGAACTAAGGAATGTAGCTGATCTGAACATTTGCTATAGAAATAGCAATAGAGTAGCAAGAGGCTTAGGAGTAAAGGTTTGAACTGGTGGAACTAAGGAATGTAGCTGATCTGAACATTTGCCAATGAAATAGCAATAGAGTAGCAAGAGGCTTAGCTGTAAAGGTTTGAACTGATGGAACTAAGGAATGTAGCTCATTTGAACATTTGCTATGGAAATAGCAATAGAGCAGCAAGAGGCTTAGCTGTAAAGGTCTGAACTGGTGAAACTAAGGAATGTAGCTCATTTGAACATTTGCTATGGAAATAGCAATAGCGCAGCAAGAGGCTAGCAACATTTTGTCTGTGAGAATAGTGGTTGTAGCATAGAAAATGATTCATCACCTACAAGAATGCATAGGAGCTTTTGAGGTCCATCAATGCTGGACTGAAGAATTCAGCAACTCCAGTAATAATTCATGATTCATTTTTTGTCTGATCCTACTCTTATAAAGATAGAGAATAACAGGTGAATTCATGTACTTTCTGATTCAATGAACAAGGGACTGACCATTCTTCCCACTTTTTTAGTGATGATATGAATATACATGCAGCTTATGCAGTATACAAATACAAAAATAACTCTTTGATGGCCATTGTTCTCATCAAAAGTTATATTCTAAACTCAAATGTTTTTAAGCTTATCAAAGGACTTTAGGAAGTTATCATATCACAAAATTCTATTATCTTTGTCATGTGACAGTATTATCATTAAACATGATATGTTACAAATTGAAAGAAGAATCAATTTATAATAAGTTTATGCACCAATTCAGATGATTGACTGTGAAGAACACAGTAGCAACAGACCATTAGCAACAGCAGCTAATATTACCTTTAAGATCCATGCTTTCAAAAAGTAATTTTTCTTTTTTTCTTTTGTGTTATGCATAGTTATTGGCCCAAACAAAAAGTGTTTCTCTAAATGGTAACGATAATATTAGCCATTTCTCTGCAAGGAAACAAATTGGCTTTCATTGCTTGTTTTACTTTTCTTCACTCCTTGGCTGTTGGGCTGTGATCAACATGTAACTGTTCTCCTCATCTCTAAAGTTAAAGCTAATATTAGCTTTTTCTCTATAAGGCAACATTTGGTATTCATTGACCAAGCAGCCAGTGCAACTTTTGTTTTGCTTTTCTTCATTTGTTGGGATATGATCAACATGTTGTAAGATGGATATGATACCAAGAGAAAGTGTGCTGTGGTATTATTCAGCACAATATTCAGTGCTAAATGGATATACACAGAACAGTACAATAATTACAATAACAAACAAGACAGAACTTACAACACAGAATGGAAGGGGGTTTAGATCGCAATAGTTGCCAAAGTAATCAATCCGAATGACACTTAAATATTACAACTTGAATATTATGCCTTGAATACTACTATTCTTTACTTAAATAGACCATTTCAGACCATGGGCCATTTAATAATTGAGAGTGCTACAGGTGTGTCAGCCACTTTTCAACAAGTATCTGTTCTCATCTCTAAAGATAAAGATAATATTAGCTATTTCTCTGCAAGAAAACATTTGGCATTCATTGACTGAGCAGCCAGTGCTGCTTTTGGTTGAAATTTATACAATTTTTCACTTAAAAACAACTCTTCAGGAAACTAGATTTCTTAAGACCAGTAGCTGTTATTGCTCTTTCTAGTATTGATGGGGGTTTTCTTTGGAACCTTCTATTTAATGTGGTGGGGAATGTCAACATCTTGAGTATATCATTATTTTCTCTTTGAGTTACATGTGCTATCCATTTTAATTGTTGCTACTATTGGTAATCCTCAAGTGATATGGTTTATGTTGTTAGAGTTCTTTGTTTATGATTCTATATTACTAGTCCACATGTTCAAAGAAAAATGATCTTTGCCAAGACCCTCACTTTTAACTGACCAAAGCCATTTTAAAATGTAAAGCTTAGAAAGCAGTTGTATATAACTAAAAGTTTTGATATTTCTGAATGGGTTTGGTAACATACACAACATATGAAAGTTTATGTCTGATAAGGCTAGGTAAGAGCATAACTTGAGTTTTAAGTTTTAAGGTTAATGTTTAGGTTTTGTAGAAATTCATGGTATTTGGCAAAACTATCTCTGTCACATTTTTTTCTCCTATATTAAATTTGTTATAACTGATTTTACGCTGATATATTTGAAGTATTTAATATTTACTAATTCCACATCCTGTATGTTTATGATGGATTCAGGGTGGGTGCCATCACTGCTTTCATTCTAATTTCAAATCATAATTTCTGTTTTTGAAAGGTTCATCTTGAGTCCTAATTTTTGGAACACTTGATAGAGGACATTTTCAATTTTATGATGGATTTAAGGTAGGCATTATCACTGCTTTTATTCCAATTCCAGATTGTAGTTTCTGTTTTTGAAAGGTTTATCTTGAGTCCTATTTCTTGGAATATTTGGTAGAAAATTTTTATTCAAGATCATTCCTAATTTTAACTAAGAATTACCTATAATGAAAGTAGTAAGCGTAGAAATACAATAATGCATTACTTTCATTACAGGAAGTACATCACCGGAAGTTTCAGTAAAGGAGGAAAATCAACTAAAAATTGATTGAAATTTGTTGTCCTATGCCAAAAGACATTCAGCAGTTAATTACATAACTGCATTAGAGTTACGGGAGAGAAAAAGTGCGAGATATATTTCATTTTTTCATGGACTTTCAAATCAAAAAAATTAGGTTTCTTCAATAACTAATTGTTGATTTGAGTTCAGCATATACATTTGAACAGAAATAATGCTATTTTGGATAAATTTGAAGGGGGAAAAGCTGTTGGCACCTAAAACGAAAATTTACCACCCACTCAACATCAGTCTATTGACCTTAGGATGGAAAGCAAGTTCATTGTTTTCTATTTTTAATTCACTTGAGATGCAATATGGAATGCTTAAATGACTAGTACCTATCTCTTCACATCTGTGTCTGTAATATCTCTGGCACAGTCTAAGACAAAATTAAATAGTCCAGAGCTCTTGTTTTCCCCTCCTCATATTTCTGCTAGTGTTTGAAATATTTCTACATTGAGATCCTTGCCAGACATGTAAGGTTCATATAGTTTATCTATTAGATCAATGCATTCAGGGGATCTGGAGCTTGGAAGTTGGTGTCTAATGAATGAGAAGAGAAAGTCTCTATTGATATGCTATGTTACAGTAATGCTGACAAAGGCGGTATACAGTTTCCTATTAGAGAAGTAAGCAATTTCTAGGAATAGTTTGATGAGATATGTGCTATCATTGCATCTCTTACCAGAACAAAAGCCAAACTGGGTTGTCAGGAGTTGGCTCTAAAGCTGATCATGTAAGTAATACTTTTATTGTTTCCGAAATGTAGGACAAAAAACTATACAGTTAATAAAAGGCGTACCTTTTCCACAATCAAACTTTGGCAATGTTTAATATTCATGTCTGCAAAAAAATTCTGTGTCAAAAAAATGGTTATTCCCTTGACACCACTATTACTGTATACACTTTTGACTCCCTCTGCAATGTTTAAAACATTATAAAAATATGTGAAACAAGTACAATGATATTTATTATTCACCATTTGTAAAGATTTATTATTTCTCATTTTATAAAGAAATAAAGTTGAAAAGAAATTTTTTTATTCAAAAATTTATAAAAAAATCTACAAAATTATAAAAATATATAAATCAACTACAATAAAGTATTTATTATTTACTATTTTATAAATAACTATGAAAACAAGTTTTTTATTCCATCTCATTAATAAATAATTTTTAACATCTTTGTCATTTCTCAAGAATTAACTTAGCCTGATACAAGGCCAATATAAACGTACATTGTCTACTGATGATTACCTCACTATAATATATAAAGTGAAGCACAAAATGACATACACACACACACACATATATACCCTTGTGCAAATTAACTGAAACAACTACTTTAGTTTCCTTTCTTTCACTATACGGTCAGTTTTAGACCCACTGGAGTGACAGAGTGTAATCGATTTATATTTTTACCTCAGATTAGGTCATTTGCAGTGGTGTGCAGTAATATGAATCTATTTTGGAGGTGTATGATGAAATTTGTTTGGCTTTGAAAAATACTGCATGAATCATCCATGAATGCATCAGATTTTTATTGCATACAGACACTATTGTCTTAACTGTCAATTAGTTGTCTTACGGCCATTGTCTATGATGGATGTTACTCCAAAGAAGCGTACAAGTATTGTAGCGCAGCACTAACACACTGGCAAGCTACACAGAGAGATTGCAGATATTGTTATTATTAGCCTTTTAACTATCAGTCGTGTCATCAAGGCAAAGAAATAAACTGGATCCAACAGTCCAAAACGTAAAGGAAAATGCTGTCGGTAGAGAAAAACAACACCAATAGATGACATATACATGGTCAGGGAAAGTTTGAAAGATCCTAAGAAAACATTCATTTTGTTTCAATTAATTTGCACAAGGGTGTATGTGTATAATATTAAATTTGTCTTTAATTAAAAATACACTGTGACACCGAAATTTCTATATTTCAAGATTTCTACCTCATTATCAGGTAGATTTAAATTATAGTTTTAAAAATGATTTTCATTTAAATATAAGAAACAATATGTTTGTTATGTCTCCGTCTGTCTCTCCTCAGTTCGGTTAGTTACCTATTCTTTCTTTACCGTTCTCCCTCCTCTCCTGACTGCTCCCTACTAGATAGCATTGCTGACTACATAGATAAGGCTATTTCCTACCACCCATTTGCCCACATATTTGTATTCAGAGACCTCAACGCCCATCACTCTGAGTGGCTTGAAAACTCTGTTACTGATCCAGTGGGCATCCACTCCATGAACTTCGCTATTTCCCAATCCCTTATGCAAGTGGTGGACTTCCCCACTCACTTCCCAAGCACTCCCTCGGGTCATTCCTCATGACTAGATATATGTTTTACCTGTCAAGTCTCACAGCTTTGCCCTCTCGGCAACTCCGACCATGCTGTTGTCTCAGTATTTCTTTCCACTCTCACTATTCACATCTCCCACACCAGTAAGAAACCTGTCGTGGCAGATAGACATAATCTCGCCACTGACCTTGAACGGGATTTACACTCTGTGGTGAATTGGGGCAAGAAGTGGATTGTCAACTTCAATGCGTCTAAGACCAAGCTGTTGTCTGTCAACCATCACAGGCAACCTCTCTTGCCTCCCATAAGCATGGACCATGCGATTCTCCCTGAGAGCAATACATTGCACCTCTTTGGCCTTACCCTCTCTTCAGACCTCAAATGGAACCACTATATCAAATCCATAGCTAAATCCACTGCCAAGAAGGTTGGGTCATTATGTCGATCCAGGATGTTTTTTCTGCCTGAATCTATCCTGGATATATACAAGTCAACCATCCATCCGTGCATGGAATACTGCTGCCATTTATGGTCAGGCGCCCCTGCCATTCACCTCAGTGTTCTCGACAGGCTCCAAAGGAGAGTCTGTAATGTTATAGGTCCTGACTTGGCAGCTCGACTGCAGTCACTTCCCCACCGACGAAATGTGGCCTCCCTTTGTCTGTTCTATAAATACTTTCACGGCTTCTGCTTGGATGAACTTAAGTCACTGGTGCCTCCTCAACAGGTGTTTACTCGTGCAACCAGACTGGCAACTGGGTTCCACCCATTCACAGTTAGGTTAGCCAAATGCAGACGACAATTCTACTCCTGCAGCTTCTTCTCTCGCACTTCCCGCCTGTGGAACTCACTCCCATTTTCTTACTTTCCTGATGGCTACAACCTCCAAGAATTTAAATGCAATGTCAACACTCACCTATAAACCACTGGACTCTAGCTCTCTCCCCACCCCATATATCCTTCCCTTTCTCTCCACCTATGTAACTGTCATCACACCTGCTTTCTCATCTTTCTATTGCTCCTTTCCAACTGGTTTGTACTCCTCACTTTCTTCTAATTAATCTTTTTACAGTTATGTAGCCACCCCCGCACATCAGTGGCATTTCCGCCTTACTCGGGGTGAAATGATAAAAAAAAAAAAAAAAAGATATAGGAAACATAAAAATTTATGTGTGTATTCACTTTAACTAATCAGAATAGAGATTAACTTTAAATTTGAAAAAAAGATATATATATATATATATATAAGATTGCTTGCAAAACATATTGGTTAAAGTGTAGGTCACCCAATAACAATGGACAATGACAGAGAAAGACATAATGAACAGACTGATATATATGTGTGTGGGTGTGCAAAGACTAATAAATAGTCAACAGAGTGAGATTGATAGGTTTTGAAACATAAAAAATATCAATAATTATTATCAATGAATAAAAAGTTTCACAAGACTATTTATAATCGACTAACAGGTAAATGCTCCTCAGGGTCAGGCATGAATTCTTATCTAAACTTGAGGGATGATAATACAACAAAACCTTTATTTGATCATAGATAAGTATTCAAATTTTTTTTTATTTATATATTGTTGTGGAGCAAATAACGCATCACTGATTATATAAATGTGAGAGTCTAGACACTGAAATAAAGAGCCCCAGCAAGTTTAAAATCCATTGATGTCAGTCTTTGTATTTTTTCTTACACATGTCATGGCAAATGCCTACGTAAACCTTAGTATTATAACTACTAGAAAACAAATTATAACAGTGGCAATGAGGATCAAAACTCATGCGAGTTATAACAGGAGTTACGAAAATATTGAAACTTATACTGCATATAACAAGCAGAAAAAATGTACGTTGCTTTGGTGCCCAAGATACTAGTGAAAGCAAGAATTAGAACCATGTTGGCTTAAATTTTTCTCTTTGTGTGTAGAAAAAAAGAGGAAAAATCAAGATTCTTCAAATTTGTGGAAATATTGGCTTCTGTGATAAAAATTCCACAACACCAACAGTTGGTAAAACTGTAGAAACAGCAATATAAGTTGATGGAAATAATTATGAAGGAAATAGAAAGTTCTTGTCTATCCAATGCTGTGGCAAATGCCATATCTGAATTTACATACAATCCAGAAAATGGACTTATCTGTTCTGCATATTTTTGAAAATGTAAACAATTTTTCAGAAAAGAATGCAGCAACTGGGAAGTTGAGAGAAAAACAAGACTTTTGTTAAGAAAGCACTTGTAGAACATGAAATTCTGTAAGTTCTTTCAACCAAAAAAAAACAAAACAGGAGAGAATTGTTTTGAAGAAACAGTGAATATTCTGATAAAAACTTTAACAATAAAGGCTCTTTATTCAACAGTCATTGGGAATGTATGAATCTGAAGAAAAGGGATTAAAATTTTGTCACATATGTTAGAATCATTAACAAGGAATGGGAAAGATTCAGATTAAACAAACTAAGTCCGGATATTTTTAAAGGCTTAATGTTTGTTCAAGGGTTAAAGGCAAAAAAAGATGCAGAAATATGGATGAAAATTCTAACAAAACTTGAATAAAAGAATAAAATTACACTACAGGAAATATTAGACAAAGTCAGAGAATCCTAAATGTAAGACACAATGGTAAAAAAATTCAGGAATCAGAAATTGTGAAATGAATGTTGTTTGGAATAGGCAAGCTTCCAGATCCTTTCACATGAAAGCTGGTGACCCTCAAAGCTCTATCCTAGGTCCTACGCTGTTTTTGGTCCTCATCAATGATCTTCCTGATGTTATCAATTCCCAAGTAAGCATATATGCAGATGATAGCACTATTTACTCCCATCTCAATGAAAAATCTGCCAAGACTGACAAAGTAGACCTGGCTGATGCTCTTAAAGTGGACGTCTAATCAGTGGTTAACTGGAGCAAAAAATGGGTTGTAAATTTCAATACCTCCAAAACAAAACTGCTCTCCATTAACCACCATAGAGAAAATTTTTTGCCAGCTATCAGCATAGCTGATGCAAGTCTTCTTGAAAGCAACACACTTTTCCTTCTTGGCTTCACTTTTTCAACTGACCTGAAGTGAAACAAATATATTGGATCTATAGTTGCATCTACTCCAAGGAAGGTTGGATCTCATTATTGGGCCAGTAAGTTTTTTCCCTCAAAATCCATCTTGCACATTTATAAATCTACCATTTGTCCATGTATTAAATACTATTGCCATATCTGATCAGGTTCTCCTGCTATACATCTTGAGGTTCTCGACAAAATCCGAAGATGGATCGACAGTGTAAGGATCTGACTTGACCTCTTGATTTCATTCACTTTCTCATTGACATGATGTGACTTCCCTCTATTTTTCTACAAATATTTTCTTTGATGAGCTTTTTTTTTCTCTGGAGCCCCATTCATGTGAATTTAAACAAGCTACCAGATTGATATCTAGGTCACACTTTTTTACCATTGAAATAGTTAAATGCAGCTGCCACTTCTTCTCAAACAGTTTCTTTTCTTGCACAGCCTACACATGGAACTCCATGTTATTTACTTGCTTTCCTGATAGCTACAATCTCCAAAAATTTAAATGCAATGTCAGTTGCCATCTTCTACCTTCTTAAATCCCATTCATCTTTCAACCTTTCTTCAATACCTGCCAGACTTTTCTTTCACTGTAATTCTCAGTGCACAAGTGGTGGTCCCACCTTGCTTGGGGTGAAATGATTAAAAAAAAACATGGAAACATAAAAGACATTATCATCATTTAAAGGTTTATGAAAGAAAATCCAGAAAAAAATGGAAGAACCTATGAAAGTACTGTATGATGTTTTTGATATGCTTGCACCCCCAAGAATTTGTTGAATGTAATATTTAAAAAAAGAAAGAATATACAGAAAAATTTTTTATTTCATTCTTTTATTTCATTTTGAAATTTGATAGTTGCCGATGAGATGTGAAATCTCTCTTAGGGATTTCATGTTGAAATGATTATTCAACAGTTTTGAACTTCGAAATTTATTTTATATATATATATATATATATATATATATATATATATATATATATATAATTAAATTTTTATTTAATTTTTCATGTGTTCATACAGATTTTTTTTATCTATAAATAAAATTTATTTATAAATAAAATATAATAATATCTCAGAGTAATAATTAATAATTATTCTGATATATGTGTATGTATATATCTCAGAATAATAATGAGTAATGATACGACAAGACAAAAAGAAGAAAATACAACAAAAGCTAGTCATCATTCACAGTGAAAGTTTAAAGTTACAGAAATATTCAACCGTTAAGTTTAAAAAATTGACAAATGCTAAAGTTAAGCTAGTTTATCTCACTTAGCTTTTTCCTACATTTATTTTTTATCTTTATTGCATTAATAAACTTTTTCATGAAATATTGATATGTTATCTGGTTCTGGAAATAATTTCACTCTAGATTATCCCAAAATTGATGAGATTATGAAAGACCTGTCAATATAAAAATCTTAAAACCTTGATAAAAATAGGGTGATCTTAAAAAGGGAGTTTAAAAAATAATAGTGTGATGAATATCATTTCATATTAATGCAGGGTGGGGGAAGTTCCCCAAAAGATCTTTTCTGAGATCTACATTGTTTCTGATATTCATCAACAACAATCCCAATGTCATCCATTCCCAAGTAGGCATTTATGCAGATGATACAACTATTTACTCTTATCTTAGTAGCAAGTACCCGAGATCTGACAATTAAAACTGGCAACTGCTCTCAAAAAGGATTAGTGGTTAATTGGGACAAGGAATGGCTTATAAATTTTAATACCCCCAAACAAAACTGCTTTCATTTAATGATTATAGAGAATCTATTCTACCTGTCAACAGCATGACTGATGCTAAGCTCCAGAAGAGCAACACTTTGCACATTCTTGGCCTCACAGTTTCCATTGATATGAAGTGATGTGATTAAATTGAACCAAATTCAAGGTCTACTATGTTATTATTTATTTATTTATTTTTTTAATCATATCACCCTGAGCAAGGCAGTAGTGCCACTGATGTGCAGGGGGCTACATGAGAGTAAAACAATTAGATAGAAGAGAGTGAAGAGAGGGACGAACCAGTTAGAAAGGAGCAAGAGAAGGAAGGGAATACAGGTGTGATGACAGTTGCAGAAGTGGAGAGAAAGGAAAGGATATACAGGGTGGTGAAGGAAGAACTAGGGTCAGGGTGGTGAAAAAAGAACTAGAGTCAAGTAGTTAAGAGATGAGTATCAGACAATTGCTCTTGTCAGAATCCTTCCTGCACATTTTAAAACCTACCATTTGCATATATATTTAATATCTAGTCTGGTTCTCCTATGATATATTTTGAGATTCTTGAAAAAATTCCAAAGAAAGTTCTGCAATGTAATGAGTCCTGACCTGGCATCTCAAGTTCAGTCTATTTCTCACCAGTGTGGCATGACTTCTCTCTGTCTTTTTTACACATATTTTAAATATAATCACTCTGCTGGGAAAGTTGGTTCACTATCATGATAGACAACTTTTTTTTCTCAGAATCTATCTTGTATATTTATAAATCTACTAGTCATCCATGCAGTGAATATTACTACCATATATGGTCTGGTGCTTCTACTATATATTTCAAGATTCTTGAAAAAATTTAAAGAAGGATCTGCAATGTAATCTATCCTAACCTAGTATCTCTACTACAGTTACTTTCTCACTGACATGATGTGGCTTCCCTCTATCTTTTCTACAAATATTTTCATAGCAATTGTTCTGATGAACTTTCCTCCTTAGTGAGGTAATATTGATAATAATTAGAAATCATATTGTAACATAATTATGTCAAAAATGGATCATATACAATATAGGTAAACAATTCAACAAGAAAAATTGAAAATAAATACATTCAATCTAAATAAAAATTAGAGACATGTCATAATAGATAATTCCTTCTTAAATAGACCAGCTATATTTTACGCCAATTTTTAACATCAAATTGAAATTTTTCTTGTTAAAACATTGAATAATTTTAACCCATTCAACATTATGAATAAAAAATAGGAATTTTTATATTGTTTTTCAAGACTTAGCAAGAGAAAATCAAACTCACAGATTTGTAAAAATATAAACACCACCAAAATGATGTCAAAATCTGCAAAAAACTTTCTTCTTTTAATAGCCTGCTGTGGTAAGTTGAGTTTGTAACAAAGAAATGTAGATAGAAAAAGCAAATGTTCATAAGATAGCAATAGTCAAAAAGCACTGTCAGGGGCTGCCAATCATGCTCCCCACAAGGTGATTTGTAGGTAGTATGCACTGGCCCTGATGCTGGCCAAGCAATGCCAATTGTACCAAAATGTTAACTTCAAATTTACAGCCTAAGGCTGTTGGACCAACATTAACTCATTTTAGGCCACAAACTTTGATTCACTAAATTATCAAAAAATGTATTTCTCCGCATTAATTTAACTGAATCATGACCTGGAACTGAGAAGCAGGTTCTCATAACACTTGCGAACTGAATAGAAAGCATTTTCACTTGGCAACTCTTTTAGTAGAGAAAATTTGCAGGAATAATCTTAAAAACAGACAGAATTGATGAAAAACCAACATTTAATGATCAATTGCATGTGGTATATTAGACTGCTGGATCTGGACAAGCAACGAGGAACATATATACAAAAATATAATCTTATAATTTTATTCTTTGTTAGTGATGCTTGTGTGGAGCAGAAGGGCAGTTGGACAGAGTCACACACACAAAAGTTCATTGGGAGTTGGAAGTCAGTGGGTGTTCGGTTTTTTCAGCCAAAACCCCCAGATTTTATAGAGCCCTAAAACTCCCATGCATTTCTGCTTTTTTGGGTTGTCACTCTGTTGATGTCATCTGCAGCCAGATAAATCTGTCACCCACCCTCGTCTCCGGCTGACTTTTATCTGTGGCCGGATGTATCTGTCAACCACATCCTTGCCGGTCATCGCCTTTTAAGCCAATTGTTGCTTGTGTTTTTTTTTGTTGCACCCTACTGACATCATCCACAACCAGACATATTTGTCAACCACCTTGGTCCTTTGTTGACCTCCCCTATGGCTGGATGTACTTGTCAACTACCTCTACCCTTGAAGGTAATATATTATATACAGATAGATGTTTGAAATAGCTTTAAATCTAACAACAAAGGAAGAAATATTTTTCATGATAAATTTCTTTTTACACAAAGCAGCAACATATATTTCTCTTCTTGTGTGTTTGTTTTTTTATTATATTAAACCGGGATAACTACTCAAACATGTGTATCCACTAAAAATAATGTTTATAATAATAAAAAATAATGGCATATAAAAAAATTATATTTTCAAAAAATTACTTTTGTTTGTTTTCTATACAAAACTGAAGCTCCCGGATACAGATTCACAGAAGTCATACAAGAAAGCATATTGCTCTAAATAGGTAGATCTGATCATCCCCTGCTAAGCTGGTTTCTATGACTGAATTGATAAAGACACACTTTGGCTCTAAAAGTGGTTTTTCTGATAGAATAAAAAGGAATGCAGGTTCAATTCCTGTTAGCAGCACAATTTTTCTAGGACGCTTGACTGACGCAATTTTTGACAGATATAGTATACAACACCTACTTTATGCCTGTAGTTCTCGACCTTCTTTGCCCAATGCACTCTTCAACACCTTTCAAAGATTGTCCAGCTCAAAAGAAGTGCATTCCTAATATGCATACATTATTAAAAAATCTTCATTTTTTTTTTTACATATATATTTACACAGATTACTTTTTATTGAGTAGTTTATTTTTGACATTCTAAATTGATAAGGTCCAAATTCTGTAAAACAAAAAAAAAAAAAAAGGAAAATTAAAAAAAAAATTCCTCCCTACTACAGAAGGATTCCCCCTGAAAGCATTCCATTACATATCCAAAATGAATCTACCAATAAAAAATAACGTACTTGCTTTCTCTCCCAATAACACTGTGCTGATGATGACATAGGTATTCATAGTTGGGATAAGAATGATCTTGAACAAAAAAAAAAATCAACATCCTCTACCAAGTATTTCAAGAAAAAGGACCAATGATAAACCTTTCCAAAATGGAGATTATGATCTGGAATTGACATGAAAGCAGTGATGGCACATACACTGAGTTTACCATAAAAATTCAGGATCTGGAATTAGTAAATACTAAACCAGTCCTGGATATAACAATAAACTACATCTGGCAGCAAGGAGATTGGAAGTTTTGAAGAGCATAAAACCACATCTAATTTCTGTTGATCTCAGATCCACCCTGACCCAGGGTGGTAGCACCTGTTAATGTCCCATCTATAGGCAAATAGTGAACTCCAAAACAAAAACAAAACTTTATGAAAGTAAAAATACAATTTTATAGTAAAAATACCAGCAATACATTTTCATACAAAAAATAAAATTACCAACAACATGTATTTATAGTAAAATTACCAACAATACAACAATTTTATCCGTAGTTGGAGTTATAAAGCTGTGTTCAACATATTTACATTTCGGCATTAAATAACCCACAGAGAATGATATGCTATTCAACAAAATCAACAAATAACCCAAATACATTGAATTTATCATAAAAATTCAAGATCTGGTATTAGTAAATACTAAATAAGTCCTGAATACGACAATAAACTACATCTGGCTGTAAGGCTTATAATCAAGAGTTTTGAGGAGCATGGAACCACCTATTATATTCTGTTCAGTTCTTTTCTCATTGAAACCATTTTGTGTCTTTTCTCCTCTTTCTATGCAATCAAAATGGAATAGTCCATTATTCATGAGGTATTAGCAGGGTGTAATGGTTGTAAAAACTAATGAAAGCTGGGACAAGAACATTTATAATAGAATACATCAGCTAAAGTCAATGGCACAGACTTTCTTGGAAGTAACTTTAAATAAAAATTTTGTATTGTTAGTAAGTAATTGATTGTAAATTTCTTTCAGTATATTGTTCTGCTTTTCAAAAATATGTGAAAGGTTTAAAGTAAATTCTCTGACTCATAGGGTGTTAAGAATCCACCAACACAGGAAAAAGAAGTCTTCTTTATTACAGTGAGACTTTACAAAGGTGAAGTTAGATTTTCTCCACTGACTGACAGCTATAATATATAAGTATAAGAAATGGGCACCGTGATCTAAAAGAAAGCACTTTAATATTATATAATCATTTTTTTTCATCTTGATTTCATCTCCAGATTCAGATTAGTGAGATCACACACTGACATCTGATCCCAGCAAAGTTACAGAGGGAAGAGGGAGTGCACTTCGATTTAAAATTCTGGGTCTGATGACTAATGATCAAGGACTTTCCATTTCCTATACTTTTTTAGGGTGTCAGGGTGCATGATGGGAAAGGGGATTATTTTATTTTATTTTACTTGTTTATTCATTTATAACTACTACACAGTGGAGTAAACAGATAGCAGCTAAGATTTAGGAATTGGAACTTTGGAAAAGCATGAATCCGTTTTTCCTTCCCCGACCTATGGGTAAATAGCAGGGCAGACTGAATTGGTCAAGTATAAGGATAACTCTGAATTAAAAACTAGGCAATTTTTTCCCAGGAAACACTTCTGCTTCTACAGTTGCAGTTCATTTAATGCCCCTTTGACCCTAATGGGTTATGAGACTTATGATCATGAGTATCAGCATGTGCCTAAATTGCAGAACTGGATCATATAGCCATGGTGGCAACTGGTTTAAGAGAAGGACAACTTTGAATTCAAAACCTAAGGAGGGTTGTTTGGGGACCTTTTCTCTCCACCCTCATCTATGGGTAAATAGCAGTGGTTGCTATAGCTTCAGTTAACAATCAAAGAGAAGGAAAACTGAATTGAAATCAGCCTGAAGTGGGTGAGGCTTTATTGGTCTATCTTGCTCAGGAAAGACCACAGCTATTGTGACTGTAGTTTATGTGGTACACCTTCAACCTTAATGGGTTCAGTCAGTTAATTGGCATACATGATACATGCTTGTGTGATCATGTCTCTTTCAATCTATGACTGATTAGCCAAAAGATTTTTCTATAGTAGTTTCTTTCTGTGCCATTTCTTTCTGTGGTAGACTGGTTGCCAACCAAGGCTATAGAACTTAATCTGTCCTGCTATTCAGTCCATAGCTGGAGGGAGAAGAGATGGATTAATACCATTCTCAAGGGTATTTATATGTAAGTGAATGCAGCAAATTCAACTAGAATGCAAACTCACAGTGTATTTTGCACTACTGTGGTCACCACTCTCCTCTATCTCTCATAGTAACATTCAATGCAGAATAATGCAATGGCTTGCCGGTATCTTTTGCACTTGAGATGTTGAGGTTATTTTGTCCATCCTCACAGAATTTAGAGAGATATACCCACAAGGCAGCAAGTGGTTTGAATTCAGAGTTTTCTTTCTTCTAGATTGGTTAGCAATCAAAGTTATAGAGTTTATTTTACCCATAGAAAAAAATAGATTCATACCTTTCCCATGGATATTAGCACATAAGTGAATGCAATGAACTTGACCAGAATTTGAACTCAACTCTCCATTTCCTTCACCTGAGCTGTTAACCATTACTCCACCATGCCTCCATAGGAATATCATGTGTAAATGTTTTTGCTTCAGAAATAGGAAACATTCATAAAATGTGTTTTTTACTCTAGAAAATAAGATACTTTTAAATTTCTTTTTCTTTTCCTTCTACATGCTGTGTCTCTCAGGATGTTGGTGATCAGAGCTCTTCAAAATTTCCTGTCCTTTGTAGCTTTTAATAAATTTTGCCGTTTTGTTATTTCTGCTACAATTTGAATTTTTTTTTTCTAACTAGTTCTTACCTCATGATGAACTATATTTCATGCTACCCACAGTTTGAAAAATGTTGCCCATGTCTGGTTTAGATATACTTCATTAATGTTTAGCACTCTGGAAGTTACTACTTTTGCTCAGCAAGAAATTTGTTCTAACATTGCAGGCGATGCTGATTGATGAACCATTCTATGTTTGAATGTCATGGTTGTGTTGTTATATTCTGCTATGGCAACAACTAACATGACCTAAATGGATCTTAACAATTAAGCTTTTGTAGTTGAAGGGGTGACTATATAAAGGGAAAGATGAAGTAATAGCTATTAAATAATGCAATTGTAAAGGTTACTAGTGGCAAAGCAGTTTGGCTATAAAAAGCAGGACAAGTTCACTACAAGTTGTGCTCAGTTCTTGGTGAGAACATGGAGTACAGAAAGCTAGCATAGAACCACTGCTAGAATGTTGGGATTTTCCAAAAACATTGCTTACAATGAATAGATTTTTCTATTATGAATATCGGTCTGTTTGGGATCTGCTTCTATATGGTGCATCCTTTCAAGACATAGGCATCCTCTGTTTCCATTTTCCTTAAAATTTTCTTGTTACTCATAAGCACAATCATGGTAAACCATGTTGCTCTTAAAACAACTGAACATTACCTTTCTTTAACAAATAATCATAAATAGTATGGTATAGTAGAGGGTGTAATATATAAAAGTTCTCATGTTTATCCATACCTCATCATTCTCAGCATTTGGTACTCCAACAAATGGATTGTGGGTTCCCAGCATCTTTGTCAAACACACCTGGAAATAAAAATTAAAATATCTTATGAAAACTTTATTCCTAGACTATGATGTATGCATTATTTTTAATTTTTGAAATTTAATTTTTTAATTTTTGAAAATTATTTTTGCATGAGTGAAATTTAACATTTTTGAAAGTTTTAATTTAATTTTTAATTAATCTAATTCGTAATTTTTATATTTTAATTTTAATTTTTTTTAATTTTAAAATTTAATTGTTAAAGTTTAGATTTAAATTCTTTTTTCTATTTTGAAAGTTTTGAAATTTATCTTTAGCTTAAAAAGACAAATTTTTGCACAAAGTAATCTTCCATTTCAACTACTGTATCCTTTGGCCTTCTTCAGGTGTCTGTCACATATGTTGTCATTCAGACCAACATTCTCATCTTGGTTGTTATACACACAATGTTTTGACCATTGTACAATGTAAATTGAAATGCATATCATTTTTAAGTTTGTTATATTTACGGTTTTTTTATCTCATTTATATGCTAACTATTGTTCTCCGTTTTGTTCTTATCACAGCATTTCAGCCATTGTGTCCTCCAAATTACTTCAAGCACTTGACAATTCATGTAATATTTAGAGAATTTCTACACTTTATTTAATCTATGGGGATAGATTGCTCTCATTCTACTGTCCATGTCCAGATATATCTCATCCTTTTATTAAAGAATGGCTCATCTTATTTTTAGAGATATCTTATCTTTTCCTTTTAAGAATGATCTAGAACAAAAACCAACATTCAAATGTCCCAAGAAATGGGACTGAAGATAATTTTTTCAAAACAGAAACTAAGATCCAGAATTAGAATGAAACCAGAAATGGCACATACACTGAATCCATTACAAAAATTCAGGATATGCAATCAGTAAATACTAAACATTTCAAATACCTTGTTAGATGGATCAGTTAAAACAAATTTAGCATAGAAGATAAAGAAATTAAACATAAAGTAGGCATTGTTAGGGATATTTTCTGTTTTTTTTTTGGCAAAATGGCAGTTTGAAAAAGGTAGATCTACACAGGTGGCATAGTTAAGTTATTTGTATGATAATAGTTCAATTATTATTGGTCAATCATTGAGTATATATATATATATATATATATATATATATATATACACACACACACACACACACACAAACACTCAGAGAGAGAGGAAGAGAGAGGGATAAATTGTTGCTATTTTATATTTTTAATTTAGTGCATGCGTGCTGTTTGTTTTGATTTTGTTGACCTCAGTGTAAGTGGACACTGTTTGTGACAAAAAGAGTGCAATGACACAATTCACTCAGCCAGACATTTAGAAATAGCTTTGTGTACTGCTTGGCATTCACACAAGAAGCTTCAATGCAAACATTTCAGAGTGTTTGTGTGTCAATCTGAGGACAGTGTTGAGAATTTGGAAAGAGTTGGATGAGTCTAATGGTGATTATGAAGATACAGCAGATTGGAAAACTTACTCTGATTGTTCTGATACAAAAACAACTACCAAATTTGTTGGTGAGAGCATCAGATTCAACACAGAGGCCTACATCAAGTGACTTGAGAAGGTAATGCTGCACCTGGGTTAAGAGGGTGGCTGCTAAAAAACCCCGTGTGTGACAACATGGTTCTGCACCATATCACATAAACAGGAGAACCCAATCATGGCTGTCATAACTTCTGCAGTCACATCACCCCTTATATCTTGCCACCAAACTCCTTAGACTGCAAACCCCTTGACTATTATGTGTGGGGTGCAGCTGAGTGAGAAACTGATAAAACTTCATGTAATACCAAAGATGAACTGATAGCAAGGATTATGGCAGCATTCACCATCTTAAACATGAAGACAACACAGAAGGGATGCAAGAAATTCCAAAATCATCAGGGAGACATGATTGAAGTCAACTGTGATTTTTTCGAAAAAATATATGCTTTAGTATTTCAAGATATTTTTGTATAATTTTGGTAAATATGTCTGTTAGGTAGAGTATTGAGAGACAGGAAAATTTTGCTGGAAACAGAGAGTACTGGATTGTTATATGATGTCAGTTCTTCAATATGGCAGTGAATACTGGACAATTTCCTCAAAGATGAAGGAGAAACTTGAAGCAACCAAAATGTAGTTCTAAAGAAGGATGCTGAAGATACCATGGACTAAATATGTGAGCAATGAAGAGGTTTTGGAAAGAATGGAAGCAAAAAGGAAATTAATACTTAACATCAGGAAAAGAAAGCTGAAATTCCTGAGACATGTAATGAGGAAGAAGGGCTTGGAGAATCTGATACCCACAGGTCAGACAGCGAGAAAGAGAGACAGGAGAAAGTAATATGTAACATATCTGATGGGCTTGAGCAAATGGGTTGCAGAGTGGGGTTTTGAAGAGGTAATAAAAGAAAGTTTGTTAAGAGCTACTAAAGATAGGGAGATGTGGAAGGCCATGATCGTCTATGTCCTGAAGAGACATAGAAAAAGAAGATATCTTTAAAATGAGATGACAGTGTTATTTTCATTTTTACATAATTTAGATGACAATTTATCAATTGCTCCCTATATAGGCTACCCAGAGAAAAGAGTGAAACCACCTTGAAGGGAAGGTGACCAGGGTGATATAAGTAAATCTAGCAGAAGTTTAACAAATATGCAAATTGCTTCAAACCAAAAGATTAACATAAAATTTCAAGTCATATAGAACCTCAGCATTTTTGTAAGCTGCCGCCTGTCACCTTGGACTCATGATATGCATTGGCAACTCACCCAACCCATCTAGAAACACAGACCAAGGAGTCCTGGCTGTTTGCAAGTCATAGGGTCCATCTTTGACAAACCTCAAAGGTATAGCAAAAGTGAGAGAGCTTATGGTAGAGCACCAGGATAGGAAAGGTGTTGCAGCAAGAATAGTCAGGTGAGGAGTCTTCATTCTGTCAGATAAAGACTTTCATATGAATGTCAGGAATTATGACAATCTGTTCAGAAATATATAATCAGGTGATTGGAATTTTGAACTGAATCTTGAAGAAGGTCAGAGCGTACAACAGCCAAAACCTTGTGAATATGGCAATAAAGATGTCAGCTGTATATCAGTACTTTCTAAGATCAACGGGTAAAAAGGACTTTGAGTAAGTGAAACCTGTAGATTTTGACAAGAACCATCCTTCTTTGAACATTGAGAACTGATACTGCAGACTCACATCAAACAACTGCACCAAATAATAGAAACCACAATATTTGAAAAAATTCAACAGCAACTACAACTGAAATGGTTAGCACATGTAATTCAAAGAAAAAATAATGACAAAATCAAGAGGTTTGCATTCCACACAACTTCAAATAAAGGATTAGGAAGGAAACCCTATCAATATTGGAAAAGTGAAAACAGTGGACTTGAAAAAACTATTTTGCTAAAATTTTAAGAAATATCTGATGAATTTCAACTGGAAGAAGCACTATTCAGTCAATAAATGCTAAATATTTCCTTATAAGAAAAGGATTACTATTACCATTACTATATGCTATTTATTTATATGCTAGGTATACTGATGAGGTTTATAGCCTACCAGATGTAGTAGTAGTAGTGGTGATGCAGTGGATATTGGATCAGAATGACAAATCAAAGAGATAGGTTTGAATTCTAGTTGAATTTGTTGCATTCACTTACGAACAAATACCCTTGGGAACAATATTAATCTGTCTGTTCTCCCTCCAGCTATGAGTTAAATAGCAGTACAGATTGGGTTTTACAGCCTTAGTTGGCAACCAATCTACCACAGAAAGTAATGGCAACCTACTATGGGAGAATCTTCTGCCCAGTCAGTGACGTCTTTTTCGAGACATAATCACCCAAGCATGTATATGCCACTTAACTGACTAAGTAAAAAGTGGCAGTGAAGGAAGTTAAGCATGGCAGCAGTAACAGTCAAGCAAGAAAAACATTGTTTAAGACTATGGGACAATAGTCTATAGTAGATTAAAATGTTGGGTGGGAATCTCGTGGCAAAGTAATTGTGGGTTCCTTACCACGGTCAGATAGGACACATGTATACTCATTGGAAACAGAACAACCAATAACTGAAGAGAACTTTAAAAGAAAAAGACTTAGTATCTCTAGATATAAAAAACAGAACAAAACCCACATTGACAAACATTGCAGACTGAAATTCTTTGCAGGTTACTTGGATAATCAGTATGCCTGAATAAATTTGGAGTACAACAATGTTACTGAAATTATTCTGAATGAAAATAATGCTAACTGCTTGGCTCAGAAGCCCAGAAATTCAAAAACATTCCCAAAGCTCTGTATAATTTATAGATGACAACTCATGCCAACATAGTCAATCATGGTCCTCCTCTACATCTTCCTGTCCCTTGTAGCTCTTGATAAGTTTCCTTGTTATTTCTCCTAAACCCTGTTTTACCATTCATTCGCTGAAGCTCATCAAGTATGTTACGCGCTGCTTTCCTCTGTCCCTCTCTCTCTCTCTCTCAGAAGTATCAAATTTTCCAAGCCCTCTTTCCTCATTACACATCTCAAAAATTTCAACTGCCTCCTCCTGATTTTAAATATAAGTTTCCTTCTTGTTTCCATTTTCTCCAAAACCTTGTCATTGTTCAGGATCTTTCTGTAGAAACACATTTCTGTTGCTTCAAGTCTCTTTGAGAATATTGTCTAGCATTCACTGCCATACATGTGGACATTTCTCATGTAACAGTTTAGTATTCTTTCCGAGACATTATATTAACTTTACATTACCTTTATCCCCTCAAATAAACTGAAATTTTTATAACTGTTGTCCTCATCTTTGTTGCCATATTCACCTTCAATATTTGTCCATGTTTCTGAGATGAAGTATTGTAATTATTTACACTATTTACATCGTTTGGACTGTTGTCCTCATCTTTGTTGCTATATTCACAATGCTACAGATGCTGTACAATCTGATCTTCTTGAGGTGATTGGAATTTCAAACTGAACCCTTTATTTCTCAAGGATACACAGCCTTGCATAAAAGAGTTGGCTGAATTTAGTAACTTGACCCCAAAAGTTGTGAGTTCAATACCTGGCTACAGCAGAGGTGAACAAAAAAATTGAGAGTAGAGCTAAAGGGAGAAACTGATACTGAGACATGTGGAAGAGGCATGAAACGAGAACAATCTATTCCAGTAAACAAAATAAAGGGTTCAGTTTGAAGACTGGTGCATACAATGGCTGTAACATCTGGAGTATGGTAACGAAGATGAGGACAATAGTTTAAAGAATGTAAATAAATAGATCTGGGGATTGCCACAGTGTTATCACTATAGATCACAGACACAGATCATATTCAGTTTAGCATTTGTGTGTGTGTGTGTGTGTGTGTGTGTGTGTGTGTGTGTGTGTGTGTGTGAGAGTGTGTGAGAGAGAGAGAGAGAGAGACCCAGTATATTAGATCTGAGCTACCTTCCCTTTGTAAACAGAGGGAATGATTTGGAGGGGAGTCTTAATGTAATCTCACTGTAATCCATACTGATAATTCTCTGGTAATATTCAGAGATATTTGATTTACTTATTTTTTGTTTTTGTAGCTTATTCTTACCACTTTATATTATGTTGTGTAAATATTCTATCTCAGTCTGTTGTTGCTTATCTATCTATCTAAGTCTCTTTATCTATCACAGTCTGTTTGCTATCTATCTATATATCACAGTCTGTTTGGGGAACCTCAACATAGTGTAATGATTAGCAAGCTTGTCTTGCTAGAACAATTACAATGAAGCAGTGAGTTCGATCCACACTGGGTACCCCATACTTTCAACCTTGTGCCACATCTAAGCTACACTTGGAAAATCTTCTATCACAGTCTTTTTATTGTCTATCTATCCATCTATGTATATCACATTATCTATCTATCTATCTATGACAGTCACTTTATTGTCTATCTATCTATCTTGGGCAAGCTTGTCATATCATAATCTATTACAACTGAGTAGTGAGTTTGATCCACACTAGATAACCCATACTTTCAGCCTTGTGCCACATCTAAGAGGCTCTTAGGAAATCAACTATCTATTATCTACCTACCTACCTACCTATCTATCTATCTATCTATCTATCTATCTATCTATCTAGGTCTAATATCTATCTACCTGTCCATCCATCTATCTATCCCAGTCTATTATCTACCTGTCTACCCATCTATCTATCTCAGTCTAATATCTATCTATCTCGGTCTAATATCTATCTATCTATCTATCTATCTAGGTCTAATATCTATCTATCTATCTAACTGTTTCATTCTAATATCTATCCATCTATCTATCTGTCTCAGTCAAATATCTATCTGTCTCGGTCTGATATCTATCTGTCTCTCTATCTAGGTCTGATATCTACCTATCAATCTATCAATGTTGGTCTGATATCTATCTATGTTGGTCTGATACCAATCTATTTAACTTAGTTTGATATCTATCTACCTGTCTATCTCAAACTAATATTTATCTAACTTTCTATCTATCTTGGTCTAATAATATCTATCTATCAAGCTATCTAGGTCTAATATCTATCTATTTATCTATGTCTAATATCTATCTATCTATGTCTAATATCTATCTATCTATGTCTAATATCTATCTATCTATCTATCTATCTATCTATCTATCTATCCAACTATCTATTTATCTTGGTCTAATATCTATTTATCTATCTATCTATCCAACTATCTATTTATCTTGGTCTAATATCTATCTATCTAGGTCTAATATCTATCTATCAATCTATCTATCTATCCATCTATCTATTTATCTTGGTCTAATATCTATCAATCTATCTATCTATCCATCTATCTATCTAGGTTTAATATCTATCTATCTATCTTGGTTTAATATCTATCTATCTATCTTGGTTTAATATCTATCTTGCGTTAATATCCATGAATCTATCTAGCTTGGTTTAATATTTATCTCGGTCTAATATCTATCTTTCTGCCTATAAGTCTATCTTGGTCAAATATCTATCAATCTATCTATCTATCTTGGTCAAATATCTATCAATCTATCTATCTATCTTGGTCAAATATCTATCAATCTATCTATCTATCTTGGTCTAATATCTATCTATCTATCTATCTAGGTCTAATATCTATCTATCTATCTATCTTGGTCTAATATCTATCTATCTATCACAGACTTAAATCTGTCTATCTCAACTAATATCTATCTCTTTGTCTCAACAAATATCTACCGATCTGAGTTTAACATTTATCTATCTATCTGAGTTTAATATCTATCTATCTGAGGTTAATATCTATCTATCTGAGTTTAATATCTATCTATCAGAGGTTAATATCTATCTATCTATCTTAGTTTAATATCTATCTGAGTTTAAGTATCTATCTTTTTAATATCTATCTATCTATCTGAGGTATATATCTGAGTTTAATATCTATCTGAGGTTAATATCTCTCTATCTGAGGTTAATATCTATCTGAGTTTAATACCTATCTGTCTATCTATCTATCTATGTATGTGAGTTTAATATCAATCTATCTATCTGTCTATTTATCTATCTCACTCTAATATCTATCTATCTATCCATCTATCTATTTTTCTTGGTGTGATATCTAACTCGGTCTAATATCTACCTATCTATCTAAGTCTAAAATCTAGTTTGGTCTAATATCTATCTATCTGTCTCAGTCAAATATCTATCTATCTGTCTCAGTCAAATATCTATCTATCTATCTGTCTCAGTCAAATATCTATCTATCTATCTGTCTCAGTCAAATATCTATCTGTCTCAGTCAAATATCTATCTGTCTCAGTCAAATATCTATCTGTCTCAGTCAAATATCTATCTGTCTCAGTCAAATATCTATCTGTCTCAGTCAAATATCTATCTGTCTCAGTCAAATATCTATCTATCTGTCTCAGTCTAATATCTATCTATCTATCTCAGTCTAATATCTATCTATCTATCACAGTCTAATATCTATCTATCTATCTATCACAGTCTAATATCTATCTATCTATCTATCACAGTCTAATATCTATCTATCTATCTATCACAGTCTAATATCTATCTATCTATCTATCACAGTCTAATATCTATCTATCTATCTATCACAGTCTAATATCTATCTATCACAGTCTAATATCTATCTATCACAGTCTAATATCTATCTATCTATCACAGTCTAATATCTATCTATCTATCACAGTCTAATATCTATCTATCTATCACAGTCTAATATCTATCTATCTATCACAGTCTAATATCTATCTATCTATCACAGTCTAATATCTATCTCTCTATCTATTTATCTCAGTCTAATATCTATCTCAGACAAATATCTATATATCCATCTAAGTCTATTATCTAAGTCTAATATCTATCTAAGTCTAATATCCATCTAAGTCTAATATCTACACTCCTGATCAAAAATTTAAGACCCCTTAAAAATCTTTAAAAAGAAATTTTTTTTACAGATAGATTTTAAACTCCTCCCACTTAAGGTTACCAATACTACAATCTAAAAGGTTATGGAAACAAAAAGCTACATTCCAAACATTTTATTTAGAAATTTACATTTTTATAAAATGATCAAAATTATAAGACCAGAGACAAAAATTATACGAAATTGTACAAAAAGTGTATGAAAATATTTAACTACCAAATTTAATAATGAAGTCTACCACTACTGCTTTTGATGACTTCAAAAATTCTGTCGGGCATGCTAGAAGTAAGCGTTTCCATTAAGGTGTGAGGGATGTTGCTCCAGCTTCTGAAGATGACTTCACAAAGTTCATTTTTTGTTGAATATTGTTTGCCATTTCGATAAACATCTCTTGTCATCCATCCGCAAACATTTTCAATTGGGTTCAAGTCCGGTGAGCATGCAGGATGTCCCAAGAGATGGACCCCATTTTCTTATAGAAAGGTCAAGGTCTGTCTTGCAGCGTGGATTGCAGCATTATTCTGTCAAAATAACCATCCATCCCCACACAAACGATGGCCCTCCATCATCAAAGATGCTTTTTGTAGCATGTTAACACAACCAGCCGTTCTCTGACGACCCTGCATCACCTGGAGCTCCATCATCCCTCTGTAAGAAAAGGCACCCCATGCCATTAGGGACCCTCCACCACTATGACATGCAGAGAAAATTTCAGGAGGCATGTTTTGTTATGCCAATATCGTTGGAAGCCATCAGGACCGTCGAGATTGAATTTTTTCTCATTAGAAAACAGGACTTTCTTCCACTTCTCAATGTCCCATGTTTGGTATTCACGACCAAACTTTAAGCGGTCCAACTTGTGACATGGAAGCAGCCGAGGAATTTGTTTACACTTTTTATTTACCATGCCTTTTTGTCATAAGTGTCGTCTGATGGTTACGGGACTGCAATCAGTATCTGTGACTGCCTTAATTTGACTAGAAGAAAATCCCCCGTCTTTCATAACAACCCGTCTTATTTTCCAACTCAATACAGAAGAAATTTTTTGGAGCCTACCAGAGGATTTTGCTTTTATAATTCTCACTGTTCTTTAGAAAGTTGCAAATCACAGATTTACTGCAATTTACCTTAGCTGCGATCGCCCGCTGTGACAAATCTTGCTTATGGAATTCTAGAATTCAAGAACGCTCAACTATGGTAAGTTTGCTTGCTTTAGGCATGGTAACACCTTTACGCAGTGATTGCTAATCTCTAACTGAACTAAAAACATTGGAATTACCATAGATCTAACAATTTATACCCCTGGTCTTATAATTTTGATCATGTGTAAATTGCCTCATTTTATAAAAATGTAAATTTCTAAATAAAATGTTTGGAATGTAGCTTTTTGTTTCCATAACCTTTTAGATTGTAGTATTGGTAACCTTAAGTGGGAGGAGTTTAAAATCTATCTGTAAAAAAAAATTTCTTTTTAAGGATTTTTAAGTGGTCTTAAATTTTTGATCAGGAGTATAGATATTTGTCTGAATCTAATAATATCTATCTATCTATCTGTCTGAGTCTAATAATATCTATCTATCTGTCTGAGTCAAATAATATCTATCTAAGTCTAATATCTATCTAAGTCTAATATCTATCTAAGTCTAATATCTATCTATCTCAGTCTAATTATCTATCTATCTCAGTCTAATTATCTATCTATCTCAGTCTAATTATCTATCTATCTCAGTCTAATTATCTATCTATCTCAGTCTAATTATCTATCTATCTCAGTCTAATTATCTATCTATCTCAGTCTAAATATCTATCTATCTATCTCAGTCTAATTATCTATCTATCTATCTATCTCAGTCTAATTATCTATCTATCTATCTATCTCAGTCTAATTATCTATCTATCTATCTATCTCAGTCTAATTATCTATCTATCTATCTATCTATCTCAGTCTAATTATCTATCTATCTATCTATCTCAGTCTAATTATCTATCTATCTATCTATCTCAGTCAAATTATCTATCTATCTATCTATCTCAGTCTAATTATCTATCTATCTCAGTCTAATTATCTATCTATCTCAGTCTAATTATCTATCTATCTCAGTCTAATTATCTATCTATCTATCTCAGTCTAATTATCTATCTATCTATCTATCTCAGTCTAATTATCTATCTATCTATCTATCTCAGTCTAATTATCTATCTATCTATCTATCTCAGTCTAATTATCTATCTCAGATAATGAAAGAACTGAGATAGATAGATAGATAGATAGATAGATAGATAGATATTAGACTATGTCTGCTTTTATATATTCTCTCTCTTTTTCTCTACATGATCCACACAAAGTTGAGAGAATTCTCAATCTTAGTGTGGGAACTACTTTTGTTAATACTGACATGTTTTATCACTTTTCCTTAACATATCTGCCATTTAAACTTCACTGTCCAGCAATACAATATTTATCTTAATGGTGACACAATCTGACCCACTAAACAATCATTATTCATGTGTCAACCTTCATTTTCCATAAAAGTTCAATATCTTATCAGTAGTTTTGCACTAAAAGTCTTTTCCTTGCCAGTCAGTGGCTTCTGCATGTAATGTGGAGTGGGATGTGAATTAAAATGGGGTTGGTGATTAGATATTTCTCACTACTATTGTTGCGGAAGTGAAGGAATGGGTGACCTGGAAGGCAGAACTGTAGCTGTTGCCATTACTGCTGTAGGGTTAATCACTTCTTCACCTCAGCAATCATAAATTCCTGAAAAAAGGAATACATCTAACTTTAGGTAAATAAATGTATAATTTATTTAAAGATGTACAAAACATAAACAGCTATCCGGTGCTGCAGTGAAGGGATAGGAAGAAAGAAAAGAAAAAGAGAAGGCAAAAGAGTTTAGGTTACTGTCAACTAATGTTCTGTGTCAACAGCAGTGTTGATGGCATGGAGTAGCTTGTCATTTGACCCCAAAACTATGTCTCTGCATGAGTGTCTCTCCCCTCTGTCTGATGTTTGATTCATATGGGATTGTTTTTATAACAAGACTTATGTTTTCACAGAGTTATTACTTTTTCTAAGTTTTTCTTTTTTCACTGGTTATCTCTTCAATTGGTAAGCAATTCCTTTTTCTATTAGTCAATATATTTTTTAACATCGGCTTGCTGCCCAACAACACTAATATGGTCACAGGACAAAAAAGAGCAATCAAAATGTGAATTAGTTCATGAGACTTATCAAATTCTTTTTATGTTTAGTGCTAAATTAGTTTGAGACGAGTTGAGAGTTTTGATATGTTGCCATTTTGTTTTTCATCACTTTCAGATCTGAAAATGCATCTTCAAATCTCAACAACTTTTCAAAGTGACAGAGACAAGTCTATGCCCAAAGTATGGATTACCAGATTGCAAGTAATGATCACTGGTATGTAAGGATCACCAGTAATGAGTTTTGGGATCAAATGACTTTCAGTAATAATTTAGTCAGTCAGTTTAGTGCCATATGTGATAGACACTTAAGCGATCATGTCTTGAAGAGACATGTCTGACTGGGCAGAATATTTTTCCACAGTAAGTTATCGTTACTTTTTGAGGTAGACTGGTTGCCAACCAAGGCTATAGAACTGTAGCAGGAAACATGGGATTCTGTAATGCAGACATTGAAAACAACCTCACAATGAATGTTCTCTGAGGTGCTAACACAGCAATGTTGGGTGCATGTCTTTCATGTGGCGGGACATTCCATTCACTATACAGGCCTGCGAGCTAATTGCCTTTGTTACCTGACCTCTACCAAACTTTGTGGTACATCGACTCTTCATGCGATCTCTAACCTGGTAAGGGCTATGACCAGTAACTGAAGGCATTGTCATGGCATCAATCACCCTTACCCAAACCTTATATTGGTAGATTGCATTGGCTGGTGCAGTCAAGTCTTTCAATGTCACACTGTGCCAGTAGATAGCCTCTTGGATGGAACAGCGCATCCTGGCTGCAATTCATTCAACTGAATGGTGACATCACTCTACTATGCCATTCCCGGCTAGAGTGAACGCACAACAAAATCACAGACTTATTTCCCACTCCTGTGCAAAGTTCTGAACTCTCTGCTGCAAAAGGCTGTGTCATTGTCTCTAAGAACACCATCTCCAGCTGCTGAATCACACTTGCTGAGTGTTGCCTTGCCAATTGCTTCCAAATGGCAAAGCCCAACAGGTCGCAATCTGTGAGGGTTAAAGAATGGCATGAACTGTTATGCGTCATGTCCATTCTTAACCTCTGCTAATTCCTGTTCACCTCCAGCTTTCCCTTCTCTCAGCTAACTGGTGCTTGGTCTGTTGATTGACATTCTTTGCACACCTGTATGGCTGACTTAACTACTGCTTTTGGCATTGCTGGGCACACTCTCTTGACAAAGTAAGTGGTGTGCTGTACTCCCAGATGCCCACCATGGGAACAGCACTGATCAATGACTTGGGTCTGTTCTCTTTCTTCATTGTGTTAAACCACTGCTGTGGCAACCTGGTTAGTTGGTCAGCCATGTTTTCAGTTGATGTAACCAACATCATCTCGTCAACTTGTACTTTATCCCTAATTCTTTGAGGGTACTCAATTGTCTTCTGATGAACATCTTGCTTGCTCCCTTTGTATGCACTCGTGCCTTTTCAGTAAGAGCATTCAGTACCCAGTGGTACATACAGAGAGAGTCTGTTTTTATGTGCAACATCTTGCACTGCCATTGGAGAGCCAAGTTAATGCGTTTTAATATGGAATCCAGTTTGGCCTGGTTTATGTGTTGGGCATTGTTTTCAGGCTGCAGCCAACAAGCATCCTCCAGCACAGTCTCGTACCTCTTCAGCAGTACATTGATTGCTAAAGATCTTGCATCGACCCACATGATCAACTCTCAACTGTCCATGCACCTATCTCCATGAACTGGATCATTCTGCTTTACTGCATCCATGGTCTGAAGCATCAGACACTGCTGGAGAGTGTCTCTGACTTCATCTCAGCCTTTTGCGACCACACTGTCTCTTCTGTTGATAATTCAACAAGCCACACAAAGCCATCCACACACTGGGAAGTACCTGACAAACCTCCCACACAAGAAGAACATGGTCTGTTGTGTAATGATGTTGAGATCTTTTGGGACCATGCTTCCTTATTTCCACCACAATTCACTGCATTCCATCCCAACAGTCAATCCTAGCCCCTGTGCACTATCTTCCGACCTTTCTGGATCCTTGCATTTCAGTCTAAATTGAGCTAAGTGTTCCTGACATGGATCGCGGGTACAACATCTTCATTGACATAGATGTCATTGATGTAAGCTGATACTGTGCAGTTAATATTTTTTTTCCTGCAACATCATCATGCTGAGAATGATCTTCATGATAAGGGTGGGGGTCACAATCAGTCCAAACCCTAAATGTGTCAGGCAGTTCTGTTTCCCATCAATCTTTACCATCTGGAATGGCCCCAAAGTCTCATGAACATGTACTTAGAGGTATGTTCTCCTGAGGTCCAACAGAGATATGTTTGAACCCTTTCTGTTGCTATTTGCATAGCTTGGCAGCACATACATCTGTCTTAGTATGGTCGAGTTCATGGTAGTCCATCACAGGATGCACTTTTTCTTTGTTCTGCTGCAACATGGCCATAAAAGGAATTATCCCTTTGGGAGGCCCCAGCCTTTCTTTTGGGTATAGCATGAGTCAACTATTATCTATCCATGTGCAGAGCTCCCACTCATAGTTGTCTTGAATCTCTGCAGCTACCTGATATTCTGACACTCCATTTCTCAGTCTTTTTGGTGTGCTGTCCTCTGACCACTTCTATGCCACAGTTCATGTTTGGCTCTTATGGTTGAAGGTAGTGGTGAAATCAGGTTCATTGATGGAAATGGCTGTGTACATAGTGATTTACCCATTGCTGATCTGCGCTGATCCTGTTGGCCTTTTATTGCATCAACCCCTAACAGCAGGTCAAAACCTGACAGTTTGCCACACACCACCAGAACATCAATTTTGGCAGAATTGCCTTTGTCCATGGATATAGTTGACATCCATCCTTTCCTGCTTTCAGGATTGACACTGATCTGCATCTACTATTGACCCTTAGCAACCAGCATCATTTAGTGCTGAACACCATGTCCTGTCAACATAAATGCTCATCTCCAAGACGCCGCATTTACATTTTGGTGAGGGAAAAAGCTGGCACTGATGCCTTGTCCTCTGGCTTGTTTCCCAGGCAGTCTTGAGCCCAGTGCTCAGCCTCACTGCATTGACAGCAACTTGTTCCACACTTTTTTGTAATCCTTTGCTGTGTTGTCCTTGCTGCTGCATCTGTAACAAGTTACATCAGTGCTGGGAGTGCTCTTGGTAGGGACTATGGTATTACTGTGAGGTGGGCACACAGCTGCAACTGCTTTTTGACTTTGGTTCACAGCCTTCGTCAGTAATCGTTCTCTCACTATCATGTTCACCAGAGATAAGGTGTCAATGTTTGGTGCTTGTTGAAGTTTGATAGAGATGGCATCTGGGAATCTGGTGATGAAAGTTGCTTTGGTGAGCCTTTTCAGCTCAACTTCCTTGAACATGGCTAATCTGGCCAACTGTTTGATCCTGTTCAGGTAAGCATCTACCTGCTCACCAGTCCACCTGACCAGGCTCAGCTTCCTGTAAGCTGTAAATGCATCATTGAAAAAAGGCCCCCTTCAACCATGCCTCTATCTTATCAATATTTCTTTGGTCATCTTAATCCATCTCCATGTAGAGGTCTAGTGCATTGCCATCTAGATACAATGGCAGCAGACTTGCAACTTCATCCACCAGCTGAAATCTTGCCACCTCTCTCACTTTTTTCAACCATGCCATAACATCTCCTTTGCCAGTAAATGGCTTTATCATATCCCTGCTTATGCGCACTTTCACCATAGTAATAGTGCCAAAATAGCTTGTAGCAGAAAATGTGAGATTCTGTTGCACACAAACACTGGAGACAACATTGCAATGAATTCTAGTTTAGTATATACCAACATGAACTATGCTGAATGCAAAATTTGCATATTGGTATGCTACCAGCCTCAATCTGACTCCTTGATGCATGCACATCGTCATTCCAGCACTGATGCTTGAACAGTTGGCCTCGCTAGCAATTCATTCTTAAATTTAGGCTATGCTACTCTAGCCCACTTTGTGGTAATTCTTCACAATCTGTCCTGCAATTTAACCCATAGCTTGAGGGAGAAGAGATAAATTAATACCTTTCCAAAGGGCATTTGCGTATAAGTAAATGCAACTGAAACTTGAACTCAGATCACCGGTTACTTGTTCCAAGCTTATATCGACTGCACCACAAGGCACATAAATGGAATGTAATTACTACAAGTAAACATAAATGATATATAAGAATTACCGGAAATGAATTCCTGGGATGCAATAATTCCAAGCAATGATCACTAGCATGTATAAATCACTAGTAATGGTTTCTGAGATATAACAGTGCAATAATTGCATGTAATAATTCTTGTGATGTGAAAATCATCAGTAATGACTTCCAGTATGGTTACCGTGATGTAAGAATCACTAGTAATGGATTCTTGGATGTAATGCACCACATTTATTCAAGGAATGTGACATATTTTATAAAATTTAAGAATGCGTGGGTAGTGTAAATGTTATCAGCATAGAAATTGAAAACTGAGATGAGGCATGTAGAAATTCCAGCCAAGGCATGGAATTGTTTCTTTTCTTCCTAACAATGAATTAAATAGCAGTGTAGACTGGGTTCTCTAGCCTTAGGTAGAAGCCATTCAAGAAGAATTCATGGAGAAGACAATATTGAACCACCTTGCTATCTTTCCAGAACAATCATGGAAATTCACAAATAATAAGATAAATTCTCTGATTTTCTGGAATTAGGTGTTATCACTATTTACATTTGAACTAATGTCCTCATCTTTGTTGTTGTTGTTGTTCTCATAACATTTCAGCCTTTGTACCTGCTGGCTTTCTTCAGGGATTTTCAAACTGGGCCCTTTAAGATAATCCACAGGAATAGATCATTCTTGTCTTACTTTCCATGTCTATAGAGATATCTTGTCTAATTTTTTTGGTACTACTTAGTTATTGTCTGCTCTGTTTTCAGTGAGTCTAAGTCTATATTACCCAGCTCTGGGATTGAACTCATAACTAGCATAACACCAGATTCACAAATGAATGCTTTAATCTATTAGAAAAAAGATTTTTTAAATGATTTCATCCAAAGCAAAGCAATAAATCAATTAAGATGCAAGAGGTTACTAAGTGTTATAGAATATGAGAAAAATTAGTGTTAACACTACATATTGGATATAAATATGCAATGGACATATCTTAAAAACCTAACTTGCTATAATTCTGAGTAAAGATTCGGAACAAGTGAATTTGATTTAGCCTAGGGCAACATCATTTATATCAATAGCAAGCAATTTTCCCCAATGTAAACTTTTGATTATATAACAATAAACAGTTAAATGTTGAATAAAAATGCTAAATTCACCAAATTAACAACTAGAACACCTCCCACAAGACAAGAGTTAGCAAGATAATCTTGTGAAATCAATGTAGATTATTTTTTCATCAGGTAAAGCTGTAATAGCATTAAATAGTATATATAATTTTTTTAAAATCATTTCACCCCAAGCAAGGCAGTACTGCCACTGGTGCACAGGGGTCTACATAAGAGGAGAGTGAAGATAAAGAGTTAAAAAAAAATGAAACAAGATATCTCTATAGACATGGAAAGTAGAACAAGAATAATCTATTCAAATAATAATAATTTATTCAATAATCAAAATACTTGAACTTCAGCAAGTGAATGGTAGAACAGAGTTTGAGAGAAATAGCTAAAAGACAAAGCTTTTTAAGAGCTACAAAGAACAGGAAGATGTGGAGGATTATGATCGTCTATGTCCTGAAGTAACCCAGCACATAAAAGAAAGATAGAAGAATGCTTTGATAAAAGTAGAAAAGATGTTTTTAAAAAAATATTTTTGCTTTCTCAATATCATTCTGCGCTTTACTTTGGTATGTTTTCAAGCTAATGATTTATCTGAATCAATTTTTTATTTTGTTCATAGCATGCTAGTTAAAAGATATTTTTTTATATCAAGATGTCAGGATTATGAAACAGTGTAGAAAAGAATGCTTTAGTGCTTTTCTCAAGGTCATAAAATAACCTTAATATATAAATAGCCTGAGAAACTGAGTTTTTTTTCTATGTTGATAGACACCATACCACTGAACACACCCAAGCTACCAAAAAATACAATCTCAAGTCACGTAAAACATGACTCACTTTCTTTAATATAAAGAATTGTCATTGAATTTTAGCCGAGTTGAACAATTAGAGAACTAAGAAAAATATATCGATATATATTACAAAAAAAACAAAAAAACAATTATAATATTCAGTTAAAAAGGCGTACTCACTAATAACTTATTTTTTTGTAAACGCAAATAATTTTGTTTTCTCTGGAACAAGCACATGAACAGGTGTATTTTTACTATTTTTGATGTGATGATTTAAAATTTCTGAACAGTTATGCTCCATCACAACTGGTCTTTTGCTTTATATTCAAAATATAAGATTGCTCGCAGTATAGCCCGGCGTTGCTCGGGTATAATGAAAGCTTTAAAACTAATCCATGGTCCTGGAGCTCAGACTCTTTGGACGTGGGCACGAAAGACTAAAAAGCAATAGTTGTTTCCAATTAAAGTGAAACTGTAGACTGAAAGAAAAATGAACGGATGTAAGTCAAATTTTGATTTCCTGGTATCGATATCAAATAAGTTTTTTCGTTGTAAACTGAATTTTGAAGGCTAAATAAGTCCTCTGAGTAAATGGTATCATGGCTGAGACTAAGAACTACACTTATACCTACTTAGAGCTAAACCCAAAGCAAAAACTAAAATAAAAGGGCTGAAAAAAAATACAGACATACAGGCAGATAGACACACACACACAAACATCTTGCCTTTTATATATATATATATATATATATATATATATATATATATATATATATTATCAATTTTCTGCACTATTGTAAGAACTGCAACCTTGAAACTTCTGAATATTGTTTTTTATGTCTTTGTCTATGAGTGTATCAAATTTGATTAAAATCGGACCACTCTTTCTATAACCAGATTTTTTTGATTATCGATTTTCAGTATTTATCGAGGGTACCTCAACACAAAACCTAGCGAAGAACACTCACAGATGCTTATAGTACAACTGTGTAAATTTTCAAGAAAATCGGTTCAGCTGTTTCGGAGTCTATAGGTAACAGACACACACACACACACACACATAGACAGACAGACACACACACACCGAGACAAAGCTCCATTTATAAATAAGTTTAGATTTAGATACCCATTATACAAGATGTAATTTACATTATATTCAAAATATAAGATTATTTACATTATTGGGACTGTTGTCCTCCCCAAATCAAACATGTTTTACATAGGTAAAGTTCTTCATAATGTGTGAGCTGTGCTTTTGAGTAGAATTTCTTTGTACTTCTTCAAGACATGGACTACCAGGGATCTCTTGTACAAGTCTCTCAGAACTTTTTCTAATCAAACTGAAGGCTCAAACTACAGCTAGAATTATTGATGTCTTCATGTGTCACATTTTTAAGATTTCCACCACTAAATTATTATTATTATTATTATTATCATCATTCTCCAATCTCATTAATCTCTACTATGAGAACTGGAGGGAAAATTTAGATGTGGAGTACTATGTACATTATTCAGACTATTGTCCTCCTCTTTGTTGCCATTTGTATGATGTCTCAGCCATTGTACACTCCAACCTTCTTCAGATGCTAGGAATTTCAAACCCAACCCTTTATTACAACCACTGGGGTATATCATTCTCATTCTTTGTGCATAGCCTCTTTTGGTAGTCATAAGCTATGCGTAAACCATACTCCTGTAGAAATAATACAACAGGAATATTATCATGCTACTGAAATACCAGCCAACTGATATTTCCTTTTAGTCACTTATTTTGATTTGCTTATAATCTTGTAATTATTTGATATGTATAAATATATATAAAACTACACCGTGTTGTTGTGGTCTTAAATCTGGTTTTCATTATATACCAATCCTCGCATGTCTGAACCAGCCTCATCAAGTGGTAAAAAGCGGTCCTACTTTGGCTAATCTGAGATCAACAACACAGAATGGGTGGAATCAGCCAAAGGTCAGAGAGGTTGACTGAATGCAGCCAGGGTCATGTTATACCCATGGTGGAGGTACTATCAGTAGTCAGGGACTGACTGGCCTTGGACTGATCCCTAGTATTCTACTAGATAACCTGATGGAGGTGCTGATTTTTTACACACACAAAAAAAAAACACACTTTGGATTGGGATCAGACATATCAAGAGGATGAAGGCTTAGCAATAGGATCACCATCATCACCATCATTGGCTAACATATACATGGAATACTTTGAAGAGATGGCATTAGAATCCATAGCTCTAAAGCCAACTTTATGGCTGAGATATGTTGATGACACCTTCATACTATGGCCACAACAGGAGGAGGTCCGGACATTACTGGACCATATGAAATCAATCAGACCGTCAATACAGTACACTATGAAAAAAGAGAGTGACAACAAACTGGCATTCCTGGAAGTGCCAATAACTCAAACAGAGGAGGGTTCAAGACATCTGTATATCACAAGCCAATATTCACCAGACAATATCTCAACTTCAACTCCCACAACCAATACAGTGTAAAGAAAGGGATCGTTTGCTGCCTGCAACATCAAACAAAAGTCATAAGCAGTGACCCAGAGACATATGAACAGGAAATGGTCAGTATAAGCAGTACCCTACAGCATAACAGTTATTCAGTGTACATGACAACAACTCCAACAAACACTGAAGGGAGGCTGCATGAGGATAACAACCCTCAGAAAACAGTCTCAGTCTGTCTACCCTATGTAAAGGAGTTATTGGAGAAAATACAAAGAATCTGTGATCCATATAACATCATAACAATCTTCATAAGTGGTTCTAAACTTTGCATGTACTTCTCTTGAGCAAGACCCCCAACAGAGGAGAACATCACTAAGGACTGTTTGTACACTATTCTATGTAGCTGTGGGAAGAAATATGAAGGATAAATAAGTCTCCCTCCTTAAGGTAAAGCTACAAGAACATTGCAAGGCAGTAACATGAGGGGAGATAGAAAAATCAGACTTGGCTGACCACACATAGATGGAGAAATAGGATCACCATCCCCTAGAAGATAAAGCTGAAATAATAGAGAATGCCATTGGAAACTACATAAACTTAAAGAATCAGCACATATGCTAGTCTACAAAAATCTCCTAAGCTAACCAAGCATAGAAATGAATACAATATTGGAACTAGTAATACGGTGTGCCAGAGAAAATCATTAGTGCAAAAAATTGCAATATGAGCTCTGTTAAAAAATACTAGAGAAAACCATTAACATCAAAAAAATACTAGAGAATACCTTAACATCAAAAACTGCAATAAGAACTCTAGTAAAACATGGTTACTGAACATTAGGCTTATAAGTCCCAGAAATTCAGTTGTTGTTGTCCTTAAGGACACATGGCTCAGTGGATATAGGCATTGGTTAGTTCCAGTGACTTGACCCAAAGAGTTGTGAATTCAATACCAGACTACAGCAGTGGGGAACAAGTAACTTAGAGAGTTGGATTAGAGGGAGATAACCCCAGTGATCGTAATAAGGGGTTTTGTTTAAAATTCCTAGCACTTGAAGAAGACATATAGCAGTTGAAACATCTTACAAATAGCAACAAAGATGAGAACAATAGTCTAAATAATGTAAATAGTGTAAATACTATCTCAGAAATATAGACAAATGTGGAAGTGGAAATAGTGAATTTTGAGTGACATTTTCTCATAGAGGAGAGTGCATGCTATGGTGTAATGGATATCATCAGCTTGGAATGAGAAATTGAAGAGCTGAGTTTGAATTCCACTTGAATTTATTGAATTCATTTACATGCAAATACCCTTAGGAAAGGTATTAATCCATCTCTTCTCTCTCCAGCTATGGCAATCTACTGTGGGAAAATCTTCTGCCCAGTCATTTATGTCTTGAGACATGACTGCCCAAACATGTATCATGTATGGTACTTAACTGACTGACTGATATTCTCATATGCCTGTAACAACTTCTTGATACACTCTTCGTAACCTGGTATTGATGTATTACCAAGGCAGACTGACTTAAATGCTTCTCAGTTCATTTGACATAAGAAGAATGAGATGAAATTCTTGTTTCATGTCCTGAAACTGATGATCTTTACATCTGCCATGACCAGGTTCCACTGCTTCAGCTGAGATGCCAGGAGCTTTGATTGCTGCTTAGGTACAAACCACAGAAAAGGTCATTCAGATCTCCCTTGGTGATCCAATGAGGTTCACTGTCACTTGCTTCTGAATAAACAGAGACATTGTCATCAGAAGAGACAGATTTAGTAGAATTTTTCTCTGCAGGCAATTTTTCATGTTGAAGGAATAAGATTATTATTTGTTGGAAATGTAATGACAAAATCATCTGAGTGAAGAAAAGGTCAAATTGTTAAAGAAAGCTTGGAATATTTTTTTTGAAGAAGAAGCATTGAAACTAGTTGTATTTGTTAGACAAAAATAACAATCATGTGCATGGCTTTGTTGCTATCTCGATATTATTGGGACAGCAAAGTTGAAGGCTGCTTTCTTTTCATGAAACTATGCAGTTAGTGCTTTATAACTGTTGTAGAGTAAATAATACACTCCTGGTGACTAAATGAACTAGTATAGAGACTTAAATAAAGAACTGCAAGTAGTCTAAAAAAGGCCTGTTGGAGTCAGTGTTTTTTTGAGTGACAAGCATTTGACCATACATGAGGACTTTTTTGCTGTATAATTTAGTTATAAGTTTTTTTTCTTTTTTTTTATTAAGTTTGTCTTATTAATTTTCCTTTGTTGAGTGAATTTTTTGTTTTCTGTTTTTACTTTTTCAGCTTTGCCTGAATTTTTGTTTGAATTTTTTGTATTCTATTGTTATCAAGACTTTATTAGAAAGGGAAATTATTTTTCACTTTGAAAGTTTGTTTTAATTTTTGTATTTTGTTCTGCATTTTAGTTTTAGTTTTAATTTTGTATTTCATCTAAACTGTTTGTTGTTTTGCAATTTAATTATTTTGATTTTTTAAAAACAATTGTTCTTCAAAAAAAAGAAAAACCTTTACAAGGTGGCTAACCAAAGATGGTCTATCAAAAGAAATTTATTCAGGTCTGCCACTAAGGCAGATCCACCAGACAAAAATATTGAGACCGTTCCTCCACTAACAACCACACAAAAAAAAGAAAAGAAAAATAGATCTTCCAAAGGTGGGCCATATAAGGGAAAATTTAATTCAACTATCCCTGTAGTTGAGGAAAGCAATGAAAATAATCATTAGGTAAAAATATAGGGCACAATCATGGTGCCCATTTTAACAGATGAAGTAATTGGTGTAACAGCTCGGGAATCACCCTCTATTTAGATTTCCCCTCCCACCAAAATGCATACTCAATGAGACGGAGTTCAACAAACACCAAAAAGTACACTCATCTGGTTACTGATGACTGTCTTTTGGTAGACCTTGATGCATAAGAGAGTATTGTGAAAAAAACAGTGTCAGTCTTTGTGTTTGACAAGCTAATGTGAAAAATTTGTTGGTGCATGAAAGGCACAGTGATAAAAACACTGATTTCTTTGGAAGTTAAACCTTCCAACAGTTTGAAGATAGGGAAGAGACCAACTTATTGGAAGTGTGGCATGACTGCTCACTTTGCTCCTTCCAGCTCAGAGAAGAAGACCTCTGGAGGCCTGCCTATCTCTGTTCCAAATACCTCTCAAACTAAAACTACTTGTTTCATGGTACCTGTAATGGACAGGCTGTGGTTAGCACTGTTGGTCAAAAAGCACCGAATGGGTCTCTTCCAGAGCCCACATTGCCTGTGATAAAGAAGGCAAATAATACACAGGAATGATAAATCATGGGTAAAGTGAAAGGGAAGCCTCAAGCTGCAGAATCTCAGTCCTTAGATACCCCCGAGAGCAAAGGAACTAAGCGTCCCATTCCCAAGCATGAAATTCCAGCTAGCTACACAATTGAAGGCCAAAAAACAACCTGGGTTAGTGGAGATGCCACATTTCTCAGCCTCTATATAGTCTTCTCCAACCCTTAAGAAAATGTCAGTATTTCTCCCTGTGACTAGGGTCCTACTCCTAAAACCTCCGTAAAATGAACCCCTCCCTGCTTAAAAAGGTGCTCAGTCACAATCCTCTACTCCAAAAAAGGACAAAGAAGTAAGTCAACTTAGCCCAGTGGGGGTGCCATGCCCCTCAGCTGTGTCTTCCCCATCACACAAATGTCTGACTCTCCTCCAGTGACTAGGTCACTGACCCCAACCATTTTGAATATGTACCCCCTTAAAAGGGTGCCCACTCCTTGTACATCACAGCCTTTCACTCTTGTCTAATATCCCTCTCATACACCACAGAAAGGTAAGAAAAAAGAAGAAAACAGAAACTGCCTTACAATACTGGTGAAAATGTCTGCTGTGTTATCCCGGACCAAAAAGAGAGAGAGAGTAAATTAGTATGGAAACTGAATACAGCCTTTGAAATATTTACAACTGGTCTAAAAGTTTGGCAATAAGGATTTGGAGGACCAGAGAAATTTTCCTGATTAGACCATACTAACACTAGTTTTGTTTAGTTGTGTAGATAACATTTATATCATGAAAATTTGAGAATTATTTTATTTTAGATTCTTGTCAATCCAGCCATCCACAAAAATGGTACATATGGAATTAGGTTAGAGTTCCTAGAGCAAATGTGGCATTATGATGTTTGTGTAAGGTAGTGTTGTGTAGATGAGATTTTTTTGGTGAAAGAAACAATATACAAATGAGTGTATCACTGATAGAGGCTAGCTAAGTTATTAATAGGATAAGTGAAAACCAACCCCCCTCCCCATTATGTTTTTGTGGTGCATTTGTACATAGTACAATAAATATTTGCCCGTTGGATTCAGTCAAACTAGTCCTGATATTAGAAGTCTTGTTAATGATACGATCAAACTTATTTTCCAACAAATGGAGTTGCTACAAGTTAGACATAACATGCACAAAGAACTTCTTTTTTTGGTTCAAAATCTGTCCATTAAGTTTATTTTTATTTATTTTTACTTTGTTTATTCATTAAAGTGAATATTTGTTTTCTTCTTTTGCTGAATTTTATTTCTTCTTTTGGCGAACTGTTTTCTTTTCGCCATTGGGCAAATTTTATTTTTCATTGTTTTATTGTAAATTAGCAAGTCTATTATTTTTTCTCTTATTAAGTTAAACAGTTTTTTCTTTACAGTAGAATATAATTCTGTTCTGTATTGTTCATTTTTCTTATCTTTATTTTTGCTTTGTTGATAAGATTTTAACTTTTAACTTCACTTAAAAGAAATTATTTTTGGTTTTATTTTTGTTAGTGTATCATTTTCCTTCCCCTACTCCAATCTACTTTAACTTATTACAGAGAGATTTTTTTCCTGCTTGGCATTAGTTTGGAGATAAAATTAGCAATAGCCAACAAAAGCCAGTTGGTAAGAAAAGAGTTTCTAAGGCAGACCAACCCAATAAAAGAATATCAATATGGGGCTTGCAGGTGGAATCAAACAAAAAAAAAAACAAAGACAAAAGTAAAGATGTCACAATTAATAAATGACTAGTGTAAAGATGATGACAACAAAGGTAATAGTGTGCCCAAATCAAGCAAGGCACCAACTAATATAACCACCAAAGAATCACCCTCAAGTTGGAATCCTCTACCCCCACCAGCAGTTGTGTAATTAACATCATGGAATTTTTGAAAAGGGCCAAAAGTTATGAACATCTCAAAAAAGAAGGTGGATTTTGAAAGACCCCAAGAATTATAGTGGTTCGAAAAGAAAATGGGGTAAATCTTTGTGATGGGTGAGAGTTCACACAAAATTTATCATACCCCAAAAACACAGAGATTCAATCACTGATGTCTCTGGGGGTCTAACCCCAAAGAGTAATTAAAAGTACAGGTTTTTTCATGTGGGATATACTGCTGTCCACAGTCGAAGATTGTCTTGATGTTGCCAAGTGTAAGCTAACAAAAACCACATATTATGAACTGAATACAACGGTCAGTGCAAGATGAGGGTGGCAGTGTACAAGGTCTCTCCTCATATAGCTGCCTATTTCAGTCAATTTGGCCAAATATTAGAGGTAAACTCTAACAACCTGAATGGGAGATGGAGCTTCAATATAATGTGCAATCATTTAGTTTTCATGTCTGTCCCCAACTATTTGGACATTTGTCATTGAAAAATACTGGTCATGATGACTGATTGAATAACCAAGTTGTGAAAGTGTGGAGAGACTGGTTATCTCTCCTCTTCCAGTCCAGAAAAGAAGGATCACAGACTTCTGGCTGTAGGTGACCCAAATACCCCTCTGGCTGATACTGATAGTTTTGCAGTGCCTGTAATAGGCTTGCCAGTGACACAAACTAGTGCAAACCAACCCCCAGTTGTGCCATTTCCCACATTCCTGCAAAAACAGATGTCTTCTACAAGTGTGAATAAAGAAAAGGAGAAAGGAAAGTGGCATGTCATTTGTAGGGTCAGAGGGAAGAGCCAAATAGCAGATCTCATTTACCTGAGGTCCTCAGGGTAATAATTTACAACAGCCCCATTCTCTGTACCAGTCTAAGGGTGACACCCCAGTGTCATATTCAACAGCAAACACAAAATTCAATGTCAGCTCTTCCTATCATTGTGAAACAGAATTCGCTTGAATTGAATGATACGTGTGTTATGTCAGCATTGCCACAGCTATCCTGTCCAGTATGAGAGGAACTGAGTCCATATTCAGTACAGAAGAACAACTATAATCAGCCTGAGAATGTCTCTTTGATTGGCTAGCATGAATGCTTTGGGGAATAAGTTTGGAGTTTCACAGAGTGAGGCTCACTGATGACCTTCAGCATCTAGGATGAATGTAAGTTGCATACAGGAGATCCGACTTTCATCTCACAGTCATGAAAGCATTCTGTCGGGGGGGGGGGGCGCTAATCAGCATGTATTGATGGACGTTCAAGGGAATTTCCTGGCAAGGGAGCAAGTCATTGGATGCAACATGTGCTCTTATCTTTGCAAATCTGGCAGGTAGGCTTGTTCTGCTGCATGTTAATATAACAATAAGGCTCTTCATCTCATTGGGGTTTATGCGCCTAATAACTATGTTAAGTGGCTTGATTTGTTTCAGTGGATTGAGCTGTTTTTGATTAAATCTTGGATGCTAATTTTAGCAGACAAGTGCAATGCTACATTTGATTCCAGTATAGATCATATACGGGTTATTTTGGGTACTAATAATCAGTATGTGAAACCATTTCGGGACTTTATCGACAAGTTTGATTTTGTCAATAAGTATCATAATGAGCATCCCCAGGGGGTAATCTGGACTTGGATGATAGGGATTGCTCAGCTATTCTAGCTAGCTTGACTGAGTACTAGTTAAGAGAGTCACTGTAGGGCTCTTAGGTTGTCCAAGTTTTCATTCGATAGTTTACTCTGATTGTAGTCTTGTTTTGGTTTGGGTAAACTTAGATAAGCCTAATCCTAGAATGGCCTGCTACAGGAAATTGAATGCATCATTAATTGGTCAGTGAGATTTCCAGGACCAGTTACTAATGCAACAGCAGAAATTGACAATGGCTGTCATTGGGAATACATGGTGGGATAAATTAAAATCCAAAATTATGTTGTTTGTTGCTAATTATAGTCATCTCACTCGAGTTAAATTAGCAGTGCAAATGTCTGAGAAAAATGTTGATCTAACAGTTAAATTCCATGATAGTAGAGCTGTAGCCTTCACAAGGGCAGACGTCACTTTCTTGCTTATCAAGAAGGACCAAGCTCTAGTAGTTAGGGCTAGGTTAAAAAGAATGTCTTCCAAGGCAACAAATATGCTTGCTGGCATGGCAGTATCTGACTACCGGGCACGGGTCCGGGCCGATCCATGCAATCATAGTGAAAATCTGGGCAAGGAAAAATGTCTTCGTCAGAAATCAGACTAAACAATTCACAAAGAAAGAAAGAAAGAAAGAAAAACGAAGAAAACATCCGAATGAACGCAGTAAAAATCTGTTTGGTTATACTCAGAAAGGCCAAACTCGATTTCCTGCTTTCGTTCATGTTTTGTGCCTAATTTTCATTGGAATAGCCAAAAAAGATCTGCAAAAAATCAGTTTCTGGAAACGGATGACACTGATGACGTCATCATGTTGACAACTAATAAATCCAGGCAATTTTCTCTGTGCCCGGTGTTTTTTTAGCATCAGCTACGGCTCTGCCTGCTGGCATATCATAGGCAACACATTGCCAGATCAACAAACCAGATTTACAAATGCGAGCATAATTGAAGCTTTTCATGACTACTTTCAGGATCTGTTCATCAGGGAGCCTGCTAAGTTTGATGCCTATTTAGTTGAATTTACCCACCTCAAGTCAACTGAAGTGGCTGGATGCAGAGGTTCTATTATAGAGTAAGAAATCTGGGAAGTGCTAAAGTTGATTGGCTAGGACAAATCTCCAGGACTAAATGGTCTACTCTATGAACTGTACTTGAGGCAGTCGCCCATCCTTATTCTTTTGCTGGGACTGATTTACAACAATTGGATGAGGTCTATACCTCATTGCTTCCACCAGGGTGTATGAGCAAGTTGCTATACAAGGACAAGAACAGTGGGGATTGGATAGGTAACTTTTGACCTTTAATGATGACAAAGAGTTACAAATTTTAGCCAAACAGGAAAAGGATTATATCATTAATGTCCCACATTGATTTCAGTTAACTGATGCTTCTGGCACAAGGATTGGGGCTGAGGTTTATTACTAACACTATTTAGTTTCTTGTAAATAGTTTATCATATTGGGGTTTAGATTTTGAAATTGTTGTTTTATTGCCCCCCACCCCAGACAAGAAATGCACATGTAGGAAATAGTTAAGACTTAATGAAGATTCTGAGGTATTATGAATGTTGTAAGAAAGGTAAGTAAGAATGTGTTGTTTTAATGTAAGGAATAATGTTTTGTGTTTGGCTCAGTAATTGTGGCTAGCTAAGTTTAATTATAAGACAGAAGACCATCTCTCTACTTTTTGAGACTATATTTATTTCATAAAAATACAAAAATAAGCTGTTGGTGTCAGTTTTCAGAATATTTCTTACAGATCTCATTGCAAGTGCCTAAGCAAGACTTTATATTATAGCCACTAGAAAACATGTTATAAAAGTCATGACAACAATTCAAAATTCATATGAGTTATAATTGGAGTTATAAGAATATAGAAAAGCATACTGAGTATAACAAATAGGAAAAAATATACTTGTTGCTTTGGCACACAGGATACCAGTGACGACAAGAACTTGAACCACATTGGTTTAATTTTTTTCTCATTTGTGTGTGTAGAGAAAAAAATTATATTCATCAAATATGGAAGAAATATTGTTTTTGTGGTGAAAGTTCAACATCAACAGTTGGTCGAACTCCAAAAACAACTTCAAAAGTTATTTGAAATAATTCAGAGAAGCCAGGAAAATTCTCCAAGTTCATTTACAACTAATGATGTGGCAAAGGCCATATCTGAATTTACATATGATCCAGATGATGGAATTACCTTTTCTGCTTATTTTTGAAGATATGAGCAAATTTTTAAGGAAGAATGCAGTGAGTGAGAAAACGAAAAGGAAAAAAAATATTTTTTTAGACATTTGTTTAAATATTTTTTTGTGTGTAGAAAAAAAAAAAGAATTCTTCAACGATGGAGAAAATATTGGCTTCTGTGGTTCAAATTCGACAACATCAGCAGTAGCTGAAAGTACAGAGACAACAACAAAAGTTGATTAAAATTGTACTGAATAAACAGACAATTCTTCAAATTCTTTTACTCTTGACGCTGTCACAAACACCATATTGGATTTTATGTACAATCCAGATAATGAACTTACCTTGTATATGTACTTTCATAGGTGTGAACAAATTTTCAGAGAAGAATGCAGTGACTGAGAAGATCAGAGAAAAAAGATTTTGTTGAGGAAATTTCCAACAATAGAACATGAAAAATACTCATTCATACTACCAAATAAACCAGGAGAAACTAAATATTCTGTCAAAACTTTTTAGTGACAAAAGCTTTTTATTTAATACATGTTGGAGATGTATGAATTGGATTTTAAAAAAAAGACAAAAATGTTGTCACAAATGCTGTGAGGAACATGAAAGATTCAGACTAAACAAATTGACTCTGGATATGTTTAAAGGTTTAATTTTCATTCAAGAGTTAACAGTAAAAAAAGATGCAGAAATATGGGAAAAATTCTAAATTGAACAGAACAATAAAATCACACTGCAGGAAATATTGGATGAATGTCAGAAAATCCTAAGTCTGAAACTTGGTGCCAAAGTAATTCAGGAAAAGAATGTGCATGCATTCAAGCAAAAGAAAGTGTACAAAAAGGAGAATAAATCCATGTTTCAGATGTGGAAAGTTACATCTCGGAAAATACTGCCTTTTTAAAATTACAAATTCTACAAGTGTGGTAAAGTAGGACATATAAAGTCACATTCTAAAACAAAACCAAGAAAAGATTTTCACAGCAAGACTTTGTACACGGCATTGCAACAGAAAAAATAATCACAGAAAACTAAAGAAAATTTGTGAAGGTGAAAATAAGTAATATATGCCAGGGTATTGATAATTGCACAAAGATTTGTAATACAGAGTATATTACCAAAACGAATAGTAAATGAATTTCATAATGGACATCCAGGAATTTCAAGGGTAAAATCTCTTATGAGAAGCTATGTATACTGGACCAAAATGGATCAAGATATTGAAAAGGTAGTAAAAGTCTGCAGAGGTTATGCTCTGCCACCTCAACTACCTACCACAAAAATACAACCTTGGCCGTGGTCAAATATGCCGTGGTCAAAACTGTATATATAGATTTTGCAAGTCACTTTATCTTGTGGTAATGCATAGCTTTACTAAGTGGCCTGAATTTTTTAAGTGCAAAAATCAAACTTCTTTGCTGACTTCTTTGTTATTTACATTAACGAGAACACAGAATTAACAAGGTAATTTGGGGAGTTAACCAATAAAAAAAAAGTGAGGAAATTGAAAATAAAAAATATCTGGTAAATATTTCTCTGAATGAAAAAATATGTACATAATTTTACTACATGAAAAATATGAATTTTTAAGCAATGGATTAATACCTTTCTGAAGGATATTTGTGCATAAGTGAATGAAACAAATTCAACTAGAATTTGAACTTGGCTCTTCGATTTTTGATCCTGAACTGATATCCATTCCATCACAACATTACTTGATCATTTAATTGTTTGATTGCATCAACAATATATAAAACTTTTTCATATAAAAATGCTGCATCTAAATTTGTAACTGGGATCATTTTAAGTAAAAATTTTGGTCCACCATTTAAACATTTTACCATGTTGTCCAAAACTGTTTTTGCTATTCATTTAAAATTTTCATTCAAACCAAATAATTCCTTCATGATATTATAAAGCAACCAAGGTACACACATCAACTAAAAATTTTACTAAAATATCACCAAAAAAAATTAAAGACATCTAATTTTGAGACTTTTGATGTCAAAGCTGATAATGTTCTCATACTGAAGTCTGTTATATAATGAGCAGGATGTAAAAAATTATTCAAATACACTGATAAAAATATCAGAATCATAATATTTTGTCTCAATCCTTTCTAGTGACATAACATTAATATGCTTTTTCAAATCTTTTTCTTATCAATTTTTAAGTTACTAAGATAAGAAATTGCCTCATTGATTTGTGATCAAACAATGATATTTGACTTTTTGAAAAAGAAAAAATTATTGTATATATATCAGCATGGTAACATTCAAATCTCAAGTTTTCAAACATTTTAATTAAAAACATTGGAATACTTCCAGTGAAAAAAAATCAACAGATTGGATGAACAACTGATTGTTTGATTCATAACATGTGACTGCTGACATAAAAACCTGTTGATCAATGTTCTAATACAAATTTTCAAAAGTGAGGATTTTGTCCTTTTCTAGAAAGTGTGCCAACTCATCATTTTGCCCATCTCGCACAAAAGCTGAAGTTTTATTTGTTGTTTTTGGTTTTGGTTGCAGACTAGATGGCAAATGATCAAACACTGATGGCGGATTTCTGGATCATACTTTTTCTATACTAACCATGGTTTCATAATCAAATAGAAAATTCCTTTCACGGACAAGTTTTTGGTTTGTCAAGGTACTGTCTCTAGGTATAGCCTTTAACCATCATTCTCACTCATTCTGATTGTGGGGAAGGTGAAGTACACAAACTATTTTGTTTATTATAATTATCATGACAACCTGTTACACAGCACTTTTTTACCATTTTAATAAAGATTTTGGGGTAATGAAATTAAAAAATACTAACTATCATTTTGTAAAACTTACTAGTACTTCTAAAAAGTGTATTAAACCTTATATTCTAAACTCTAGAGAGTTTGGACTTCAGAATTTAGATTTCAGAATTTAAAATTTGAAGTTTATATGATTGTGAGAATCTTTTCAGGCTTAACATGGATTAAAAAAATGGCACAACAAAAAAAATTAGGATTCAGACATGGGATTTTTAGAGTTTTGAAAATTCATTTTTAGATAATTATATTTTATTGGGGAGGGAGAATCAATCACCTCTTCCCCTATAAAATGATTATCTAAACAAAGTTAACTAGTTTTGTATTTTTACTGTATATTTTTTTAAAATTTACTGTAAATATATTAAACTAGTTAATTTTTTTAATATATTTTTAACAACAATGCTAGTAAAATTCAACATACATCTTTTAAATATCCATAAACCATTTTTTTTTAATTTTTAAGTCAAAATATTATGAATAATAATAATAATAATTTAGACAAAATATTAAAAAAACTTATTTTCAATTTTTTTTCAAATGTGCAAATTTCTGTATAGTAAAATAGGGATATTAGCAGTGCAAAAAGTTACATTCATTTTTTGTTTTCTTACAAGACAGTATCAACATACTTCATGCGTTATAAATAAAAAACACAGATCATTCATTAAAAAAAATTGGAGTGAAAAAAGCCAGTGCCACTTTTTAGAGAGCAATGAAAAAAGACAAATAAAGACAAAAAACAGAATATGTTAAACAAATTAAAAAATGCAGTGATGACAGTAAACAAAAACAAATGTAAACTTGATACAATATCTTGTTCAAGGCATCAAATTTCAAAAGATGGCATTGCACCAAATCCAAACTAAATTATGAAAATTTAATAAACTAGCAGTATAGCCTGGCGTTGCTCGGGTGTAATGAAAGCTTTCAAACTAATCCATGGTTTTGGTGCTCAGACTCAGCCTAAAGAATATTTGTGTGAAGTTTGGTGAGAATCGGATAAAAATTGTGGATTTGTATAAAGGACATACAGACAGATAGACACACACATACAAACATCTTGCCTTATATATATAATCGATTTTCTGCACTATTGTAAGAACTGCAACCTTGAAACTTCTGAATATCGTTTCTTACGTCTTTGTCTATGAGTGTACCAAATTTGATTAAAATCGGACCACTCCTTCTATAACCCAATTTTTCCAATTATCGATTTTCGATATTTATCGGGGGTACCTCAACACAAAACCTAGCTAAGAACACTCACAGATGCTACAACTGTGTAAATTTTCAAGAAAATCGGTTCAGCTCTTTTGGAGTCTATAGGTAACAGACACACACAGAGACAAAGTTCCATTTATAAATAAGTTTAGATTTAGATATCTATACCTACTAATAAAAAAGAATTAAAATCCTTTTTAGAATTAGTTAATGTTTATAATAGATACCTAATAAAATGCAGTTAATCACTAGAACCATTTGCTGAACTGTGGAAAAAGAATACAGAATTCAAATGGACTCAAAGCAAAGCTTTAAAGAGATGCTCAAAAAAAAAAAACTATTATAAAAATCTTTAATCCAACAAAGGAGGTTACATTAACTATGAATGCGAGTGAGAAAGTTGTACCAGCAATTAAAATTGATGGTAACAGAAATAAGTTATTCAAATATTGAAAAAGAGACATTGGAGCACAGATAGAGTACAACAATTTTTATTAGGAATTTCTTTTAAAGTCAGACTATAAACCTCTAGAGTCTATTTTTAACCCTAGAAAGAAGTTACCAAAAGTTACTTCCAGGATTCTAAGATGGGCTGAAAATTAATGGCTTATTGTGTACATAAAAGGAAATACAATACCACATGTTCATTTAATAAGCATCAAAAAGAAAAAAATGGAAAAACTGGATGAAGAAATATTACATTAGGTTGAAAATGAAATATTATCTCTACAAAGTTTGTTATCAGAAAATGTACATGATTGGATTTTAAACAGGATTGCTGAAAGAATAAGAAACTGGTAAAGTAATAGTTCCAAAGCCAAAAATCCTTATAAAGAAATAAAGCATTAATTAACGATGGAAAATGTTTTTATAGAGACAAGATAGTACCACCAGAAATAGTAAGAGATACTTTAAAGACTGAACATGATGTGCATTTTGGGATAATTGCTATGCAGAAGAAGTTAAAATTGGAGGCATGGTGGCCAAGGTATTATCGCAATTTAGAAGGATATGTACACAAATGTCCAAAATGTGCAGAAATAAAGAATTTTTGACAAAGGTGATATACTCATGGCATAAAGAAACAAAACCATGATAGTGCGTTCATATGGGCTATGCACATGCTAAGGGCATGGGAATATTTTTAATTTTAGTAGGCTCTTTTTCAGAATGGCCTGAAATCATTAAATTTAAAGATAGGAAAATGACTACAATAAAACAAATACTAAGAGTGGCATTTTCTATAAATGAGGTACTTAAAATATTTGTATCAGACAATGCACCAGAATTTAGTGATGAAGATCTATGTAATTGGGCGAAGCAGATTGGTTGCTTTCCTTACAAAATACCACTGCATCACCCAGAATCTAATGAAATTGCAGAAAGAATAGTGCAAACAGTAAAAACATGATTTTCTCCCAGTAGAGATACTATAGATGGATGCTTACCAAGGTTAGTTATAGTACAATTTCACATGCAAATTACAAAGTCCATCTGTGTTAATGGAGAGACAAATAAGATCTTTATTAACAAAGTCTTATTTGACAAATGAAAGGATGTAGAATAAAAAAGACAAATAGGTTGAGGTAGGTATAATGAACTGGTAAATAGGATTGTGTCCATTTTCATAAGTAAAAGAGATATAAAATATATAGTAAACTAAAAGCCAGGCAAAACATAGACTACTGATCTCATGTTGTAGAACAACCCAATACAACAGTAACTCTTAAGTTTTATGCTAACAGTTTCATCTATTGCACTTCTTACTTGTAAAACTTTCATTCTGTTTCTTGCTTTCCAGTTAAATTTGGGCTTACGGCCATATCACGTTGAATACACCAGTTCTCATTCGGTCATCGAAGTTAAGCAAGGTTGAGCCTGGTCAGTACTTAGATGGGTGACCACTTGGAAATACCAGGTGCTGTAAGCGTTTAGTGACGGATGTGCATTGTGGTGCAGTGGATATCGGCTCAGAAAGAGAAATTGGTGGGCTGAGTTCAAATTCCAGTTGAATACCTTGCATTTGCTTAAGCACTGGTACCCTTGGGAAAGGTATTAATCCGTCCCTTCCCTCTAGTTATGGGTTAAATAACAAGGGTTATGCCCTTATAAACAAATCCCAATGAATCTTGATACTCAAAAAGAAAAAGTATTACTAGACACAAAACTTATATAAAAACAACAATAAAATTGTTGAAAGAAAAAGGTATTACCAGTAATAAATAAATAAAATTTAGTTGGCAATAAATGACCCGCTGAGGTTGATATGCCATAAAAACAAAGCAACCAACCAACCAACCAACCAACCAATCAATTTTGGTCTTCAAAAATTTAAATGCAATGTCAATCATTATCTTCTGTCTTCTTAATTCCTGTTCTTTTATTATTCAGTCAGTTAAGTGCCATACGTGATACATGCTTGGGCGATCATGTCTCGAAAGAGACATGACTGACTGGGCAGAAGATTATCCTTTCTGCGGTAGACTGGTTGCCGACCAAGGCTATAGAACCCAATCTGTCCTGCTATTTAACCCATAACTGGAAGGAATAGACGGATTAATACCTTTCCCAAGGGTATTTGCGCGTAAGTGAATACAATGGATTCAACTGGAATTTGAACTCGGCTCCCCGGCTTCTCGTTCCGAGCTGATATCCACTGTACCACAATGCACATAATCTTTTATTATTATCTTTCCTTAATTATATGTTCTTCTCATTATTATAAGTACCTATGCTAACAGTTTCTTCTCTTGCTTGTGAAACTCTCTTCCAGATTCTTCCTTTCCAGTCATTTATGGTCTTCAAAAATGTAAATACAATGTCAATCGTTATCTTTTGTTTTCTTAATTCCCATTATTTTATTGTTCTTTCTTCTTAATACTGTTTTTTTCTCATATTCTCAGTAGCACTTGTGCCATTGTGGCTTTATTACCTCACTTAGGGTGAAATGTTTAAAAACAAATAGTAGATCTCCCAAAATTGAAAGATTATTCTACCAAAATTATCTAAAATTCCCTTTTGATTTATGTTTATCAATGCCAAAATTATAATAATCCTTTACTGAATCTTATCTTGTGTTTTTAGCCTCTTGAGAGAGGCTCTTCCTTTCAGTTCTGCCACAACAAGGTGGTTTTAGCCTGTCTTTCTTTTTCTTCTTGATACCCATCTCAAGGTAACATTAAATCTTTTTTTTTTTACAGGAGATCCTTAAGACATTATAATATAGTTGAAATGTTGGGGTAACCGGTATGGTTTACAATATCCCATGCAAGTGAGCCTGGCACTATAAAAGTAGTAAGTAGATGACAGACCAGGCAGCAATCCAGTGTGTCACACATGACAAGGAGATCTACGTCACGAATATTGCTACATGCAGAGATATGTCATAACTTTGGATACGCAGAGTTATATGAGAATCAACAATGGCATTGCTGACAGGATCCTTGGTTTTGTTGAACAATCCTGAGCACATTGAAGTGTACATGTGAGCTTTTGCATCATTGGCAAGAGTTAAAAATTGAAGGACTCAAGAATGGAAGGAAGAGAAAACCAAATAACAAATTTGTTTTTGGCTACCTTAGGACACGAGGCTTTAATAAAAATTTCTACCATTTCTTACCCAAAGCAGTTGGAACAAATGACTTTTGAGGAAATTGTCAGAGTCATTAAAAAAAAAAATATTAAACCAAAGAAAAATTGGTTATTATTGAGAAGACCAAGTTTCTAGAAGCAAGGCAGTGGCCAGAGGAATCTGTGATGAAATATTTGTTTAGGCTTAAGGAGCGAGCTAAATATGGCGAGTTCAAAAAATTAGAAATGCAAGAAAGGTTGTGGAAGATGAATTACTTTTTCTAAGGTTGATTGTAGGATTAAAAGACCCAAGTCATAAGTGAAAAATGTTGGACTGCATGCAAAGAAGCTCAATGAATTTGGACACAAGTAAAGAATTTTTACAATAACTGGAATTAACCAGAGAATTCAGTAAACCAAAAGAAGAGCTCAAAATATACAAGATAAATATGACTAAAGTTAGAATGAAATGCAAATATTGTAGCCGAATTCATTAAAGGAAGAAATATAACTGTCTGGTATTAGGGAAACTATGCTTGAATTGTGAAAGAAGGAATCATTTTCAGAGTGTATGTAAATACGAGAAGCAAGTAGAGAAAAGGTAAACAGTAAAAACGTTCTCCTCTGCAGAAGAAAAAGAAAAAGCTGAAATATTTGCAATAACTGCAAAAAAAAGGTTGAGAGAGTATAAGAAAAAGTGGTCATATATTGGTAGTGAAATAACGTTAATATCAAAGAATTTTTAGATTAATTTGTGGCGACCCGAACTAAAAAATATCATTTAAATTAAAGCAGTTTGATGGATGAACCATAAAAACAGTGGATTTCTTTCAGGGCACCTTTGAAACTGGTACATGATTTGAAGTTATTCCAATTGTAGTGTTAGCATGCCATAAAAATCATGGATTGTTAGGAATCAACATATTAAAGGAGGACACAGCAAAGCTGATAAATTTCATGGAGACACAAGAAAGTAGAATAGGATTGTTGAAAGAGTATAAAGCGAGTATTTGGTTAAAAGAGAATTATAACTCTAAATATATAAAGGTGAGAAAAGTTATGGTTCGCATACTTCCTTTGGTGGTGGTAAAATTAAGCAGAATGATCCAGCAGGACATTCTGGAAAAGATGACTCAAGGTGGAAGTAACTGGTCATCACCTATTGTTGCAATAAAAAAAGCAGATGGAGAGTTAAGGATGTGTGGTGATTACAAAGTAGGAGTACATCACCAAATATGCTCAGATTAATTTCCATTGCCGAATATTGAAATTGTGAATCATGAGCTGGGGAATATGGAATACTTTGCCAAAATTCATCCAAATTGATGTTGATGAGAAGTTTAAAGAAGTTGGCACAATTAACACCACTATAGGTTTGCTAAAATGGACTCATCTACCATTTGGGATTAAGACCTTCAGTCACATTTTTCAGAATGCAATGGAAGTAGTGTTATTAGGAAAAATAAGTAACATAATAATATATCAGGACAATATAGGATGAGGAACAAAAGCCAAAAAAGAATTAAAGCATAAAATTAAAAAAATATTAAGATTAAAAAAGGCTGGATTAATGGTAAACAGAGATAAATGCAATTTAATTCTAAAAATTTGTTATATTTAGACTATCAGATATCAAAAAAAAGGCATAGCACCTAATGAGAGGTTGTTGAAGAAGATTACAAATATAGCAACTTCAATGAATAAGAAGGAATTAGAGTCCTTTTTAGGATTGACAAACTTCTACAGCAAATATGTTCCAAGATAAAGTGAAATAATTGAGTTGTTTGCAGCGTTACACAAGAAGAGCGGTGAGTTTGAGTTAATACAAAGGCAAAATAGTGCTTTTGAAGCATTAAAGACAATCATGAGGAAAAAAACGATAATAAAAGTGTTCGATCCTAAAAACGAAAAAACGCAACCATTGACGTGAAATTTTTTGTTAGGTAACAAATTTTTGGTGAAGTCAGACCACAGGCCGTTTATTTTCAACATGAGAAAAGAATTACCAAAGGTTATGCATTCAAAGATACTGTGTTAGGGGATAAAAATCAAGGCACTTGATTTCAATATAATATATGTGAAAGGAAACATTATTCCTCATGTGAATGCCTTGTCAAGGTTACAGTTTGTGAATGGAACAAAAGAAAAGCATAAATCTGGTGAGGATAGAATAATCCACTGGGTGGAGACAGATGTGCTTCTTATAAATAGACTTATAAATGAAACTGAGCAGGATCTGGTGTTAAGCAGTGATGGAAAGTATAAGAATTAACAGGCAGAACAATTGTTTCATGGTAGTACAACCATTCAAGAAGGTAGGACATAAGTTGACCATAGAGGATGATATAGTATGTAATGGAGATGTAGTATTAGCCCCACAGGTGTTGAGAAAAGATGTACTGAGAGGAGTGCATGACAATATGCATTGCAGCATCATGGCAACACAGAGAAGGTTAAAACTGCCAGTATTTGAAGGATGTTGTGGGGTATATTAGGAGGTGACCAAAGTGTAATGAGATAAGGTTTCAGGCATAAAGAAAGCACAGTCCTGGGTTAGAGTGCACATGGACCATGTGCATATCACGGAAATGGGGGCATTTTTATTACTAGTGAACACGTACTCAGGTTGGCCAGAGGTAATCAAAGTAAAGGATTGAATAGCCACCATAGTAAAATGGGTTTTAAGGACAGTGTTTTTGAGAAATGGAGTACCTCAGATGGTAGTTACAGACAATCTGACTGAATTTTGGGATGAGAGTTTGTATGTTTGGTTAAGAATGATTGGATGCATCCTGAAAAAAACACTGCCATACCATCTAACAAAATAGCAGAGAGAATGGAAAATGACTGAAGGTGTTTTAATGAGAGTACTGAGGCATTTAATGACTGAAGGTGTTTTAATAAAAGTACTGAGGCATTCTTATCAAATATGCTCCTTAGCTATAGGTCTATCCAATATGCAAGGAGGAATTTGATCTAGTCACTGTTACTGGGAAGACAGATCAAAGCCCCTATAATGAAGTCTTTTGCAACAAGGGAGTGGCAAGTCTGGAAGAGGCAAATTTCTTCTTACAGAGAGGAAACAACACAGCCATAATTGAAAAGAAATGGGAGTGTATTTCGGCACATGCTGACCAGTTTAGAAGTAGAAATGTGTTGGAGGATGTAGAGATGAAAGATTAAGTATGTGAAGAGGAAGGAAGGTGCAATGACTATGCACAGCAGAAAATGTAAGTGCAGAAGGAGGGAGAGACAGAGAGTTGCAGAAATGAAACTAAGCAGGATATGGAAATAAGTGAAGGTGAAAAAACAGATGAGTATGAGGAGGAGGATAAAGAAAGACCAAGGTCACAGTTGAAGAGACGACAAGAACAGGACAATATAAAACAAAAGTAATTAGAAGGAGTGACAAGAAGAATAAGAGTGTATGAACGCACCAGTTTCAGGTGGGTGTAGTATCCCATGCAAACGAGTCTAGTACTATATAAGTAGTAAGTAGATGACAGTCCAGGCAGAAATCCAGTGTGTCAGACTTGATAAGAAGCGCTATATCACAACTATTGCAATTTCTGGTCTTGTTAGTATAAATGCCTACTTGGAATCTGATCACATCAGGGAGATTGCTGAAGATCAGAAAAAGCATAAGACCTAGGATAGGGCTCTGGGGGACAACCACATTAATATAATAGGACCTGAAGGCATGTCCGTTCAATACGACCTTCATTATACAGTTTGATAGAAATAATTGAATAAAATCAAACAAGTGACTGGTTATACCATAGCCCCTGTAGCTTGCGCAGAAGGCCAGCATGCCAGACTGTCAAATGCTTTGAGATATCCAGGACAACAGCTCTCACTTCACTGTTCATATCAAGAGATATGTTACAACTTTAAATACACACAGAGTTATATGAGACTCAAAAGTTTAGTTGTACATTGTGATCATAAATGAATCAAGACCAGGTTTGTATGAACTGTACCATCATTTTTATTTTTGCTGTAGACTACATTGGTTTACATATTTGGTTGTATGTGAATGTTCATCATTTTGTGTGTATTTCAGTGTTGAAGTTATAACAAGTTTCACGAGAATATATAGCATAGTAGCAGGTTGTTGTTAGATTGTGTTATACTATAATTTGTTCTGGTATCTGAGGGTGCGGATTGTCTCTTGAATTAATTATTGGTTTTTGTATATCTCTTCTTGCATGAATATTATTTCAATATGTTTTCTTTTGGCTTGAATCTCCAACAGCAACTCCAACAGCAAGTGGCACACAGCCCACACACACATGTGTGTGTGGGCTGTGTGCCACTTAAAAATGAGGCAAAGAAGAAAGAGAACTATGCACATGCACATGTTCTTTTATATCTTCTTAATGCCTATGTGTTTCTGCTTTGATTTTGGCAGGAGCATTAGTGTTTGGTGAGGTTTTTGTATGATGTCAGTTGACTAAATAAGCTATGTCCTGGTTATAGAAAAGAAGAAAAGGATTTATGTGTAGAAAGAAGATAGAGATTTTCATTGTCATTCTATTCATAATGAGGAAAGTGTATATTTCAATATTTTTCTTTTTTTAAATTGTTTCACCCCAAGCAAGGTAGTAATGCCACTGGGGTGCAGGGTGCTACATAAGTGGAGAGTGAAAGGTTATGTCAATATAGAATGAATAAGAGAAGGATGAGAATACTGGTGTGAAGAGAGATACATGAGAGTAAAGTGTGAGAAGCAAGATTGAGAGAATCAAGATTCAGTGGGTGTCAGGAAAAGGATAACAAATGATGGAAATCAAGGAGATAAGAGATGGTTATTGATGTTGCATTTAAATCTTTAGAGATTATAGCTGTCAGGAAAGCAAGTATACAAAAGGAAGTTCAACAAATGGGAAGTGTAAGAAAAGAATCTGTTATGGAAAAAGAGGTGGTTACATTTAACTATTTTGACAGTAAAAGGGTGGGACTTTGTTGCCAGTCTAGTTGCTCAAGTAAATTCATGCAGAGGGGACACTAGGAAGCTAAGCTCGTTAAAGCAGAAGCTGTGAAAATATCTGTAGAAGAGACAGAGGGAAGCCACATTTTGTTGGTGAGAAAGTGACTGGAGTCGCGCTGCCAGGTCAGGATCGATTACATTGTAGATTCTCTTTTGAATTTTGTCGAGAACTCAGAGATGAATAGCAGAAGTATCAGACCAGATATGACAGCAGTGTTTAATGCATGGGCAGGCAGTTGATTTATATATGTGTAAGATGGATTCAGACAAGAAAAAATTCCTCGCCCAACACAGCGACCCAATCTTCCTAGCAGTAGATTTAGCTATTGAATTAATGTAGTTGTAGTGTATTGTTTTTCATGGGAGATTAGTTTGATCTATGCTGATGAGGGGTAGGAGAGATTGTCTAAGGTGGTTAAAGGGTAGCAGCTTTGTTTTGAAACCATTAAAAAGTACACGCCATTTATTACCCCAGTCCAATACTGATAATGATAATAAAATATGTTCATATAAATCACAAGAGAATAAATATAAATGTATAAGGAGGTGCTGAAAAAGAAAAGAATAAAAAGGTGAAAAAGTTTTGTAGTTCTTCCTAGAATAAAAGAGTATAATTTTGTTGCAGTTCTTTATAAAATAAAATGGTACATTTTTTGTTACATTTCATCTATGTGCAATTTTTGACAGTTATTCACAGCATAAGAGTTAAAAATAAAATAACAAGCTGCAAATTCTGCAGCTCTTCATAGAAAATTTTAAAAAATAAAATTTTTGCAGTCCTTCATAAAAATGAATGGTGGTAATGTTTTGAAGTTCTCCATATAAATAAGGTGCAAATCTTTACAGTTCTTCCTATAATTAGGTTCAATTTTTTAAAGTTCTTCGTATAAAATAAGGTGCAAATCTTTACAGTTCTTCCTATAATTAGGTTCAATTTTTTAAAGTTCTTCGCATAAAATAAAAAGGTGCATGTTTTAAAGTTCTTCAGATAAAATAAAACGGTATATTTTTAAAGTTCTTCATAGATAATAAAAGGGTGCAATATTTCCAGTTGTACACCCCAAATAAGAAAGAAGGATTACTGAGTGTGAAAGAATAAGAGAAAAAGAAAATCATTATTAAAGAGAGAGAAATTATCCTTTCACCAAATATAATTCTGCACTGTCCAGTTTAGGAACTGAACTCACAATTACTATATCAATACATTCAAAAATCAAACTTGTATCCACTAAGTTATTGTTTCATAGGACATTCCTGTGACATTCTTGGTGCATTTAACTGCTTGCTGGTGACATTGCTGCTGCTGATAACTATCATGCTTGATTGCATTCACCAAGGCCTTTTTTATTTTCTGACTGCTGCTATTGAAGCCTTGGCATGTGCTGATTCTTTCATATATTTAACTCTCCAGTATTTTTTTGTCTTGTATTTTCACTTCATCCCATAAGAGTTAAGGACTACCCTTTTTCTTCCATACATGATCAGCCATGTCTTAAAAGAAATATTTTTGTGGTCTTCAAACAAATATGAAAAAAATTAGAATTTACTGCCAAAATACATGCAATATAAATATGTATGTATGTATGTTTTGGAGAGATATACCATTCAATTAAATTGATTTCAGAATGGTGCTTGATGAGAATGTCTGGTTGTTAGCAAAAAAGACAACTCAAGATCTAAGTTACACAATGAAGATGTCAAAATCAAGCAAGTCCATAAATTTAAGTATCTGGAAAATGTTAACTAAAATCATTTTATTTTATTCTGACAAAAAACAGTTAAAAGAAAGCAATATTGTTGTTTTTTTTTAAAGAGATTCATTTTCCCAAGATTGCAAATTGGCTAAAAATAGGAATGAAATATAATCATATATGATTGTTGTTATTCAGTGAGACACAGCTAGCCTATGAGAGGTCAAATGTCAAACCCACCTTGTTAAAAGAGATGAGACATTACTAACAATGCATAAATGAAAAACGATGAAAAGAACAGAAATTTATTTTTTTTTTTAGATTCATACGTTCCCAGATAGAATTCAGAAAAGGATAGCTGACACGATCGGAGATCAAATGTCAATCAACCGTGTTGAAATAAGTGCAACAGGACCACAATCCATAGACAAGAAAAACAATTGAGGAAAAGAATTTTATTTTCTTATTTTCTTAAACCTTTGGCGAAATACGGTTGATAGAAATTAGAAGTCAAAAACCACCATGTTGAATTAAGTGTAGCAGAACCGCTATCCGTAGACGAGGAAAACAATTGGGGAGAAAATTTGTTTTCTTTATTCTTGGCAGAATACAGCTGATATACATGATTTGGAGGTCGAACTGTCAGGCTTGCCTTAGTGAAAAGTATAAACAAGGTGGTTAAGGAAAGAAATTTTTATTCATATTTCTCCAGATTGGAATTTAGCGAAGAGGGCAAGGGTTAAGTTGATCTGTTGAGAAAAGAAAAAGGACAATTATTAATTACTGGGAAAATAACTATTTAAAATTTCCATGAGAGAGGCTGAGGTTATGTAATAACACTGCCCAAAGCAGAGGGAGAAAATCTTCCATGATTGGAAGTCAGAAATAGAGATATAAAAAAAAAAGTAAGACGTCAAAGAGGCTGACATCATGTAATAACTCCACCCAAAGTGAAGCGAGAGAACAGTCCATGATTGGATGTGTGGAGCAGAGAAGGAGGACTGGTTGAATGTTAGGATATTTGCATAACACCTTTTATGCATCCTCACCACACCAGTAAAAAGGGACACGCATAAATACGAGAGCCTGCAAAGGCTGAAGATAGTTCCCTGCAGTTCCTGGTAGGGAGTGAGGTGAAATCAGATTGATTTGCCACACTGTTGTCGCCAACCATTGAGTTCTTGACCTTAGGTGAAGTAATTTTGCAGTTGGAGTTTGAAGTTGCCAACAAAAGTAGCTAACTAAAGTTTGAAGCGATAATAACCAAAATTATCTGTTGAAGAAGAGAAAAACTCCAACAAAAGCCTTGTGCCAAACTAATGATAATAAGAAAAAACGCTTGCAAACACTTTTGCAAAGTAGAAACAATAGTGTCTGAATTTAACAGTTACCTGATTATCAAGTCTGACCCGACAGAGAAACTGGTCAAAATTTTTCCATCACCAATTAATAGGAACAGGTTGGGAAAAAAGATGAACTGTAATTATTTTTCTCTTATTTTTTGTATATAAATACTATCTACAGTTTATGCAGGCATCATTCATTTTATTTCTAAAATTGGGGCTATTTTATTTCCACAATTGTGCACGCATATCCAACTTGGTTTAGCTTGGCCGAGATACCCTACTGATAATTCAGCGTAACTCTCTTAAGATCAAAATCACAACATAGGTAAGAAAAATTACAGTTGATGAGGTCACCCAAGGACCAGCTGTTATGTCAACGCCATCAATGACCAATGAGTGTGAGCTTATGGCTTGTTCTCAGACCAGAATCAATCCTAACAAAAGGGACAAGAGGCCACAAAAGCTCCGCTGATACGACTGCATCACATAACAAAGAATAAGAAATGTGACACAGAAACCTAAAGGGGTATAGTGAAAGATGTTTTCAAAAAGCTAAACCAAGTATTAAGAAACTGGAAAATTTCATTAGAAACACATAAAAGAATACTAAAATACTCTGTCTATCCATCCTTCTGTATGGGAGTGTGTGTTGGTTGTTTTTCTTACAGATATGGATGAGACTTCAGGCAACAGAGATGTGGTTCTACAGAAGGATGCTGAGAATACTATGGATGCAAAAATCTTTAAACTTAAAATCAGAAAGAGACAGTTGAAATTTTCAGGACACATAATGAGAAAAGATGGCTTGGAGAATCTAACACTCACAGGGCATATTGAAAACAAGACAAACAGAGAAACACTGAGTAACCTACCAAATGAGCTTGTGTAAATGGATGGCAGATAGACTGTAGAAAATGAATCAAACAATCTATCATACATTACCGGCCATAATTATTAGGCCACCCCAATGTTTTACAAAAATGATGTATTTCATACTATTTTTTAGTATTTATTACCAAGTTTTTTGTAAAAGAAAATAGAATGGTTCTTTTGTTAATACTGCACAATAACATGTACATCAAATGAATTTATAAATATTTAATAATTACCTATATCATTACATCAATGAAAGAATGAAAAAAAATATAGGATGATTTAGACGAGTTCATCTTTGCTTACTTGCCTTGTAAAATTTTGCAAAGTAATAATAACAAAAGAACCATTCTATTTTCATTTGGCAATAGAGACTAAAATAGTATGAAATACATCATTTCTTTAAAAAAACTGGGGTGGCCTAATAATTATGGCAGGTAGTGTAAGTTGATGCACCAAATGATAATTGAACTAGTTATGGTGGTGCAGCGGATATAGACTTGGAACAACAAATCAGGTTGCCGCTTTTGAATTCCAGTTGAATTCCTTGCATTCACTGGGAAAGGTATTAATCCGTCTCTTCCCTCCAGTTATGGGTTAAATAACAGGACAGATTGGGTTCTATAGCCTTGGCTGGCAACTGGCAACAGAAAGCAATGGCAACCTACTGTGGGATAATCTTCTGCCCACTCAGTCATGTCTCTTTTGAGACATGATTGCCTAAAGCTTGTATCACGTATGGCACTTAACTGATAGTCATAAGAGTGTTTGTTTAGCTTGCTAACCACTGCTCCATAAAATGATAATCTCTGTAAGTAAGAAGAAAGGACTAACCACCAAATGTAAGTAGACAGAATGTATGGTTGTTAGCAAAAGGGACAGTTTGATATGCAAACTACACACCAGAGATGTCAAAATCAAGCAAGTACAAAAATTTAAATATCTAGGAAATGTTTTAACAGATGAAACAAAAAATAACACCAGAATCTGAATTGAGAGTTATCCTTCTCCAAAGCTGGTTACCAACCATGTCTAGAGAGACCAGACTACCCTGCTATTTGACTCATAGTTGGAAGAGGAAGATAGGAATCCATATCTTTCCCAAAGGTATTTGTGTGTCAAAGCAAATCCAAAAAACTCAGCTGATAGGCATGGCACATAGCAGAAGAGGTTTAATAAGAACTAAAAGACACCATGTTTACACTCTCTGACCTTGTGGTATTATATTCTGAACACGTTTGCATCTGTTTTAATAGCTTAAGTGATAATTCAAAAGAAAGAAATGGTTCCCACACTTTAGAGTAAACAAGAACATTTTTTTATTATTATTCAGGCATACAACAACAATAAGAATAACTGTAACATTGCTACCAACAGGAATGTCATTGTCAACATTTACATGACAACGAATATTGTCGTCATCATCATCATCATAAATAAATGCATTAAGAACTCTACAATCTTCAATTTCCCAATCATCACTACAATCAACATAATCATCATAAGCAATCTCAATAGTACATCCAGAACTAATGTTGGCCCTATTATCACAACCATAAACATTATGTCACCCTCATCATCATCTACACTAGCACTTATACCATCACCACATTAAAACATCAACATCATCAATAATTGCATGAACACATCTACCAACCACATTACTTCAAATCATCACTACTATAAACATTAAGTCATCACCATCATCAAAAGCAATCTAATAGCACATCTGGCACTAGTACTGTGTCTATCATCACAACCATTAACATTAGGTCACTATCATCATAATTAACTGCATTAGCACTTCTACCACCACCACTCTCCCAATAATAACTATGGTTGATGTTAAAACATCAGTAACATCAATAATTGCATTAACACCCCTACCAACTGCAAAGCTCCAAATCATCACTGCTACTATTATTAAGTCATCACAATTATCATGAGCAATCTCAATAGCACTTCTACTACTAGTGTTGACCCTATTATCACAACTATAAACATTATGTCATCATCATCATCATCACCAACTATACTAGCACTTATACCATCACCACATTAAAACATCACCATCATCAATAATTGCATTAACACCTCTACCAACTGCAATATCTTCTTTCATCATGACTATAAACATTAAATCATTAGCATCATCATAAGCAATCTCAGTAGCACATCTGGCTTTAGTGTTGCCCCTATCATCACAACTATTAATATTAGATCACCATCATCATCATCATCAATATTAGCACTTCTACTACAACCACTGCTCCAATCATAGCTATGATTGAGATTATCATACTTATGAATATACATCATCAAGTGAATCCTACATAAACAAACTAGAATTATGATACACTTACATGCAGAAAGCAATATTTACGTTTTTTCATGAATTTAATTGGAGTAGATAGACTAAACTATTGCCCGGTTCACACTCCACCCACGTCTATTGAACAGGTGAAGAGGCTCATCCCTTGTTTCCTGTTTAGGTTGTGGTTTCCGGCTTTTCTCTTTTCCAATCTTTTCACTCGTACCTAGCCCCCTGCGCATCAGTGGCATTTTCGCCTTGCTTGGGGTGATATGATTAAAAAAAAAAAAAAAAAATGAAGACTTGGAATCCATTAATTTCTTAGAACTTTGAAGGGATGATCAATTCAGAATGCCAAATTATACAAACATTTGTTTAACATGATTAACCAATAAAAATCAAACACAAAAATAAAAATACTTTTTTCCTCTTGATGCCATTCTCTGTTAAAGCTTTAATAAAAGGGAAACATGTTAGAGTATTAAATGTTTCCTATTTATTCTTTATCATATATATATATATATATATAAAACCTGCCCATTGAATGGCCCATGTATGTCTGAAAGTATTTTTTATAGAGCTCAAATTCATTTGGCTGATAATGATGTTAAATTTTACTTTGGAAGTACTTCTCACAGGTGGAAGATAAGATTTAACAACCACATGTTGTCTTTAAACAACAGTAAATACAGCAAAAGTATTGCTTTATCAATACATTAGTTGAAATTAAAAAACAGCAACAACCCAATTATTACTTGGAATATCATAGCTAAATTCGAACCTTACAATAAAAAAGGAGATTGATGTAATCTATGCTTTTTAGAAATACTTATCATCTTAAAACATATCAACAAGCCTAATTTTAGTCAGTCAGTTAAGTGCCATATGTGATACACGCTTAGGCGATCATGTCTCAAATGGGTCATGACTGACTGGGCAGAAGATTATCCCTCAGTAGGTTGTCAAATCTGTCCTATTATCTAACCCATAACTGGAGGGAAAAGAGAGATTAATATCTTTCCCAACAGGTATTTGAACACAAGTGAATGCAAAGAATTCAACTGAAATTCAAATTTGTCTCACTTATTTGTCGTTTCAAGCCAATATCCACTGCACCACAACGCACATCCAAATTCTAATTTACTTAACAAAAAACGTGATTTAATGGCCACATGCTGTCATAGAAAAAAATACTTAAATTCTTAGACCTAGATTGATATAGATTCCTCTATAGGTTTGCCCCTTACTTTCTTTTTTCCTTACTTCTCTCCTTTCTTTCTTTCCCCTGCAAATATTAATTTTAATAGTTATGAATTAAACCCCTTTAATTTTTTTCTCCCTGCATCGTTTCATTTTTAATTTTAATTCTAAATTTTACTTTTTAATTTTTATTTAAATTTTTATTTTACTTTTATTTAAAATTTAAAATTTTTAATCTAAATGTAATATTTGAATACTTAAAATTTTGTTTTATGATTTACATCCCTTTGATTTCTTCTTCCTGCATTTTATTATTTTAGATATTTTTTAATTTTTATTTTAAATTTATATTTTAAATTTTTATTTCCATGTAACCTTAGAATATTTGAATTTTTAATCTTGTTATTAAAAAACCAGTAACTTAACATTATAAGATTTAATTCCCATGAACATCAAGTGAACTTAAATTCAAATCTATTAAACTGTTAGTTTGAAATATGCACCTGATGATTGAGTCATACCATACATGTAGAATAATATGTATATTTATTAATATATACACACGCACACACACACACATATATATATCATTCAACCATGCCAGTGGTTGAATATATTCTTAAGTCCGACATTGAGTGAATCTAGGCAGCTTTCAAGCTTCCCCACTAATTCATTTCTCAACCACCTTTCAAACAATTTGCAGAGTTAGATAGGATACCTTAGCTACATTTTGAAAAAAAAATTTGAATTTTGGTTCAGTAGAAAAAAATTACACCAAAATATGAGAAGTCAAAAAAAGGGAGACTAACTACATAAGTGAGTGACTAACGCTTCTAATAATAAATCTTATTCTTTATAACTTTTTTCTGTTTAATATTTTTGGATGCAGTTTTCAACATTTAAATTCTGATGATATCTTTATAATTTTTGTCAATCAAATTTTGCTTATCACTTATTTTATCAGAATTGATTATCAGACTTAATTATAAATAATCAGTTTTTCTATTGATTTTTTTAATCAATTGCATATAAAAAAATTTCTTTTTTACAATATTTTTCAATGTGATTTTCAGTATTAAATTTATATTAAAGTAATAGCAATGCCTGGAAAAATCATGGATTACATTAAAAAATGTGTGCATGAAAAATAATATTCTTAAGATTATATTAAACCTGGAAAAGAACAAGACAAGTTATTAAACCCGGAAAAGTAAAGGATAAGATATTCTAGTGAAGTAAAAAATAAATTTCTTACTTAAAATATTACAGCTAAAAGTAATTCAAATTTTTACTTTTCTAGGTTTAATAACATCTTAAGAATATTACTTTTAATGTGCACATTTTTCCATGTAATATAAGTATGGATGTAAATAAGTATATATAGGTCTACACATGCAGATACACATCAATATGTAAATATTTATCAGGTGTTAATAGAACACTGCTCAATGCAGTATAACAGAGCAAAAAGTATATATTGATAAATATACATATTATGAGGTGCATATCATGAACTGATCGTTTTTCGATTTGAATTATTATTTTAAATAATGATTGCATAATGTATGAAACTCCTAGCTGTGCTTAAAATGTTTGATAACATATATATATATATATATATATATATATAAAACAGGGTGTCCATAAAGTTTGGGTGCATTTTAAAAAAATTTATAACTTTATTTGTATTTACAATAGAAATAATATGTAAAAAGGATTACAAAGAAGTAAATCTATATTTTTAAGGTTTTATTGAAATTTTATTTAAGTTTCCACATGTCCTCCATCATTAGCAATACAAAGGGTAATACAATTTTAATAATATTTTTTTACTTATCTAAATATGTTGCAAATTTTGTGGTAAAGAATTATTCAATAACTATAATTAAAACTAAGTACATTAAACTTTATAACATTTTTTACAGATTATTTCTATCACAAATACAAATAAAGTTAAATTTTTTAAAGTGCACGCAGACTTTATAGACACCAAGTATATATATATATATTATATATATTGCAACTAGCCTGTACTAAAAACAAAGTTTATAAGAGGTCAAGTTCTGTCTAATAACAGTACAATGTAAATGTCAAATACATTCTTATTTCTGTAGTGACCCTTATCAATCTTCAAACAAAGTGGAATAAATAAATACTATAGATAATGTTACATGCTATTTGTCTAGTCATAGGGTAGTAAATCAAGTGGCTAAAGACAGACCAATAAATTAGAACAATACTTTTTATTTCTAAGAAAAAAAAATTCTGTAGAGCCTTAAGCAAATACAGGTTTAACACTGCTAAACAGCTGAATATATACACTTACAATGTGTTTGTATAGCCAGTTCAGTCACAGTCAAGATCTTCATATCTTTCATTTGGTTCTTGTCCTCTCTTTCAATGTAAAACTTCAGTGGGCGGGTGGGGTTGTCTTGTCAAGTTCCAGTTTTCATACCAAAAATGAATTTTGGTGTGCAGGTGACCCTCATGGAATACTTTTTTGGGAATTATAAGTTAGAATGTGTTTCTGCATTTTCACCAGCTATAGGTTAACTAGCAGGATCAACTAGGTCCTATAGCCTTGGCTGGCAACCAGTCTATCACAGAAAGTAATATCAATCTATTGTAAGAATTCTTCTGCTAAGTCAGTCATGGAAAAACAGATGATTGCCTAGGTGTGCATTACATATGACACCTAAGAAAATAAATTGCATTTTAATATTTATTCAGATGCAAAGAATAATATGCAAATGAATACTAAAATATTTACACTTTTAATGTCAATGGACAATTGATATGGATTAATGATCTATATACTGATAATGTTTACAGTCATATCACGTTGAATACACTGGTTCTCATCCGATCACCAGAGTTAAGCAATATTGAGCTTGGTCAGTACTTAGATGGGTAACCACTTGGGAATTCCAGGTGCTGTAAGTGTTTCTTCATGGATGTGCATTGTGGTGCAGTGGATATCGGCTCAGAAAGAGAAACCAGTGAGCCGAGTTTGAATTCCAGTTGAATGCCCTGCATTCACTTAGGTGCTAATACCCTTGGGAAAGGTATTAATCCCTCCCTTCCCTCCAGTTATGGTTTAAATAACAGAACAGATTGGGTTCTATTGCCCTGGTTGGCAACAAGTCTACTGCAGCAGGTATTGGCAACTTGTTGTGGGATAATTAAAATGCCTGAGGTCTACACAGGGTAGGACTTGGGACCCTTCCCTTAAAAACAAATCCCAACAAATCTTTCTACATCACTTGGGAGGAAGCCAGCTCAACCTGACCAGGGTGAATGCCAAAACAGGTACAAGTAGGTATATTGAAAATGTTAACAGAATTTCAAATTCACAGTCTCTTAGAGAAGAATACAATCCCTTTACTACAATCACCCAATTGTTTCCCTACCAGACCCTGCACTTCTCTCTGCCTGCCTGCCAATTGATTAATTTCAAAACTGTCAATTAGGACTTATTGGGCCACAAGATGTTTTTAAGATTTTTTTTTTTTTTAGAGAAGGGCTGGGGATTTCCACTTTTGTTTACCAGTATGAATTGATTTTCAATAAAACTAATTTAGTTGATAAAAAGGTCAGTTTGCATCTTGTTACCCAATATTCATAAGTTCAATCCTTGCTTCCAGCAGTTAAAATCATATGCTCAGTTTCAGGAGTAAAAGTAACAAGGAATAAAAAGGAATATCACAAGGACAATCCAGCTATTCTATCATTACTTCCATGGCAGATTTTCTTATGAACTATGTTCCTTTCTTCCACCAGTTCTAGCCTTCATAGCTGAGATCCGCCATGCAACATATGAAGGGAATGGTCTAACTCAATGTAATTCCATAAATAACTTCTAAAGAATTAATGAATTTTAATTTTAACATCTGTCTAAATTGCCCAAGGGCATTTGCGCATATGTGAATACACTTACAAACAAATACTCTTGGGTAAGGTATTAATCCATCTCTTCTATTTAACCCAATTATAGGTTAAATAGTATAGACTGATTGAGTTCTACAGCCTTGGTTGATAACCAGTCTATCACAGAAATTAATAGCAAACTACTGCAGGAAAATCTTCTGTCCGGTCAATCATGTCTCTTTCGAGATATGATCACCTAAGTGTGTATCATGTATGGCATTTAATTGACTATATTTCTGAAATGAGGTGTGGTAATAAAATAAGCTAATCCTATCTCACCTCTTGCTTGTAATCATCCACTATCCCCTCTATTATAATAAAGACCGTTGTATATATATATATATATATATATATATAAATAAAATTTTAAAAAAATTATTCTTTATTAATTATTTCATTTCAAGCAAAGCAGTACCGCCACTAGTGTACAGGGGGCTACATAAGAGAAGAGTAAAAATTTAAGCAGGAGGAGAGTGAAGAGAAAGACGAACCAGTTATAGGGGTTGTCAGAGAAAGAGCAAGAGAAGGATGAGAATACCGGTGTGAAGACAGTTGCGAGGATAGAGTGAGAAAGAAAAAGAACAAGATACACAGAGTGATGGAAAAAGGACTGGAGTCAAGTGGATAAGACATGGCAATTGACATTGCAATTAAATTCTTGAAGACTGTAGTCATCAGAGAAACAAGTATATGGAAGGGAGTTCCACAGGCGGAAAGTGCAAGAAAAGAAGCTGATAAAGTAGTGGTGTCGGCTGGATTTTGTTGATTTAACTGTAAAAGGGTGGGACCTTGTTGCCAGTCTGGTTGCTCAAGTAAGTTCTTGTGGAGGCTGCATGAGTGAGCTAAGCTCATCAGAGCAGAAGCCATGAATATATTTGTAGAAGAGACAGAGGGAAGCCACATTCTGTAAGTGAGAAAGTGGCTGGAGTCAAGCTGCCAGTTTGGAACCGATCACATTACAAATTCTTCTTTGGAGCTTGTCAAGAACTCTGAGATGAATAGCAAGTGTACCCAACCAGATATGACAACAATATTCAATGCACGGTTGAATGGTTAATCTGTATATGTGCCAAATGGACTCAGGTGGGAAAAACTTCCTGGCCCAACACAGTGACCCAACCTTCCTAGCAGTGGATTTAGCTATATATATATATATATATATATATATATATTCCCCTCCTGTCACTTTCATGGAAAAAGAGACAATAGTGAGGCAGTATCAGCTCATTTCATATTCTCTACTACTAGTTATTAAATTTTACTAATAGTTATGAAAGCTCTTGCCACAAGTATGCTCTTTAACAGTGCCTTATTATTTTATTTTTTTACCCCAATTATATCATTGAGTAGTGAAGAATATATATATATATATATTGTAATATTACAATATATTACAATATAACACTTTACATTTGTATCGAGCACTCTTTATAAAAGTAAATGCATGAATAGCAGGTTAAAAAACCTATGAGTTCCACAACTTTGTTACTATATATATATATATATATATATATATATATAGATATGTATCCTCTCTTTTATAAGAAAGATCATTGTGTGTGTATTTCCCTCCTGTCATGCTCAGTGCGGGTTCGGATTTTTTTTCTCATATAAGATACTCAGTAGTAGGTATATCAATATATATGTCACTCATTTCTGACGGCATATTGATATATTTTGCCATCATTTTTTACAGCACAGGCCCTCTTGTAATATATTAAACGTTTTCAGCACTAAAGCTGAATGACTCAAATAAAGCTTCTATTTAGAGTTGTTGCTATATTACATGAGGTACTGCAAAACTATTTACATTGTTTAGGCTGTTGTCCTCATCTTTACTGCCACATTTATGATGTTTCAGTCACTGTACACTCTGGCCTTCATCAGGTGATATTTGTTGGAATTTCAAACCAAATCAATTTAGTTAATGAGGTAGATTGTTCTAATTTCACAGGCCATGTCTTTGGATATATCAGTTTCAGTTAATTCACCCTGATAACTCTATAAGTATTTGCTCCTCTTGCTGATGACAGGGATTGAACTCACAACTCTTTGGATTGATAACAAAACATAACCCAAAATAGCAAATAATCAGATACAATCAATGCTATAAAATCAGACATGTTAAACTAGGACAAGTGAAACATAGTAAAAATAGAAAAAAGCAGCAACCACAGTACACAGCAAAAGAAAAGGAAAAAAATATTCATGGAATCAGCTGACTGGTTTTTGTTCCTTCTTCATCGTAGTGTGTAAGAGAAATTAAAATACTGAGATTTTTTTACTATAAAAATGTATTTTTACACTTTCATAGTGGTTTGTCTTTGTTTGGTGGGAGGGTCACTATTTGATCATAGCGGGGACTCTTACAGGTGCTACCACCCCAGGTCAGGGTAGGCCTGGGTAAAACAATAATTAAAGAGGTGGTTCCATGCTTCTAAAAAGCCTCCAAACTGCCAGATGTAGTTTATCATCTTACCCAGGTCTACTCGGATTTTCATGTGATAACTGGAATGTGATCAACTCAACACTGGAAGGATGATGTGCTTTTTAACATTCTTTAGGTTTCTCTTGTCTTATTATGGCATGTCTGTTTTTCTGGGTCTCACCATATTACTGCTGAACTAGATGCAACTGCATATTCTATTTTAATAAATTCTTTTTTTTTTTTGCACTTCCCACCTATGGAACTTCTTTCTGATTTCTTACTTCCCTGCAAACAACAATCTTCAAAAATTTAAATGCAATGTCAGTCACCATCTTCTCTTTTCCTGGATCCTGTTCTTTTATTGTCCTTTCTCCTCACTAAATTTTTCTATCTTTCACTCCTTGTAATCTCCTGCATCCTCATAGCATTACAACTTTGCTCAGGGGAGGGGTTAAAGGTTTAAAAAAATAAATAAACATTGATTACATTTTGCATTTCCATTAAGATCCTTAGTCAGAGATATGTTAAAATAACCATTTACTTTTTGGCAACAGTTTAGCATGATCCCAACATACATTTTGGAATTGGGAAGTTAAATAGAATGGGTATTGCTGAGGTCTACAAATGAAAGGAAACAGTATCAACAATGTCCTTAAAGGACATAGCACAGTCTAAACCATCCTGTATTTTTGTTGTCTATAGCCTGGACATGTGTGCAGTTTTCTATATCAGAAAGAAAATGATAGTTTTGTTTTTACAGTATTTTCCAACATTTAATGTTGTCATAGTGAAACTGTTTCTGCTTACATATCCACAAGAACATACCCCAACCTCAAAAATTTTTCTCCTCCTTTCTCAGTACACAATGCTCAATGCAGAGTTCTAATTCCAGAGCCAAGTTAATAAGGACAGGGAATTTCCTGTTTATAAAAAGCATAAGCTTTGGCTGGAATAGACAATGAAACTGGTTTTTTTCTATTTGTTTTGAGTCTAGTACGTTCTATTTTAAGTGCATCCTGTTGATAAGGGCAATAATTATCTTGAACTATTTAATGCTTACAACCAGATAATGTTTTCCAACAAATTTGTTGCTACTTTTAAGAAAACATGTTTTCTGACAAAAAGCTGTTTCTTGCATACTTACTTTTAAGAAAAATGATGTCTTCCAACAATTTTCTTTGATATCCTAATTTTAGGAAATGCTACATTTTCCAACAAATTTTTGTTGATTCCCACAGATATTTTAACAAAGACAATGTTTTCTAATAATCAGTTGTTTGTTGCTTAACACACAAATTTTGAGAAAAGAATGTTTTCCAACAAACAATTTTTGGTGCTTGACACATTTACTCTTCTTTTAAGAAAACATATTTTCCAACAAACAGTTATTTATTGCATGATACTTGTTTTTAAGAAAAACAATGTCTTCTAACAAGCCTTTATTGTTTGAAACATGTTTTAAGAAAAGACAATATTTTCCAACACAGATATTTTTCTTATTTGACACAAAATTTTAAAAAAAAGACTGTTTTCTAAGAAACAATTCTTTTAAGAAAAGACATGTTTCCAACAAACACCTGATTCTTGTCTGATACTGGCTTTTAAGAAACTCAACATTTTTCAAAAATAATTGTTTCTTGTCTGACACACTGATTTTAAGAATAGACCATGTTTTTCAACAAAGAGTTGTTTAACTTGATATACTAATTTTAACAAAAGATAATATTTTCCAACAAACAATAGTTTACTGCTCAACACACTGAAACTTGTTCCTAAGACATTGATTTTTAAAATCTTTCTCTTAAGAAAAGACAATATTTTCCAAGAAACAACTGTTTGTTGCTTGATACACTGAGACTTGTTTTTAAGACACTTAAAAAAATTGTTTCTTGCTTGACTCACTGAATTTGGCTTTTAATAAAAGACAATGATTTCCAACAAACAATTGATTGATACACTGGTTCCTGAACAATATATGATGAGAGTTTAATATAATATTCATTCTAAACAAAAAAATAAATAAATAATATTGGAGTGTCAGTTTTCATTATGCAAAGTATAACATATTTATTTTATTCATAAATAAATTTATGAAATTAACATATAGACCTAAAAATATTTTTTTTATTAAGTTTACCCCAAGCAATGCAGTAAAGACGTTAAGATGCAAGGGATTATTGGGTGTGGAAGAGTTTGAAGCAGAAACATTGTTAAGAAGTGAGAACAAAAGAAGTGTAATCAGGTGAACAGTAGATAGCGGTTGACATTACATTTAAAGTTTTGAAGATTAAAGTAGACTTGAAATCATGGAGCCAGAAGGGAGTTGCATAAGGGGGAAGTGTGAGAAAAGAAACTGTTAGCATAGAACTTAGGGTTACATCTAGCCAATTCAACTTGAATCTTTTTTGGCAATGCAGAAGATAGTCTGGAACAGAGAATTCAGTGGTAACAATGGCAGAGTTTATGTTTGTTTTGCAAATTGCAAAGATATCTAGTGAATGTTCCATGAGAAAAGATTCTATGCTGCTGAAGTTGGAGGAGATCCCACAAATTGTCATATTTCTCTTGTGATATTTATTTAAATGTGATAGTTTGATTATATTCTGTCTTTGGCCAATATTCTTAAATCCTCCATCTTTTTTCTATAGGGTGTGTCAAAAATACCTCCAGCATTTTAAAATGTCAACTGTGTGGTGCCAGTGAACTTAGGCAAGCAAGTGGTAATGTTGTTTTCATCTAACTAATGTCTTAACATTATTTTCAAGGTATTTCAGATGCACCCTGTGTGTACAGTCTAAACACCATCTTCTTATATTATCACACTATTTATTTTTACTTGTGTCTTTTTTAGTTTTATTCTTCCAATTTTTCTCAAATTTCTTTTTTTAACATTCTTAAATTTTGCAAGAAACCTTTTGATTTGTTTCTTTCAGCTTAAAGAAAATAGAAATAATTTTTTTACACTCAATAATAAGAGTATTTAAATTTGGAGCTGTGTTTGAAAAAAATTTTTCCGCACAATTTTCCCACTCTCTCTCTCTCTCTCTCTCTATATATATATATAGCATAATGATAATACATTGAAAAAATGAAGTTTTTCAGCAAACAATTATTGAGCCAGTTAACCATATAATTCACTTCAACTTTTCTTGATTAATTGAATATGTGAATGTGTGGGTGGTGCAATGGACAGCAGCTAAGAATAAGAAATTGGAGAGTCAGGTTCAAATACCATCTAAGCTGTTATATTGACTTATGTGCAAATACCCTCGGAAAAGATATGAATCTATTGCTTTGGTTCCTGCTAGCTTCACATTAAATAGTAGCATAAACTGAGTTCTTTAGTCCAGGAGAAGAATCACTGAAGATAATAAAGTTGCACAATGATGGTAAGAGGTATCAAAAATTTGCTCAAGATTTAAACTTGCTTGTGTATACTGTGGGTGTTGCTGTTTGAAAGTGGAAAAAATATGATACAATTGAAAATATTCAAAGGAGTGGTTGTCCATCCACGTAAATAGCCTGGAATGTGAAAAAATAACCATTTTTGACTTTAAGAGACATTCTGAACAATCTGAAAAATGCTAGAATTGAAGTAAGTAAAGATACAATTAAGAGATCACTGAATCATACAGACCTGTATTCTAGATTACCAAGAAAGACTCCATTAGTAAAACGCAAACATGGGCAAAACCTTTTGAAATTTGTTATAAAGTATGAATATGAATCAGATGAATTCTGGAAGGTCACTTAATCTGATGAAACAAAAATTGAGTTTTTCAGGAGAAACATGTGCACCCATGTATGGAGGAAAAAAGGAACTAAATACAACCGAGTAAACACCATCCCAACAGTCAAATATGGAGATGGAAGTGTAATGATATGAGATCAATTTTCATATAAGGGAGTAGAAAAAATGGAAGTCATCATCAAAGAAAGAATGAGAAAAATACTAGCAAATCTTATCAACCATTTTGGAAATTCTTTTCTTTTCAGAAAATAAAACTTACTACAATAGCTTTTCTGCTACTCTCCAAAGTAAATAAAGAAGATTAAAAAAAAAAATGCAATTTAAGTTATATATATTAAAAACAATATTTTATTGCTATAGAACTAAAAAAATTAAGCAAGGGTTTTGCAAATAATTGCTTCTTTTTGCAGGAAATAGAATTACCTATTCTTAGACTAACAAATATGACCAAAAAAAAAAAAATGAGAAAAGAATACTATTTCAAAAAAATTGAGTTCACCAAAAAAATAATGCAACTGCATCCATCTGCTGTTTAAATGTTACAAAAAAAAAAAAAGAGCCTTAGCTCTAAACTTTCAGTCCTTCAAAAAGCTTAAAAATTCCTTTTTTTTAATATATATTTTTCTTTTTCTTTTCTCTGGAGATGAAGTGTTGTTTTTTTAGAAGACCCGACTCCTTTCAATACCTTCTCCTTGCCTTCCTTTGGTTTGAATGGAAAGTTCATTTTAATTTGTTGCTTGGCCTCCACACGAAGAAAACGTTATTATAACTTCTGTTGTGCACATGATGAATTCTTTTTCACAATTATCTTTTAACCTCCAATTGTACTTACTGGGATTTCTTTTGGAGGGCTCTTAACTTTCACTGAAAACTTGAAGGGAGAATTTGCCTTCAGTTATTCTGTTGCCATCTATACTTTACTTTGGAAAACTGACGTTTTCCTGCTCTAACCTGCCATAATCACAGGGAGCAAGAAACAAACACCTCTCTTTTGAGGACCAATATCTAACTGACTACTACCCCAGTAGCAGTCCTAACCTCCTCCCTTTATGACTTAGCTGCCAACTGATTTTTTTTAATGGAAAAACTTGAAGTTGAGAGTACATGCAAAAAATCCCCAAAACATCAAGGAACTGAAGAAAGTCTATGAAAAAGAATGGGTGAAACTGTCAAAATCTTCATGCAAGAATCTTGTTGAAAACTACAGAAAACGACTAGATGTTGTAAAGCAAAACAGAGGACATGCTACTCAATATTAACAAATCATATTAGATACTTTTGCACAGTCAAATTTCAAAATTGAAAGTAAAAGTATATAAAAACTACGTTTCGCAATCTTACTTTGTTCATTAAAATATTTGAAGTATTATTCAAATTGAACAATATTTTTTCATGGATCAAAATTCAACAAGATAATAGCATAAATAAAAAGAACAAAGTAGGAAACATATCTCAATCTAATCTAATAGATTTCACTTTAATTAAAGCTTCTTCAGAGATTGAGATGTCAGTATACTGACTCTCTGTAATTTTTCCTTTTTCTCTAGATCTCTGAAGAAGTTTTCATAAAAATGAAACATGTTAGATTGAGATATGTTTTCTACTTTGTTCTTTTACTTTATTCTATCATATATTGAATATTGTTGTCACATCTGGTTGAGTGCCCCTACTATTCATCTCAGGCTTCTTGACAAAATTCAACGAAGAATCTGTAATGTAATTGATTCCGACCTGGTAGCTTAACTCCAGTCACTTTCTCACCAATGTAATGTGGCTTCCCTCTGTCTCTTCTACAAATACTTTCATCGATTCTGCTCCAATGAGCTTAGCTCCCTTGTCCCCCACTGCATGAATCTATGCGAGTTATTAGACTACTAGATTAGTGGCTAGGTTCCACCCTTTTACAATGAAACCAATCAAATGTATCTGCAACTTCTACTCTATCAGCTTCTTTGCTCGCACTTCCTGCCTGTGGAATTCCCTTCTGTATACTTGCTTTTCTGACAGCTACAATCTCCAAGAATTTAAATGCAAAGTCAATTGCCATCTCTTATCTTCTTTCCCTGATAAACCTTGTATTCTTCTTTTCCACTCTACTCTCATCCATCCCTCTTCACACCTGTATTCTCATCCTTTTCTTACTCATTCTCTGACACCTGTTCCTCTTGTTATTCTTTCTCATCACTCACTTCTTATGTAACCCCCTGCACACCAGTTGCAGTTCTGCCTTGCATGGGGTGAAATGATTATATACATTTAAACTGTGCTAATATCACTTATATATGCTAATTTGTTTTGTTTCTGAAGTTTTTAATATTGTTTTTAACTTCACAAAATTTTTTAAACTTGTCTTTTGCATTGTATTTTTTTAAAAATATGTACACACATTTGAAGTTTTCAATTTTTTTTATCTTAAATGAAAAATAAACAGAAACATTAATTTATATAAATTTTTTGTAACTGTCCACCCCTCAAAGAAGTGTTTTCATACAATAAAGAAGTCCATTAATTCTTTAAAAGTCAGGGATTGATTTGACACTGTATTAATATTATAAGCATGAACCCCATTTTAAATTGGTAAAAAAAAAAATCAATATTTTTCAATTCTGACAAAAGTACAGATTAAGGAAGGTTTAAAACAGTGGTTCTCAAACTGTTTTGCCCAATGCACCTTTTCACCCCAAATCAGAAAGTCATCTCTTCCCCAGCTTTCCAAAATTGTCTGACTCAAAAGGTGCATTTTAAATAATATGCAGATATTATTGAAAATCTTCATTCTTTTCCATATTAGTATATCTACATGGATTATTTTAATAGAAGCATTTTACAAATTTAATAACAATAGAAAATGTTGAATTTTTAAACATTAATCCATGTACAATAATTTGTTTTAATTCATAACTAATTATTAAAAGAATAAATTAAAGCATACTTCATTAGAATGCCAGGGTATTGTAATTCAATAAACAAAAAGTTCGATAAAAGGTCAGGCTATTTAAATAAATTTTTTTCTGATGACAACTGCGAACTGTGAAAAAGGAAAAGATTTTTCCCTTCTCCAAAACCCTGAAATTTCTCCTGCTCTAAAGAATGATAATATACAAAAAAAAATATCCCCCTAGAATTTTTATTCCTATTTTTTATGAGTGAACCAGTCTAAGTAGTGCTGATAAATCAAGTGAAGGCTGGCACATACGACTGGGGTATGGATAGACAAGTCTGAATGAGTGTCCCAGGTAGTTTTTTGTAACCATCGCTATATTATCAACATTTGCTTTTTTTCTACATACATTTATATATGCTACAAATTAAATTAAACACAACTGACTATTAAAGAATAACAATTTCTGCTGATTTTGACAACATGTTATATAATACTGACAACAATAATGATTGTTTTGACAGGCAATGAGCAACATGTATATATAAAAATATAATCTTATATGTTTATTCTTTATCAGTGGTGATTATGTGGAGCAGCTGGAGGGAGATCACACATACAAAGAAGCCATCAGGAGTTCTCTCAGTCTTCAGCCAAAAATTTTAGACTTTAAAACTCTCACATATTTTTGCTTTTTCAGTTTGTTAATTTGTTGACATCATCCATAACCAGATCTATTTGTCAATCATCTTTTATCTGTGGCCAGATGTATCTGTCAATCATATCCTGATGACATCATCTACGGCTGGTTATATTTGTCAATCATATCCTGATGACATCATCTACGGCTGGTTATATTTGTCAATCATATCCTGATGACATCATCTACGGCTGGTTATATTTGTCAATCATATCCTGATGACATCATCTACGGCTGGTTATATTTGTCAATCATATCCTGATGACATCATCTACGGCTGGTTATATTTGTCAATCATATCCTGATGACATCATCTACGGCTGGTTATATTTGTCAATCATATCCTGATGACATCATCTACGGCTGGTTATATCTGTCAACCACTCTTGACCTTTATTGACTTCACCCACAGCCAGATGTACCTGTCAGTTACCCTACCATTCAAGGTAATATATTGCAATCATTCTGTGGTCTTTTTTGGTACACTTTCATGAATTGGTTTTATCCATGCTAACTTTTTAAAAATAAAAAAAATAAATAAAATTCTCTATTTTTATCTATAATGTTAAACACATTAAAACTATTCAAGATTTTAGCAAGAAAAAATCTGAAGCTGATGTTATAAATTGCCACAAAAATTGATTTATGTAAGATGTAATAATGATAATACAATGAAAAAATAAAAAGTTTTGACAAAAAAACTTTTGAGATGGTTAACAATATAACAATATAATTCACTTAAACTTTTCAAAAATGTTCATGTCCCTAATTTGTATTTAGAGACATTGAATTTATTTTTAATTTTTCTAATTCAATTGTGCATCTATATTGCAAACGATTCATTATTGTACATAATAAGGTTACAATAAAAACCTGTATTTTATATGAATACTACCTCATGAAAATTGAGGTGTAGCAGATTGATGGGTGGGGCGTATCATAGATTTAGTGGTTTAGGGGACCCTTGCACTGACCCTGAGACAAATCCTCTCCAACTAACTCAAGAAAGTAATGATTTCAATGCACACAGTTTGTTTTGTATCTGGTTCTTTGGTTTCGTTTTGTTTTTGTTTTTTTCATTTTATTCCTTTTTGCTGCTGCTGCTACTACTACTACTACTACCACCACTGCTACTACTGTTAGCCAGTGTAAAATTTGTTTACATGGTTTCAAGTATATTATAGCGAGAGAGACAAGCTTCAGTAAGTTCAACCTAGAAATCAATTATGAGGAGCAACAGGGTGATAAAATGTCAGGCTGGCAAAGTTATTTTTAAATCAGGACTTTGATAAATAGTAACTGGTTCAAACTATTTCAGTTTATCAGTGGCTTATTCTAAATTAGGACTTAAAAAATGAAGAGTATGTAGAACTTAAAACAAAAATAAATGAATAGAAATAGATTAAAAACAGATTAAAAGTTTTTAAAAAATTTAACCTGGAAAATGTCATTTTAATAAAAGTTAAAGGCACTTTCCAGAGATGCATTTTTGAAAGTGATATGATCTATGAATCCCCTATGATGATCGATATACAAATAAACTATTTCAGTTTAACATTCGTTATTACTGCTAATAATAATTATGGTGAACTTGAAAATGTGTGTGATCTTAGAATATTTTATTTCATATTTTTACAACAAAAGTTCAGTGGAAAATGTCATTTATACCATTAGTTCTCTGGTTGGGACCCAAGTTTTTAAAGAAATACAAAACATTGTTCTCACAAGTACACTTCACACATTACAAAGGGCTTATCTATGCAAGATGTGTTTATGTTCTTAGGGCTCTTTTTTCTATTTATTTATTTTACAAAAATGTTCAATGGAAAATGTTATGATGCCATTTTCAGAAAATGATATCAAGACATTGAATGGAGTACAGGGAACTACATAAAGAAATAAGGAGAAAATGCAGACAGGCTAAAGAGGAATGGCTCAATGACAAATGTGCAGAAGTAGAGAGATTGAGCAGGAATAATAAAGCAGACATGCATAAAGAAATAAAAGAACTGACATGAAAAAAACCTGCTCTTCAACAGGATGTATAAAATCCAAGGATGGAACAATCATATTGGAGAAAGAGGAAATACTGCAACAATGGGGAGAATATATAAAATAACTTTTCCACGACAAGAGAGAGCAACCAATAATACACAAAGATGTGGACAGACCAGAAATATTAAAGTCTGAAGTGGAATCTGCAATAGCCAAACTGAACAGAAACAAAGCAGCGGGACCAGATGACAGTCATAGAGCTGCTATTAGCTCTGGAAGAAATTTGCATAGAGAAAATTACAGAAATAAATGAAATTTATAATAGTGGTGTAATGCCAAATGACCTCAGAAAGTCAATCTTCATAGAATTGCCTAAGAAGCCAGGAGCAAACAAGTATGAATTCCACAGAACCATCAGTTTAATGAGCCATGTAAGAAAACTGATTGTCCGAATCCTGATGAATAAAGTGAGAAGCAGAATCAGGCCAAAGATAGGACAAGAACAGTGCAGTTTCATCAAAGACACTGGAACAAGGAACGCCATATTTATGATTAGGATGCTCTCTGAAAGAGCAGTACAAAGAAAGAAGGACTTGTACCTATGTTTTATTGATCATGCAAAGGCATTTGACAAAATACTTGGCAGCCTCGACATATTTAGGAAAGACCTAAGAGTAATCAAGAATCATCCTGCATATGAACAGGTAACAAATTCAGCAATTATACTAAGATTGAAAGGGGAGTAAGACAAGGATGTGTCTTTTCACCGGATCTATTCAACTTGTACAGCGAGACTATTCTGAGAATATCCTTATGTGTTCTTTATATAAAAAATGATCACAAAGATAGTCTTATTCTCAGTTTTTCATATTGAAATATTAAGTTTCTCATTTTGAAATAGATATATATATAAAATATAAATAAATTAAATCTATACATATGTGTGTTATTCTTCAGTTCTCTTGGTGACTGGCATGTGTATACACTGCTTATATACAACACATGAAAATTTCCTTTTTCTGATTCCATGCACCTATGGCTTAGTGGGTAGCAACTTTGACTGACATGGAATTGGTCGAGTTTCAATCCTGGCCAGAAGCAAGTGGATGTGTCTAGCCACACTGATGAGCTGTGATACAACGAAACAGGCTTGTATGTGGATGACTAATATATATATATATATATATATATATATATATATATATATATATAGATATGTGTGTGTGTAAATATATATGTGTATATATATATATATATATCATTGCAAGAACCAGGAATTCAAATCATAGAATGGTCAGTTCATAATATGCACTTGATTTTTGCATAGTGCATGAAACTGAGCCATGCTATAGATGTAGAATAATATGTATATTTATTAATATATGTGCGTGCGTGTGTGCATATATATAATTTGGAGAAGTTTGTCACACACACACACACACACATATATATATATATATATATATAAAGCATATGCACATGAACAAACACAAATACCCATGCATTTGCATCACTTTTTGTTGTAATTATTTCACCCCAAGCAAGGCAGTAAAACCACTGAGATACAATGGATTACTCAGTGTGAAAGAAGAAGTAAAAGAAAAACATTAAGGTGTGAGAACAAAAGAAGAATCAGAAAGGCAGATGACAATGGGAAGGAAATGATGTGGTTAGTACAAAATAATAGCTTTCATTTTATCACTGTTTGAAAATTCACAAGTAAGTGTGAAAATATTTATTAACCAATGAAAGGAGAGCAATTTGCATAAAACAACAAATTGAACTCTCAATGACCCGTGTCATGTTTCTTCTTGCCCAAAACCAAAAATGAGTTTGCATTGGGAGCTGATCACATAATTGACTTGGCTACATATCTCACATTTTTCAGTTAGTCAGCACAGATATATATATATATATATATAATATATATCAACCCAGCATAATGTAACAGAAACTGATGACTGCTGATCAGGTGCAACTGTCTTAGTGACCCTTATTCACACCCTCTCACTTTCTCTCTCATGCTGTTTTCTTTATCTCTTCTTCATCTTCACCTACTCACCATACACAACAGGAAGAGAGGAACAAGATACTATTACTACTTTGTTGATACACTCAGTAAATACATGGACTTTTTTGTACAAATCAAATTTCACTAAAACAAATGAACTCTTACTCTCTAAACTCTTTACTACACTTTTTTTAAGAACATTTTCACAGCTAATAATTTCATAATTAATAAATTCATATCTACAATTTGATGTTATGCTGTTCAATAAATTTTCATTTATTTATATAAATGAAAACAGTTTTATTCTTCCAACCTTCTGATAATCTTAACTTGTGGAGACTTTGGTTGTATTTGACACAAAGCCAATTTTATAAACCTTATTGATATCTCCATATAGGTAAAATTTGCAATCAGCTAATTTTTACCTGATTGAACTGATCAGATTTGTTATTAAGACAGGAGTAAATAGCTTTGTCATCAGTATAGATACCAAACTGAGAACTGATGTCATCAGGAAGGTCACTGATGAAAATTAAGAACAAAGTAGGTCCATGTATAGAGACCTCAGAGGATATTTGCATTAGTACGAAAAAAATCATAGAGTACTACTTACTTATTTGTACTTGTGGTGGTATTCTCCCTGGCTGGATCAAGCCAGCTTTTTTCTGTGGTAGACTGGTTGCCAACCAAAGCTATAGAACCCAGTCTGTCCTGCTATTTACTCATAGCTGGAGGAAGAAGAGATGGATTCATAGCTTTCCTAAAGATATTAGCATGTAAGTGAATGTAATGAATTTGACTGGAATTTGAACTCAGCTTTCCGATTTCTCAATCTGAGTTGCTATCCATTACTCCACCACACCTCCCAAAAGAGTGACCATTCAGGAATAATACTGAATCAGTTCAAAAATTTGTTTGTAAATACCAGTACCTTTCAACTTGTGAAAAAGACTGGCATGCAAACCCTGTCAAATGTTTTCAAGATATCCAAAGCAAAATCCCAAACTTCACTATTCTCATCTAAAGCTTGATAGACTCTTTCCACAATAGTCGTTAATGCATCAACAGTTGACCTAGAGAAACAAAAGCCATATTGCTTGTCTGAAAGAAGGCCTCTAGCAGTTTGTCAAAAAGAGGTAGAAGTCTAATGGGCCAATTATTGGAAGGGTCAGGCATTTCATGTGCATTCTTAATGCATTGAACAACAGATGATGATAACCAATTTGGGTTAACATCTGGCCCACATGCTTTGTGGGGATCCAAATTAGAGATGATAGGATTAACCATAGCATAGTCATATGCATATCACTCAAGATGTAACACTATTTTGGTACCAAAAAAGAAAGAGAAAAGAGAAGGGAAGAGGAGAAGGAAGAAATGTAATTATTGAATAATTCATTTGGATATACCATAACCTTTCATCTTGAAAAAAATCAGCAAACTAAAACATGTCAAATACCATCAAGATATCCAAAGCAACAGCCTGAACTCTACCAATTTTATCTCAAGCTTGATAGACTCATTTCACAATAATCATTACTACAAAGACATTCCTAAATTTGCCAGAATTTTTTGGTCACACAAAGGCTGACTTAGATCATACATAGCAGAAGCTCCACTCTCAAGCTTCTTTAAACATGCTGCCCATAAAACTACTGCTCTGGTCTCAGAATGAATCTTTTCTGGAATGAAGAATTTTAAACCCCACAAAAAGTTCCAGCAAAAACTAAGTAGCCAGCCCTGGTTCAATCTTGAATATACTGCATAGCTCACTGTAACCACTACTTCAATGACTATTATGAAGATCAGTGTAGTTTGACTTACTGCATTCAGAATCACTCACAGTCAGTGCAAGAATATTCTGGAAAATGCTAAGTGTAGTTATGCACAAGTAGGCCAGGCTAAGATTGAAAAGAAAGAAATTGGATTTCAGGAGTTCTGCAAGATTACCAATGTAATATATTACTGTGACCCAACAGAAATATGATTTACATATAAGGCAGAAAACACTGACTTGAAAGCAACAACTGGCAAAGATGACTGACAGATATACCTTACCATAGATGACACAATTAAGCAAAAACCTAAGAAGGCATAAATGTGTGGGAATTTTCAATTCTGGTTGAAATCAGAATACCAAGAGAATACAGGGAAAATGCAGAGAAAAGAACTCCAGCTGGTTAATGACTCCCGACAACTCCCTCGTATGTGCGTGATTCTTTGTGGCTACACTTCACTCTACACAACCACCACTGACAAAGAATAAAAATTTAAGTTTATATTTTTATATATATATATATATATATGTTTTTGTTAATCATAATCCAAAACCAGAGGCAGTAGATATCTCCAAATTATGAATAGAGGAAAATCGACTGTGTCCACTATTATAAACAGCACTGAAGCCATGTCAATCTTATCAGATAAGGCGAAGGACTTTGCCTCTATCTTTGCCTCAAACTCAGTTTTAGAAGACATTGGACATCTCCTACCTGACTTCCCGCATCTTACTGAGCACAATCACAATAGTATTTTTTTTCACAGCCTGGGAAATCTCTAGAATTATCAAAAGTCTTGACTCTAAGAAAGTCACTGGCTCTGACAAAATCCCCGTTGTTGTCCTTAATATTAACCTGGAACTATCCTTGATCTTAGTGAAGTTGCTTGAATGAGAAATCCTTCCCAAGATTGTGGAAGTTGTCAAGTGTATGTCCTGTTTTAGAAAAACGAGCAGCAGATTTATCTACTAGATTTATTTATTACCTCCTCTCCTCACTCTTGCCCAGCTTTGTAATACTGCCCTCATGGTAACTCAGACAACTTTGTTGATATTTTGTTCCAATTATCTATTAAACAGGAAATCCCTTATTCATAAGACCTATTTACATTACCAGCATGTTGACTGGGACTCACTGATTTTTTTGCGATGCACATTGTACTGATATCTTTAACCTCCTAATTGAGATTTATGCCACTGAGATTTCTTTGATCAAAGCTGCCATGAACACTTTCATCCCTTCTCAGAAATACCAGGTGAAACTACAGTCCTCTTCAGGGTTAATACCAGGGGCTGACTGAGAGTGTTATATGCTCTAGAGCAGAAAATACAATGGGCCCCCTTCACCCCTCTTTACAGATAAATGACACATATACAGGCTGTGCAGCATGTGAACTGTGCATATTGGCATAACTAAGTAAGGGCTTTAGTTTAAGATCTATATGTGTTTATATGCATAAAAAGATTTGAAAACTTCAAGGTCCTGAAGATGTTTATGGGCACATGCTGATAGTAACAACAAAGCGTAATGACATGTCAAACAAAATTTCTATTTAATTGCTACAAATTAACATGTAAACTGTACTAAATTATAAAATTCATAATAATAGATATTAGAAACAGATATTGAAATGAATTAACATACACTTTTTAAAATAAATTTTTACATTTTAACACACCCTAATATATGATGTACTATACATTACAATACTGAGGCAAAAGTTTCAAATATTAACATTCACAGATTACAGTAACAAAATTGTACTCATTTCATCAGAGAATTTTGCAATTTTATCAATAATTTTGTTTTTGTTTAATTTGATCTTCATTGCAATGTGTTTTTCAATAGCAATTAGCATAAGTGATTTCAAGTTATTCTGGGTAGTGAAGACCTCAGCCTTGTTTACAAAAGTCTTAGTTTAGAAAAAAATCTTTCATGTGTGCTCTGTGTGACACTTAGTGTTACAATGAATTTTATGCTGCATATAAATTTTCATATGCAGCTGCACACAGCCTGTACTCTGATGACTTGTAAGCACATGACAAACAATTCTTACATGTTGTCTTGGCAGATGATTCAGCAACTTCTGTATACTCCCCTCTGACTCCAAGCTGTCTGAGTCATTTTCATTGTCATTCATGTTCTCTAGCAGTCCCTTCTTCAGGTCTTTGTAGCTCGATGCAAATAAAATCAGTTCATCCTGTAGTGCCACTGTCAATTTCTGAACTGCATTAGCAATCAAACTTAGCTCCATGATTTGATAACCTGTTTGGGTCAAAGAAGGAAATCTGCTTATAGAGTTTTTCATGAGATGAAAATCTAGCTCGCATGCTGACAGCACAGCATCACTTACTGCATTATGGTATGAAACCTCAAAATTTCTTTTCTCATCTGTGATACCTTCTGGTGCTAAGTGACTAGATCTTATGGTTGAAATTGAGAAGCTCTTAGGGACAGAAATGTTCACCTGTTCTAATTTACAATTTGCATGAACAACAAAATTAGATGCTGTTTCAAAAATGGCACTAAAATCTCTTGAGATGTTTTCAACATTTTCAGTGGCTTTGTTAATCATGCACCAAGCTTGCATGATATCCAGGCCTAATGTCTGAAGATAATCTAACACTGGTGTTGTAATATCAAAAATTTGGATGAATGTAAATGCCATTAAGATGCTTTCAAATTTGCACAAGTTTTTACTCAGTTTCTGTGCTTCATAGCTTACTTGCTGAAGGATGATCAGAAGGTCTGAATAGAATTCTGATGACTGATCTGTGTAGCTGCCAAACAATTTTTGAAGTTCTCTACCTCTACTTGACCATCTAGTTTGACCAATGTGCTCTAGTCTTAGGTGTTTCTTATTTCCTGGTTTTGTCTGTATATGCTCTTCCCAGACCTTCATCCTTTTGCAGGAATCATTGAAAATGTAGATAGTTCAGTAAGCAGACCAAAAAGAGTAACTGCTGTAATGTATACACTGCTTGCATCACTGATCACCAGATTCAGAACATGTGCATAGCACCAAGTATGGATGTGACTTGGCTGAGCTGCTTTCATAAGTGCCTGAAAACAAGAGTAAACAGTATTTACATTAGCTGCTCCATCAAATGAATCTCCAAGACACTGTTCCAGTGTCAGGTCTATCTCTGTAAGTGAAGTTCGTAGCACATGGGCAAGCATTTTCCACCTGAATTATCCAAATTTACCAGGCAAACTCGTCTTTCCTTAGCTCTGTCCCTAACAAAATATATAAGTACAATGACACACTGATCATGGGCAGAAATGTCTTGGGTATAGTCAATTTGTACTGAAAACATCCTTGCATTTTTCACCTCCTTCACAATTTCGTTTTTGACCATGTCTGAAATAATACTTATTATCTTATTCACAGTTGTTTTGCTTAAAAGTTACAAATTCACCATGCCCTTACTTAGATGGATCTTTTTGCTTGCCCTGCAAAATGACTTTCTGCAAATATTCCTGCAAGCGTGGATTGTATTCTGCAAGAAACTTTATCGCCTCTAGAAAATTCCCACAATTGTCATGATTACTTTAATCAAATACAGTTACAACAGCTTCTCTATGTTTGCCACGGTAAGAGAAGACTTGAAACCAATGTAAAATATCAATTACACATTTTAAAACAAAGTGAAAGTGAAGCACTTGAGTTCTTAAAGAGAGTTTTTCCTTTAACAAATTGTGCTTGATGAATCTTTCACAAGCATTCAGAAAATATGCATCAGTGGAATGCTTATGACAGTGGATCTTTTCATGTTCAAACAGTCTTGTTGTGATGTGTCTCCAGTCAGAACAGCCATGTTTTGATTTTCTCAGGAGCATACATCAGACAAAATGAGCAATGCAGGGTCTTGTTTTCTTCATTGTATGTCACCCACTTTCTGTTAATGCTCATGCCTGAATGCCTTGTCGGTCATATTCAACAGCACTATTGAATGGTATGTTACTTGGTTTGGATGAAAATTCCTGAACATCTCCTGTGAAATAGAGGCATTATGGCTGGTATCTGGTTTAAGAAAATATGCACTTTTTGCAGGTGAAACCTGTGTACTGGTTGTCATGGAATCAGGCCTTGAAACCTTAGCTGGTGGTCCATCAAATTTGGTTTCATCTGGATGAGATAGATCAAGGGGTTCAGCAAAATGAGGAGTAATTTCAGATTCAGAAGGTGCTTCTGTGGCTGTTGATACTTTGTCTTGTAAGCCAAAATCAGTTGCATCTTTGACTTGCTCAGTGGATGTAACTTTCTTAGCAAAAAATGTATCATTTTTATGTATTAACTTCCTTATCTTGGATATTGTTTCCTTTTTCTCTTGTCTCTTTTGAGCACCACTTTTATGCTTGTAGTCAGACATCATTAAATAGGGTTTAGCTACCTGGTAGAGATAAAAAGAATAATCTTTGTTTAATATAAATACACTAATCCATATTACTATTATTACTAAACTAAGCCTATAGAAGTAGTAACATAATGTATATACACGAGACCAGGGCTGTAGCTGATGCTAAAAAATACTGGGAACAGAGAAAGTTGCCTGGATTTATTAAGGTGGTGATGTCATCACTGTCATCCACTTCCAGAAACTATGAACTTTTGCAGATTAGTTTAATGGTTGAAAGAAGTATGTGTATTTTTTTTCTTTCTTTCAAATTTTTATTTTTACTTTTCGTAAGCAGGGAGGAAATATAGATGTTGAGTCAAGAATAATATTTTTCCAAATGAGTTTCTAAAAATCTGTGAGCATCTTTAATCTGGGTGACAGAGTTATTTTGGCTCCACTCTGGAAGCGTTAATTAAATGAATGTTTACACTGACCAGTACGATAAAAGCGAGACAGGAGCTTGTCAATCTAAATTTCATTTGTCAGATTTTGCTTTGATGATTGCGGGATGTCAGTGTCATTTGTTTAACCACACATTTTGATATAAATCAGGTGCCATACATAAGACCAAAGAGTTTAATAATGTCATTGTAGGTCATGCTAAGTAACTTGTAAATCTTCAATGTCATACTTTTGTGTTGTAAAAGGAATCAGATTTCCTTTTTCTATATTTGAAGGGACACGTTTCATTGCAAGATTTTTAATCAACCATGGGAAAGTAAAACAAACTTTAATTGCTCAATTAAGTTTTTAATCGACTGAGTGAAATCTCAAAGGCTGTGTGTGTGTGTGTATATATATATATATTATAATTTTATAATAAAAACATAGTTTACTGCAACACAAGAGCCATTGTGTTTTGCTACTATCTTAACACCTCATCAGGCAGTGATTTCTTTTTTTCTTAAGATTCATTATATATATATATATATATATATATATATATATATATATATATATTTACACACACACACACACACACACACACACACACACACTTAAAAACAACACAATTTTTACCATATCCAGACAAGAAGTAAGAGATTTTTGGAGGGTTTGTCTCAATGAATCCATAGAAAGCCAGGTCATGATGGACAGTAGAAATTTGATTGTAAGAATAAAGGTGGGAAGAGAATTGAAATGAATTGAAAATCAGATGTTTTCTATGTCAGTGATGAAATAAATTGAATGTATACATATGTAGTATTTAATATGTCTGAAAAGTTATTGCATGTCCTTATGAAATTGTTACAGGATTTTCTTTAAGTTATTTTTCACATAAACTAGTGGACAAGTGACAAAGATGGGAAAGTTTTTTTTAAAAATACCACACACGTCAATCATATGTAGTTTACTAAGTGATCAATCCATTAACTGAAACAAATTAATAATCAAAAAATGAGAGAATCAATCAATTTATGTTAGGGATAGATAGATTATAGATTATCTAGTTATATTAGGAAAAATTAACTGTACTTTAAGGTATATTTTAGATGATGATGACGGGTGAAAGTTACTTCTCTATGTTTATTCAGCAAGTGTAGTTTTGGAAAGTTGATAATTTGTAATTTATCCAGTAAACATAGAAATCATGTCTCATGTAAAGATTTACAAGCTCTGTTTTTTTGGGGTTTTTTTTGTATTTTCTATTTTATGGTAGGGGTCTTATTGGCTTCCTTCAATTGCTAATAAAAAGTATAAATGGATGTGCTATTGTGCTCAGTCTAACTATTAAAAAAAGAGATGTTCAAATAATGGCAAATTTTAAAGGGATTCTTGGTACAACCAATATAAAATTGTATTATTGTAGGATTTTCTATGGTAGAAATAGAGCATAGGTAGGCTCTAGAGTCAGTTATTTTGTTTTGTAATGGAAACTCAATAGGTTTTCAGAAAATGCAATTATTGTTATTGGGATCATTAATTTTTTTGCTTAGGTTGTTATATCTGTTTAAAATTCTATTATTATGTTTTTTGATGATCTACTCTAGCTTATCCATATATATCCATATATAATGTTCTACTAGATATTGACCACTCTTAATAAAGTAAATGACTACAAATAGTGGACTGCTTATCCATTAGTTTGTACTACTTCTAAGATATATATATATATATATATATATATATATATGCAGTAGCGGCCATAATATAAGGAATGGAAACAACAAATGGAAGTCATTGAAAATAAGTGCATGCTTACCAAATATTAAATTTTGTTGATATTTTCTTCACAATCAAGTATTAACAAGATCGTTCCTTAACTTTTGTCCAGTAGCTTATTTTCTTTGTTCCATTTAATCTTTATTTAAAAAAAAAACAAACTATTATATAAATTTTTGTAACTTCTTTTTGCATAATATTTATGCATTACACCCTAATCTTTATTCGGCAAAAATTTCATTGCTAATCATGCATGACTTTTTAAGTAATACACATATTTATGTCTTTGCTATTTCTGTTCCTTATATTATGGCCGCTATTGTATACACACACATATATATGTGTTTTGTTAAAAATGACTGACAAGGAAGATTTTATTAATTTTTTTATTTAATTTTTCCAGTATTCTTACATGTTTCATTTTTGCTGGGGACAAGGAATTTAAAAATGTTCCATAATTTTTTACTATCCAAGCACTTTCAATCACTTCACTGCCTAATTTCAAGGATGTTATTTTTCTTATGTTGTTTTGATGTCTTCATGTTTGACTGTCATGAAATTTTTGTGTTTTTAAAAGGAGAGTTCTTTAAAGCTATCACATGGTGTGCATAGCTGAGCATCAAGTGTACATCAATCTATTTTCTAAAAAACTTAAAACCTGATTTCCACTATTTTAATAGTGGAAATCAGGTTTTAAGTTTTTTAGAAAATAGATTGATTAATGTAAGGTTTTGGCAGGAAAAAATTATTTTATATATAGTGTCTCTCTTACAATCAAGTGCCTTTGATATTGTGATTTAAATAGTGTTTTTTGTATTTTCAACCAAAATCTTTTCAGGATTTCTTGTAAATTATGGGCTAATAAATGATTTTATTGCACTATTATATTTAAATAAGTGACATGTGAGTCATCTACTCAGAGAAGTGCTAGTATGACCAATACAGGTAATTGATTTATGGCAAAAAACACAATCTCATGTAGGATATTGAAATTCATTAGTCAATGCTAGTTTAGATTTAATGGGGTTATTTTGATAAGAATCAACAAAGTTTGCAGTTTTCTATTTTCTATAATATATAAATTTTACACGTTTTTGAAGAATTATGACAGAAATCTGGTACTTAATAACATATATGCACACACACACACACACACACACACACACACCTATATACATAGATATATACACACATATACATATATAAATACACACACACATATACATAAATACACACACATAAACTAGTAGTATAGCCCAGCGTTGCTCGGGTATAATGAAAGCTTTAAAACTAATCCATGGTCCTGGAGCTCAGACACTTTGGACGTTGGCACAAAAAACATAGCTTGTTGAAGGGTTGATCTTGAAGCTGTAGAACTTCTCCAACAACACAACCAGCATGCAATGCAAAAGGAAAGGACACGTTTTTTGCCCAAAAGATGGTACTGCTGCTAACACAATCAGTCAGAAGCAGTTAAGTGAGAGGAAGTGCACTTGTGGATTACTTACACTGTGCCAGGCTGCAGCTGGCAGTGGGGGTTACTTGCAAAAACACCTCATCACTTTTTTGCTATACTGCTGGCTCTTATTGTTGGAGTGAGCACCTTCATTCAACCATTTAGTGGCTGCTGGTTTTGGGCCAACAATTTTTTGTTCATACAGCTTTCACTGAACATTAATCTCACTTCACACTTTTTCTCACTGCACCATGCTTGCTGGTCTGAATTGCGTGGACATGCTAAAATGATGTGACAGGTTTAATGAATCTCTGTCTCCCCAATTGCATCTTGTTGCTAAGACACAGCAGTTTTGGATCTAACCTTTGCAATGTACGGTATTGGTATCTTTCAGACAATTCGCCTGATCCGTAGGAAAAGAAAATTAATCCTGTTAATAATTTTAACCATCCTTAGACCATTAATAAACCAGCCCCATGCAGACAGAGCACTTAAATGTGTCTTAATATCTTAATGTTTTGAAAAAGTACTTAAAATTTCACACAGCATGTATCATAAATTCAATTTTAGCCACCCTGGTTACCTAGGTCGCGTTAATTAGGGGAAACTACTATTTAGAGGGCACTGTCCCAAACCTTTGCCTTGTGGACTGTGGGTAGAAGCATTGCTCCCTATATAGTGGCTTTTCCTAATGCGGATCCCTAAGCTTTCTGTGAGATGCCCACAGACGCAGAGGCTAAGTGGGGACCAAGAGCCGCCGATTACCAGACAGATGCTCCAATGGTTGACAACCCTACAGAACTTCAGTGTAAACTACATTTTTTGCTTTACCTTGCAGTGCTAGGGCGAAAACATCACTTACTCTCCACACGTGAACAGCCAAAGTAAAGTTGACCATGCGAGAAGCATGGTTCTGTAAAGTGCAATCCCGACATTGACAACATCTGCAAGCATTGCTCATACTGCCAATTTGCATGTCAGCATGTGAAGTGTAGTTGACGGAAAGCGTGTAGTGGAAAGCACGTCATAACCAAAATGGTTTATTGAGACTGGTTATCCCTCATTTAGCTGCCTGACATCAGTTACTGTTTTCAAGCATAGCATTCTGTTACTGTAGAGTATGTGATGCTCTGTCAGATGCAACAGAGGAGGCAACCTTTGCAAGCGTAGTGGACTGCTGTTCTGTACTTTCGGCAGCCCGTGAAGCTGAACTTGAGGTACGGTTGCTTAAATTGCGAGCCCTCTACTGTCATGTACTTTCAGCCGCCTGTGAATGTGCCTTAGCAGTGGCATCCATTAATTGCCGAGACCGTTGCTGCTCTGTACTTTCAGAAGCCCTAAAAGGGGCCCTATCAGTAGTAGCTTGAGCATTAAGCTCAGCCTGTATGGAGTCATTCAACCTGGAGTGCCTAAGTTTTTTACAAAAGCACTCACTGGATAACCTAATAGAATGCCTATCATAAGTTTCAGTTGCCCTACATTCTGCTGAATGCAGTGCGTTTTGCAACAATCACACAGTACTAACAGAGGGGCTTTCGTTAGCCCTAGTGGCCCTCTTTGCTGATGCCGATGCTGAAGCGCTTCGGTGTCCAATAAAACATCTTTTTTGGGTGGCATGGATTTAAAAAGGAATGAACTCACAGAGATGTTTGTGTAATTATGTGGCCAACTTTGGTTGTTTTGAAAATATTACAGTGAAATCAGAAAAGCAAAATGTGCATATTAGCAACCTTGCAAGATGTAGACTGGAGTTTGAGACACATACAGCAAGATACCAATTGCAAAAGTGCAGGATTAGTGTTCCACAAAATGTTAAAAGTGAATATGAAGGCATTGCCCAATCAGATGGCTGTAATTTGAATAGATCAGTTTAGTGAAGCATAATTCAACTGACGTGGCCAATTGGGCATTTGATTAGAACTTGTGAAGCTAGTTAATGTGTGAACACAGTTTCACACAGCACCGTATGTGCGAATTACAATCTGTAGAATTAATGCGTGACAAACCTTGATATTGAAAACTTTTAAAGTTAAGGTGGAATTTAAGTTAAATAGACTAAAATGCAGTAGTTGTTTTTAGTCAAAGCGAAGCTGTAGATTGAAAGAAAAATGAATGGATATAAGTCAAATTTTGATTTCCGGTATCGATGACAAATAAGTTTTCCATCGCAGACTAAATTTTGAAGGCTAAATAAGTCCTCTGAGTAAATGGTATCATGGCTGATTAAAATTGGAGAAAATGAGCCATATTGATGGATGAATATTGATATTTGATCATATTCAATAGAATATCGGGGGTATCGATTTTCGATATCAGGAAAAATGTGTTGTCTGAGAAGATCTACTACTGTTTGAGACTAAAGACTTTAATTTTACCAAGTTAGAGCAAATTATACAGCAAGAACCACAATAAAAGGGCTGAAATCCTCATCTGGATCAGACCTGATCGGATATCGGGGTATTGATTTCTGATATCGGGAAGATATAGGAAAAAATAAGTAGCCCATGACCAAACCAAAAGCCTAAAAATATTTGTGTGAAATTTGGTGAGAATTGGACAAAAATTGTGAATTTGTATAAAGGACACACAGACTGACACACACACAAACATCTTGCTTTTTATATATATATAGACTGGCATTGCCCGTGCAAACCAAAACATTTTTTAATTAGATGATTAATGCAGCATGTTGCGATTTCCAAGCGCTTGTAGTCGCCGTCTCACTTTAAAACTCAGTTATGTAAAAAAATAATTATATAAAAAATTGTTGTTTCAAAATTGTTAAAACATTCCATTAAAAAAATCTATTTTCTTTTGTTTTGCATAAACGTGAGTTGACGTTTGTTTTTGTTTCAAAATTATGGAGGAAAATATTTACATTTTTTGTTGACTAAATGAATTTCAGAAATTTTCAAAGAATATTTAAAAATGTAGACATTTAATTTTAGAGGAAAAAGTTACATTAATGCCACACAAATTACAGACAGTTGATTTCCTGTATGAAATATTTAACAAAAAAAAAAAAAAACTTATTTTTTTTTAAATTTTATTTTCTGAAGTATGAAATGTTAAATCTGAAAAAAAAAAAAAAAAAAAAAATGAAATAATTAAATTAACCATTGGTACTTTTTTTTTTTTACATATTTTGTTTTTGTTTTAAAGAACACTTTTTTTTCTAAACATTTCTTTTGTTTCAAAATTACAGGGAAAAATATTCACATTTTTTTATTGACCAAATGAATTTTTAAAATGCCAGAAGAAAAATTAAATATAAAGACTCATTTTTTTTTTTTCTTTTTTTAGTCGTGTTTGACACATGTGATTTGATTTCTGTGACTTAATCTAGCAGTAAATTTTCGTTTTAGGACCTGAAGGCTAATAGTCCTTCAAATTTTTTCAAAATACTCTTATTTCCGTACAAATATATATGTTGAACTCAAATCAACAATTAGATATCGAAGAAACCTACCTTTTTTATGTTAACAACCAGAAAAAAGTCAGGCTTCTTCAGTTATAATTTATTCGATAATAACTTTTTATACCTGCAAATACACACAACTTTCTTCTGAAATTAAGTACTGAAAAAAATTTGCGTAATAATTTCTGCAAAGACTTTTCTGTAAAAGAAGTAAATAGGCCCAAATTTTCTTCCTATGCCTAAAATCGTTCAGCAGCAAATGACTCTCACTAAGCCGGTAATGGCTGACAAAAAGAGTGAGAAGAAGTTCGATATTTTTCTGGTCGTTAACATCAAAAAAGGTAGGTTTCTTCGATATCTACTTGTTGATTTGAGTTCAGCATATACATTTGCATGGAAATAAGAGTATTTTGAAAAGATTGGAAGGGATATTAGCCTTTGGGTCCTAAAACGAAAATTTAACAATCTAGCAACCATCTTAGATCCTGGATGTTTTACAGAGTAAATGTAAACAATCAGCTCCATGGACCAAAAAGTGCAAAAGGGAAAATTGCTGAACTTAAGCTCAAAAAGTATGTGTTGACCTGGCTTCCCTGTAGATATGTGTCCCTAGAAAGTTTGAATGGCGTAGCTTAAAAAATGTAGGCATGCTTAGGGAACAGTCACACACAGACTCACAGATTGCCTTATATATATATATATAGAGAGAGAGAGAGAGATAGATATCAGGGGGAAATCAGAAGAAATAAATAGCCCATGACCTGACCGGGAGCCTAAAGAATATTTGTGTGAAGTTTGGTGAGAATCAAATAAAAATTGTGGATTTGTATAAAGGACATACAGACAGATACACAAACATCTTGCCTTTTATATGTAAAGATATTGGGGGGAAATTGGAAAAAATAAGTAGACATGATCTGACCAGAAGCCTAAAGAATATTTGTGTGAAGTTTGATGAGAATCGAATAAAAATTGTGGATTTGTATAAAGGACATACAGACAGACACACACAAACATCTTGCCTTTATATATATATATATATATACATAAATACACACAAATAAATATATTATATATATATATATATATATATATACACTTAAAAATTGTATATTTGGGCATCAATCTCTCTTTTATGTAGGTTTCATTAAAAATGGCAGACAATGTGTGATGATTAAGTTTTTTATGTAATTTTTCATGTGATTTTATGATCTTTTTCTTTTGAGGACATAAATTATATAAAAAATTGTCCAAATGTTTTCTTTATTCAAGTGCTTTTGGCTATACTTTTAGCCATTTCCATAGTTGATGTTATTGAGTGTTAGGCTTTTCATTTTTATTATTTTTAGTCTTTTTTCCATGTGGAGGATGCTATGATATTTGTGTTGTCAATGAGTATGTTCCAGATAAGGTTAAGTAGGTCTTCATGTGTGTTTAAATGAGAATGAATCAAGCTCTGTTAAGAGAGATATAGCATGAGTTTTGACATACACATATAACAAAATAGAAACACAGAACGAAGTATGCTACAGTGAACAGGAGGAAAACATACCCTTGAGAATGGCCAGAAAAGTGGCTGAAAGTGCTTGGAAAAATAATTAAGAAACATTATTACATTCTTTATTTCCAGCAAAAAGAAAACATATTAGGATCCTGGAAAAATTAAATAAGAAATTAATAAAATCTTCCTTGTTGGTCATTTTCAATGACACACGTTTAAAAAAAAGTTTTTTACCCAAATATACATTAATATATATATATATATATATATATGTGTGTGTGTGAATATATTTTAATATATCCAACTACCTAGACTGCAATTCCTTTGATTATTATGTGTTGAACATAATTGAGCAAGAAAACAACAAAAGTCTTTGTACCAAAGATGAACTAAAAGCAGGCATTGCGACAGCATTCATCAACTTAAACATGGAAACTGTCCAGAAAAAAAGATGGTATAAGTGTCCAAAATAAAGATGTACATTGCCATTTTGGGATGTTCTTGTTGAATGTAGAGACTGTTTGTTCATTATATATGTTTATCACAAACCTATGTTCACAGGTCTGTACACTAAATGGAATTCATTTGATCTAAGTCCCATAAAATTAACCTAATCTCTACCTTAGTCCATCACATGATGGTGTGATCTTATAAATTAGACCAAAAACTTTAAAACATTCAGCACATTTTAAGTGATAATAGGTATCCCATCAATGTCATAAAATGCTGCATGATTGAGTGTAAGATTAGTTGCTTTAAAGAACAGACTGTTTTTGGGACTAGACTTTGTCCAATTTATTTGAGACTGCTGTGGTTAGGTAGAAAAAGTCAAACAGAGTGTTGATTTGCATTACTTCATATTTCACAACTGTTAGGTTACATTTTGTTTTTGGTACCAGATCAGTTTTCCTTCTTTTTTTTTTTTTGTCAAAGATGATCTTTCCCACTTTGAAGAGACAGATTAATACCTTTCCAAATAGTATTTGCGCATAAGTGAATGCATAGAATTCAACAGGAATTTGAACTCGGTTCCCTGATTTCTCGTTCTGAACCAATATCCACTGCACCACAACTCACATCTCTGTACAAGAGTAAGCTGCCTAAACATCCTTTAAGAACAATTCATTCTGCATATGACTAAGCAATAGACCAACAGTTGCTTGATAATCTAGACTGTGGTAAGGATATGTAGATAGTTTTTCCACTATTTTATAATGCCCACTCTACACACCACCTACGTGTATTGAAGTGATATATATCAAGTTATGCCAACCATTTATTATCTTTGTTTTAGAGGGTTGTGAGTCTTTTTATGCTCCAACAGAGCATAAAAAGAAAAAAAATTTTTTGAATTTTATTCATGAATTGTTTTACTAATAAATTGATTCAGTTGTGTTCCAACCTTTGTCCTCCTCAGTTTTCTATGAAAAAAGTTGTCTTCTTGTGTCATAAAATTTTGCCAATGGTTTCTTCTGATGAAGTTTTGGCATGGAAGGATTCCTTAAGAAAGAGAGAAAAAAAAAACATTCTTTCTCACCTCTTCAAATCAGTATATATATATATATATATATATATATATATATATATAATCAAGAAACAAATGTTGGATATTTTTACAAATCAATTGGTAATAAACATTTATTACCAATGGATTGGCGTAAAATATTTATTGCCAATAGAATTGTAAAAATATCCAATTTTTGTTTCGCTATTATAATACATGGTTAAATTTAACAATAAATTTTAACATTGAGTTCTCTTTGGACTTAGTCTCTATTAGAAATTACCTTACTGAATTTCAAGGATTCTACTTTATATATTAGTCATCCACATACAAGCCTGTTTTGCTGTATCACAGCTCATCAGTGTGGCTAGACACATCCACTTGCTTCTAGCTAGGATCGAAACTCGACCGATTTGGTGTCAGTCGAAGTCGCTACCCCCTAAGCCATAGGTGCATGGAATCAAAGAAGGGAAATTTTAACATGTTGTATATAAGCAGTGTATACATATGCCAGTCACCAAAAGAACACTATTCATTTCTGAAAAGTAATGCTTATATTGCAGAAGTGGAAACTGTTTTTAAAATTTTCTTCTCTAGAGAGCTCAATCATAATGAGAGAATAATATATTAGTCATCATTATTATTGTGCAATATATATATATATATTACACAATAATAATGAATCACATAACCCATTAATGAAGTGTTTCTCAAACTTTTTTTTAACCATGAACCCCTTTTACTCTTAATTTTTGGGAGTAGACCCCATAAACATTTGATGAAAAAAACGCTTATTTTATATTTTGTTGACAGATGAGTTTAGGAGTTGTATTGTGGAGCAGGATGTGTGTTGTGGAGCAGTGGACATTGGCTCAGAATGAGAAATCAGAAGAGTTGAGTTCAAATTCCAGTCAAATTTGGTGCATTCACTTACCGATAAATACCCTTGGGAAAGGTATTAATTCCTCTTCTCCCTCCAGCTATGGGTTAAATAGCAGGACAGATTGGTTTTATAGCCTTGGTTGGCAACCAGTCTACCACAGAAAGTAATGGCAACCTATTGTGGGAAAATCTTCTGCCCAGATCTTTTGAGAGACGATCACCCAAGCGTGTATCATGTATGAAGATAAGCAGCAATGACAAAATGTACTAAAAAGCAAAATGTGTAAGATATCCATGCCACATGGCAAGTGACTGATTTTTACAGGTTATTAACCTCTTCTAGTTTTTTTTAAAGCCAGAAAATATTTTTAGATTGTAAGAAATTTGGAAGGTCAATAATGATTTACTGGTACATGTACTACTATTTAACTCATAGCTGGGGGAAGAAACAGGGATTCATACTTTTCCCATTTTATATGCACTTAAGGGAATATAACAAACCTGGCTCAAATTGGAACTCTACTCCCTGATTTCAAATTTGATGCTGTTATCCGTTACACTGCCCACATATCCAAGCTAACAGCCACTGGTATTCCCAAGTGGTCATCCATCTAGGTATTGAGCAGGCTTTATGTTGCTTAACTTCAGTTACTGTTCAGAACCCTGCCTTTCAACATGATATGCCTGTAAACCCATGAAAAGTGGAACAAGAACAATCTATCATTATAGTTTAAAGGTTACCAAAATTGACAGACAAGGCTAAAGGGCAAATATTTGGATAATAAAAGCAAAAATGAGGATATTAGTCCAAATGAAAATAATGTAAATATTGAAATATTGATTTTAGGAAGTATGTTGGGCTGAGAACATTTACCCAGCACCTACACATATATAAATTTACTTACCCCTGTTTCAGAAGAGCTAGTTTTCTTTGCAGTGTAGAGACCAGGCTTTTCTCTGGTCTCAAACATTCAACTTGTATTGTTACTAGCTATCAAGCCAGTTCTTGATGCTAAACTGTACTAAATAGTATGTTGTTCAGTTTTAACTAGAAGTTATACTGGCAATAAACTTACTAATATAGTAAATTTGTTAGACGATTTTACTAAATGTACCCCTATGGTTGATATCCACCCCCACAACCAAATGACTTATATAGTTGTTTTAAAAACTGTCACCATAACATCAGTAATATTTGCTTGTATGCGAATTTGCATGTAAGGACAACAGAAAGATAAAATTGACTGCTTACTCAATGTAAATAATTGATTGAAGGCTTAAGCAAAAACTGAGAAAATTGTTACAGAATAAAAAAAAATTACAATTCTTAAATAGAATGCAGATAAGAATAATTTCTATGAAAAAGGATGGGCAAAACATTCAGTGTTTCTTTATAATAGGATAATTGCTGACAGAGATAAAAAAAAAATTCTATTTATAGTAGTGATCTAGCTATGAGGAGGTGATCAAAAATTCTGAACTAAGTTGATTTAAAAGAAATTTGTGGATACAAAATGTACTTAGCAAATGATCCATTAAAAAAAATTCTTATTACAGTGGAGATACAACAATGAGGGGTGCTGAAAATTTCTTAGCAAAGTAGTCATTCAAAAAAAATTCTTGTTATGGTGGTGATCTAACTATTATTAAGTACTGAAAAGTTCATGCCAATTTTTTTTTTCTTTTTACACTGATGATCACTGCTTGAGAGCCACTCAAGGTAAGGGATTACAGAGTAAGAGGCACAGTTTACTTGTATGCGTGGGGGAAGATAATGATTAATCTTAGACAGGTTAAGACTGTAATGTTCTGGAAAGCATCCCCTTCGAAGTTGGTTCCAAAATGCAGCAGTTTGTAGGGGAAAGAAGCTGCTTAAATAGAAATTCTATCTCTCAAATAAATACGAAGGGAATATGAGTGGTTCACTACATGGTGCATGAAGGTGAGAACTTGTGGAATGTAGTTCATCTGAACACTTTCCGTGGAAACAGCAACAGAGCAGTGAGAGTCTTGCAACATTGATTTCACTGGACCCTTTTATGGGGTAGTATTATTTTATACTCATTGATGCTTACAGAAATTGACCAAAAATTTTTCTGGTGAACGGCATCAAATGAAACAATTCTTAGGTTAAAACAAACCTTCAATCCATTTGGCGTCCCACAGATACTAGTTTCTGATAATGGCACTAAATTCACTTCAGCTGCATTTTCAACTTTCTGCAAACAAAATGATATTTGACAATGTGTTTAAACCAATTACTGACTTTGGACCAACAGGTAAAAGTTCTTTGCTTGAATTGGATGAAAATATCAATTTTTAAAAAATGTTTACCTTTGGATTAATTTAAGTTTATTATTTAAGATACTAAAGTAACTATATTTATTTTACTTGAAATTGCATATTTTATCTTTAAACAAACTTTTCACTGCGAAATTCACAAGTGTAATTCTTATGTACAATGTCTCTTTAAGACATAGACGATCATGGCCCTCTACATCTTCCTATCCCTTGTAGCTCTTAATATATTTTGTTTTGTTATTTCTCCCAAACCCTTCACTGTCATCCATTTTCTTTAGGCCATCAAGTAGGTCATGCGCTGTATTCCCCTGCCCCTCTTTCCTCTTTGTACTGTGAGTAGTAGATTTTCCAAGCCTTTCTTCCTCGTCGCATGTTCCAGAAACTTCAACTGTCTCTTTCTGATGTTCCATCCATGTTACCCTCAGCATCCTTCTGTAGAACCACATTTCTGTTGCATCGAGTCTCTCCTTGATCTTTGAAGAAATTGTCCAGCATTCACTGTCATACAGGAGGACAGATATCATGTAACAGTCCAGTACTCTTTTCTTTGTTTTTAATGAAATTGTTTTTAAGAATTCATAAAATTAATTTTGAATTGAGTATTTCTCTCTATGCTATTATTGTTCTTCAACAATGAACATATTAAGTACAAAATTATTTTTTATGAATAATCTGTTTTTATCCAACAGAACAAACATATTTATTTAAAAGTATGTTACAGTTTTCTGTCCTTTGTAAATAAATAGAAGACATTAAAAAATGTAACATTAAAAGATAATTATTTATGGGTATTTAAAAAAAATGTATGTTGAATTTTACTAGCAATGTTGTTAAAAATGTAACCCAAACAAACCAATTTAATATTTAAAATATATATATATATATATATATATATATATATATATATATATATATATACTGTAAAAATATTAAACTGGTTAATTTTATTTTGATATTCATATTTTATACAGAAGAAGGTGATCAATCCTCCCTTTCCATAAAATATGATTATCCAAAAATTTTGATGAGGGAAGGTTCAGTTCAACATAAAACAGACCCTTACCAGTGAAACAATTTGAAAATTCTTTGGAACCACATAATTTCTTAAAGGCGATACAAAGTAACATAAGATGACAAATTTCCATGTTCATACAGACTTTAGAATTCTCAATTCTGAATCTTAAATCCTCTAGACTTTAGACATGTTGAGAAGCACCATGTAATTTTTCGCAAAATAACATTTTCATTAATATTTTTTAATTTCAGTTCTCCAAAATCTTTCTCAAAATGGTTAAAAAGTGCTTTGTAACAAGTTGTCATGATAAGTATGATTAACAAAACAGGGCTTGTGCATTTTGTCTTCCCCAAGATCAAAATGAATGAGAAAGATGGTTAAAGACAGTACATTGAGATATTACTGTTGTTTGTGAAAGGCATTTTGCATTTGATGATCAAAAAGTGGTTATTACAAGAAAAGTGTAACTTATAAATCTACTATCAATATTTAATAATTTAGTCCTTAATCAAAACCTACAAATAAAACTCCTGCTTCTGTGTGAAATGTGAAAAATGATGTGTTGGTACAGTTTCTAGAAAAGGATAAAATTCTGACTTTTGAAAATTTGTATCAGAATATTGATCAACAGGATTTTATGTCAGTATTTACATGCTATAATTCAAGCAATCAGTTTTTCATCCAATCTGATTTTTTTCACTTGTGATATTCAAATGCTTTTAATTAAAATTTTTGAGAACTTGAGTTTTGAATATGCAGATTTATTGTCAAAAATTACAAAGCAGTTAGAAGCTGAATAAGTTAGGTTGAAATTGAAATCGAAAGTAGATGATAGGGCATACCAAAACCCAGGTGATAAATTCCCATAAGTTAAAAAACCATCCTATGTTAAAGTTTGGGACAGAAGAGACCCCATGGATCATCAGTGACGCTCACTGGAAAGATATAATAAAAGAGTCAGGAGGACGGTGAGATGACTGACATCAAAGTTAAGGTAGAGCCAGATAACACCATGTTACGTGAGGGGCTGCTATATTATCTCTCAGCTAGAGATGAGGAAATAAGACCCAAATTACACGTCTCTAAGGTGTTAAGGTGTTATTAAAACAGTGCCATCAGAAGATGGGTCACATAGGGATTGATAAAGAATGTGAGCTTATAGGTAGGAATTACTATTGGCCGAGATTATATAATGAGGTGACAGCTTATGGAAATATTAGGTAGTAACAAAAATTATTGCCAATTTTAGAAACATAATTTTATTCTTGAAAAATTAACTGTAGAAATGTTGAAATTAGTGAAAATACAAGCCTTGAGAATCTAAGCACCTCTGCCATCAATTGATAAGATGAATTATTTCTCATTGATAAAATTTGTCTGATATATACATCAAGGACCAGATCATTTATGGAATAGCAAGCGACACACTCCTGGCTAAAGCTGGAGCACTTAAATCTCTTACAGTCAATCAGTTTTTACAAGACACAGGCTATCATCTGCCACTTATCCACAATCCAATGTTCAAGCAAAGCTTGCTGTAAAATCAGCCAAGAGAATTGTAAATGGCAACACAGGAACCCAAGGATTGTTGGCCAATAACCGTGCAGCAAGAGCCATCCTCCAATACAGGAATGCACCCATCCAAAACATCAGGCTATCCCCTGCTCAATTGCTACTCCACTGCCGGCTATGTGAATTCACACCATCTCAACCTACACTCTACACGCCACACGCGAATTGGATAACCACAGCCCAGAATTGTGAGATGAGTCTATCCCAATGGAACACTTGACTCATAGAGCAATACAACAGAACAGTGCACACCTTAAGCCCCTTTCAAAAAGGACAAATAATGGCAATACAATGACCGACAACCTGCTGATAGGACACAACAGGTCAGGTCATTGAAACCCTCCCCAACCACCAATACCATATCAGACCATATCAGAGTTGATGAATCATGTAGAATTACCTTGCAAAATCGTCGATTCCTCAGGAAACTGGATACAAGTAACTATTCAGTCAAGAAAGGGATCATTAGTGTTATACAGAAAAAAGTTTTTGATTTTCATTGAGATCATTAGGAACCAATTTCTCAAGGTTTTTTCTATTTGCCAATACTCTGCAAATGGCATGAAACTGTTGCAGTTGCTGACACTAAGTGTCTGAGACATTTCTCCGATACTTTGATGTGGGTTTTGCTCAACAACTGCTTACAATTGTTCGCTGTCAAGACTGCATGAGTGTCCTCTACCTTCTTCCTCTTCAAGACTCATCACTAGTACACAATTTCTGGAATCACCTTTTTACTGCTCAATTACTTATGGACCCATCTTCCCATGCTCTGTATATATTGGCATATTCTGATATTGGCAGAAGTTTGAACTCATGCAAGGAAAGTAAATGAAGATCAGGTTTTGTCATGTTTATAATTAAGGGTTTCTATGCTTCAAGAATAGCTATATCTGAAAGAAGTTAGAAATTATTAAAGAACACGCATTAATTATTATGTATACCAAAATTCACTTAATATATACTGTGAATACTATGTTAAAATGGCTTTTTCAAAATACAACACTTTGAGCGGCCATTATTTTTGTAAAAACCTAATAACTGTGTGGTATGCCAAGCCCAAAGTAGGAGGCATGAAGTGGCCCCGCTGATAGAAACCAACATTTCTACTTACCCTTTTGAAAAACTTAAGTATGGTTATTTCAAGTTCATATGAAGGAACTCCTAGAAATAACCTATATATAGTAAGCTTTGTAGATTGGCTAAGGAATTGTCCCGAGGAATATATGACAACTAATAAGAAAGCTCAAAAAGTGCCAGGTTTGAATGAGATACTTCCTCGATATAGAACCCCATTGCAGTTGGTCACTGACAATGGGCCTGAGAATATAAATAGAATAATGAAAGAACCCTTAGTAAGCATAAATACAATGCACATGACAACTTCCCCTTATCACCCACAGATCAGATGGAGAGATTTCATAGAACATTAGGGAACATATTAGCAAAAATGGTGGAGGATGACAAAGACATCTGGGATTTATATTTGATGCAGGTCTTGGCTGTGGTGAGGTTCTCTATTAATGAAATCTCAAAGTTCTTGCCATATTATATGTTGCTTGGACATTATGTGGTCTTGCCAGTAGATGACTTACTGAAGCCTCATAGGAAGTATATGCAGAAGGACCACTGTAAGATAATATTAAAACACCAAGATAAAATATTTTTGCATGCTCGAAAAAGAATTAGGTGGGCACAGAAGAAGGGAAATGAGAGAATAAATAAAGGTTAAAAGAAAGTTGGATTAAGTGTGGGGGATCCTGTATTTTATAAGGTCCACACCAGAGAAAGTAAATTATACCAGAGATGAGAACCTTATTGCAGAATAGTAGAACAGACAGAACCAGTGTTTTTCATGATTTTAGTTCAGATGTCAAGAAATGTTAAAAGATCTCAATGACTTGAAACTAGCTGAGGTAGATGGTTGGAAGAGTTCCAAACCAAAAAGTAAAAGAAAGAAAATGAAGAAAGTAACTCTCATAGAGCCAGAGGAAATGGAATCGGTGAGTAAATCTGAAAATGAAGAAAAGATGGATTATGAGTAACCCACTAGTTACTAAAGAATCTGAAAGGACAGGTGAGTTATCAGAAAGACGGAATGTAGAGAACAATATCTGTAGCCCTGACCCAGAAGTTATAAAAGAAGAATCAAGTGAGTGGGAGGAGAAAGATGACCTACCACTCTCTGAAATTCAAAAGAAATTGAGATGAAAAGAAGTAACAGAGGTTGAGCAAGAATTGCCAATAACGTTAAGACTGATGCGGGAAGTACGATTTATCTCCCAAAGAGGAAATAAAACAAGTAGAAACTTCTCTAGAAGGTACCAATAAATATGCAAGTGATACACAAGAAGGATGAGGTTTCAGTGTGGCTGTGGGTGCTGTTGTATGTATAGATGTACCCGCATACATGTGTAGTGCTGGCAGTCATTGTGGAGACTAAATTCTTAACTGTTGTCACAACTGTTGTTTACTTTGACTTAGAAAATTTAGTGAGTATTGGGAAAAAATAAAGTCTAAAAAGGATTAAGAGAAACAAGGAAATATAAACCAATTAATGAGTAATATGCAAATATTGAGAGAAGAGGTAGTTTTATTCAGTAATATTTTCAGTTAATGACAATTACTAATAAGATATGTCAAACTAGACAGTCCCTAATAACCTTGTTAGAGCAATGGGTAAAATTGTAAGAGCCTGTAGTAAAGAACTTCCCTGAGGTAGCATTAAAAAAAAATGTCAGAATTATTAAAGCATGTAGAGAAAATTAATTTTGAGCAGTTGAAATATAAACTAAATACAATAGGAGAGATGAACTAATTTTGGGAAGATAATTCTGAGACCATAATAAACTGGTTTATTTCCCAAAGCCAGGGACTTGCTCAGAGCCCATCCAGAAGTCCCAACCCCCATGCAAGCCAATCTCACGAGTTGTTTTGTGTTAACAAGAAAAGAAAAATATCCCTTTAGTCATAAAAAAAATTTATCTTTCTCTGTTTATGTTTTTTGGTCAACAAGACCACACAACATTTTTATTACCTCCCCAGAGGTCAGTCCCAGTGTTACATATATAATTTGTCCCCTATATATATATATATATATATATATATATATAATTTGTTCCATATCTTTATGTTGTGGTGAAAACTTTTGTCACCAAGTTGTTGTGGCCTGTTAGGGCCTGGAAGTAAAACACGGAAACAAGGGGGTAGGTTCAAACAGTGTATTAGAATAACAAAATAAATAAAACAAGTAAGAATGTTAGTAATCAGCAAACAGAAGAGTAAGTCCAAATGGTATAGTTATGCTGCATCTCAACTGTCTCACAGCTGTGTCTAGCTGCCTCCTTGAAAGTCATGCAGGTTATTTATTGAAGGAAGAATCTATTTTTATAGATAGGGCACCATAGCACTTTATAAATTCTCAAGATCAACAATAATGCATAAATTCACTTTCGCATGTGTTTTGGTTTTATTCCAATTTTAATCATTGCTTTTTAAAACCATAAACATTGTTGAGGAGTTAAGATAGTTAAATTAATAATGGTGTCAAGGGGGAAAAACTGTTCTTTTGACACTGTTTTTTTTTCTGCAGGCAGTGTTTCATGTTTGCCAGTTAGTTCATATAATCACTTCCTTTCTTAGATACTATGGATGAAGCACACTTAGGCAATCATGTTTATTTTTTATTCATGTTTGATTTAGCAGCACCTCACCATTACTTTCTGTAGTAGACCAGTTCCTAACAAAGGCTATAGAACCTAGTCTGTTCTTCTATTTAAACCATAGCTGGAGGAACAAGAGATGGATTCATAGCATTCTCAAGTGTATTTGCTTGTATATGAATATAACAAACTTGACTGGAATTCGAACTTGCTTTTCCAATTTCTCATCCAAAGTCGTTATCCATCAGACCACCCACACATCCTATGAACAGTAAGAAAAGTAAAACTTACTTTCATTTTCCTGCCCCTTTCTTTTTTTCCATTCATCAAATTTATAATAAATATTGGCCAGCGACGGATTTGCATTGTGGTACTGTGATTATCGGCTCAGAATGAGAAATTGGAGAGTTGTGTTTGAATTCCAATTGAATTCATTGAATTCACATATACGCAACCAATGACCCTTTGCATGAAGGGGGTCACTGATGACCTATGCTCCAGTGAGAGTGATTGGTTAAGAAGAAGAATTTACCAACAAGCAAAAATTATATAGTTGTTCTATGTACCATGCCCCTTCTGGATGAGGGAAATCATGTCTGCTATCAATACTGTGTCATCTTCATATCTAATATTGTGGCCAATAATGAATCCTGGTTGAACTTCTAATTTGCTCAGTATTGCTCTACTGTATTGGTTCAATAAGTCTTGTCTTGTTTTATGACCCTTTTTATTTTTTGTGCATTTAGTGAATTCATATTCTATCCATATTTAGGCAATTTGCTCCCAGTAAAATTTCTGAATTGTTTTTTGCACAAAAATCAAGATCTCTCAAGCAATTCAAGCTGTACTTTGTGACATACTTTATCAAATGCTTTTGCATAATCTATAAAAGATAGGTATACATCCTTTTGCATTTGTATTGCTTAGACTACTATAAAAAGTGTCTCTCTTGCTCAAAAGACTATAAAAAGTGTCTCTCTTGCTCAAAAGACTATAAAAAGTGTCTCTCTTGCTCAAAAGTGTCTTTATTGCTGACAACTATAAAAGTGTCTTTATTGCTGACAACTATAAGTGTCTTTATTGCTTAGACGTCTATAAAAGTGTCTTTATTGCTCAGACAACTATTAAAGAGTATTCTTTAGACTATTATAAAATAATATCTATTACTTAGACTAGTATAAAAGTGCTTTTATTGCTTAGACTACTATAAAATAGCATTGCTTAAACAACTATAGAAGAGTATTTATCACTTAGACTACTATATAAGAGTATTTATTACTTAAATGACTATAAAAGCTATTTTCTCTCTAAACAATGTAATGAATATCACAACAACAAACCACTATTTTGACATATTTATGTAGCTTATCGCGTCACCTAGAAATATTTAAGAAACTGTGTTTGTAGGTTTGTTTGTGTGATAAGCAAATTGTAGAAGTTATCAGCTGTTCAGTAAAGATAGAAATCAATATTTAAGTAAATGTAAAAGGCACGAGAATCCCACTTACCACTTTAGTCAGTTAATATTGAATTAAAACCTTCAAAACAAGTTAATTTTCAAATCTGATGTCATAATAGTCCTCAGTTTCAAGACTGAACTCTCTATTGAAAGGAGACTGTTTTAATCTATCAGACTTTTGATTTTGATTAGCTAAAATTCAATCTCAACAATTATTAAAATCAGGTCAATAAAAATGTGCACACCCATTTCCATTTTATTTAATTATTTATTAATTTTACTTAGTTTCATCGTTAGATTTGAAACAGAGAACAATTAGTAAGGATAAATGCAAGGACAATTTACTTTAATTAAAAACTAGATTTTGTATAAATTCCAAACAGTTTCAAAATGTAGGAATATTTAATACAAGAAAAGGAATTTTTTTAAAACTTGATTTTTTTTTTTATTTTCAACAGAATAAAATTTTTGTCTATCATCATGAGTACTTTTTTTATTTACTTTTTTTTTATTAGTTTGTACTTATCTTTATTTATTTAGTTTATTTCGTTGGATTATCGCCCTTGATGATAACCACAAGTGTCACAATATTTTAAAGGGTTTTCCCTTTTCCCTCTGATTTTTGAAGTGGCAATAAGTATTTCCTTTAACTTCGATAGGCATGTAAGTACTTCAGCAGCACAGATTGAAGAGTATAGTTAACTGTTTATAACTAATTTAAATCTTTATCCTTCCCTAACATGTCTTGTTAATACATTTATTAACTGTTGTTTGTATAGTAGACTTGTAAGTTTATTTGTGGTTTGTCACCAGTTAATAGTGGAGTGTGTGATTTGATTTGGCCTGGTTTAGTTTTTTTTTTATTCCATTTTCTTACTTAAATGAACATCAGTCCACTAAATATTATTTGTGGAACAAATGTACTAGTAGACATACAAGGATTATAGCTTCAATTCCCCAATAACACATATAATTTTATTTGCCTATTATTTTTAATTAATTTACAATTTAAATTGTTTTTATATATTTACTAATATTTTTATTTATTTACTTTAGTTATATAATTTTATTTACTTTTTATTTTTTAATTATTCTTAAAATTCATTTTCTTTATTTAGTATTTCTTTTAATGACATTTCCCCATACCCATGCAAGGGAATAAAGCCACTAAGACACAAGAGGATTGCTGAATGTGAAAAAATTACAAAACAGAACTATTACAAAGAAGCAAGAACAACAGAAAAGTAATCAATAAGACAGGAGATAATGATTAGCATTAAATTTTAATTTTTGAAGATAAAAGTTGACTGGAAAAAATAGGAACAGAAAATAGTGCCACAAGCAAGAAGCACAAAAAAAAACTGTTAGGATAGAACATATGGCTATATCTAGCCAACTCAAATTTAAATTGATAAGATCTGGTTGTTAATCTAGTAGAGTGCTTAAATTCAATAAAGTCTAGATAACATAGTGAAGATTTCATCCATGAAAGTCTTTAAAGAAAGGATAAAGGGGAGCAACATTATGGAATTGGGAAAATGACTGAAGTACTGCACTTAAATTCACAACGTCTACGTATAATAATGAAGAGTTCATCTAAAGAATTACCATGAATGTATGGAAAAGATATAGAGAGGCAACATTATGGCACTGGGAAAGTGACTGAAGCTGAGATGCCAATAATAATGCCAATTCTTCCTTGGATTTTATTAAGAATCCCTAAACATATAGCAGGAGCACGGGGTCATATGCAGCAGCAATACTCAAATAGAGACAAATAGTAGGTTTATACAAATATAATATAGATTTTGGAGAGAAAAATTGTGTTGCACAACACAGTGAATCAACTTTATGATTTTATTTACCATTCAATTTTAATTTCGTTTTTATTTTGTTTTATTTTTCTTTACTTATATTTTTCTTATTCATTTTAATTGAACTGGTTTAGCAAAATAAAATCCAGAAATCCTTTTCTCAGAATTCTCTATATTAAGTAATCTTTAATTTATTTGAATTACTAAGGGATAAAATTTCCATTTTCATAAGTACATTGCTATAATTCATTGTTAGATAAAGAATTTCATATCTTGTTTTTAAATGTCAAGTGTGTATATGAATATAAAAGTATACAGAGAGAAGGAGACAAGGTTCAGCATATGCACTACATGATATTCAATTAAGAGTGAACTTGCCTCAGATATACAAGGGAAGTCCTTAAACTATAAAAGGTACAAACACTTATGAGTGTGAGACTTGATTAATAAGGTACAAACATTTACCAAAGAAGGACAATTGACAAAGTACGAAGTTGTAGAAGAGAAGTCTGAACATAAAGTTTTGTAGAGTAAAAAGACACCCCCAGTAACACAAATGAACTATTAGTAAAGACATAAATAAAGAACTCAAAGATTTCAATGACCGAGTTCCAAGAAAGTTCTTATAGAGTGTTTGTTAAAGTACTGTTGGAGTCAGTCAAGACATAATATTATAACCATTAGTACAGAGTTTTAACAGTAGCAATGAGGAATCCAAAGTTATACAAATTAAGAAAAAATATCTTTTTTGCTGCAGTGCACATAAGTGACAACAAGAAATTAGAGCCATGTTGGTATAATTTTTTTCTTTGCTGTACATTAAGGAAAAAGAAAACACAGATATTCTTAAATATAGAAGAATTATTAGCCTAAGTGGTAAAAATATAGCAACAACATCAGTTTTAGGAACTTCAAAGACAACAAAAGTTAATTGAAATAATTCAGAAGAAAAAAGAAATTTCTTCAATTTTTTTCACTCCTGACACAGTGGCAAATGCCATAGCTGAATTCACATATAATTCAGATGATGGACAAATGAACAGTTTAAAAAACAATGTGAAAATTTAAAGGAAGCATAGAAAAAATGTTCTCCAGATGTTCTGTTGTATGAGTTGGGTTGGTGTCCCAAAGTCAAAGCAAAATTTTAACTGAAAAAAAAAAAAAAAAAGAAAAAAAGATCAGCACCAGAGTTTAAACCAAAACTTAGTGTACCATTTGCAGCATTGGATCAAGTTAACAAAGAATTAAATAGACATGAAAAAAAATGGATGTATTTGAAAATATTGACCATTCAACACCAGTAGTATATGTAAAGAAAATTCGGGTTTGTGCTGATTTTTCAACTGGGTTAAACAAATGTTTAAAATTAGATAACTATCCATTACCAAGTCCAGAGAAAACTTTATCAAAATTAAATGAGCGGAAATTTTTTTTTCGAAGTTGGATCAATTAATAATGATAAATACACACAAGGGATTGTATAAGTTCAACCAACTTCCTTTTGGAATAAAAGTGGCACCATCCATGTTTCAACAAACTATGGACACTATGCTTTCAAATTGTAATTTTGTAGTTGTTTAATATATTCATTAAAAGGAACAACATATCAGGAATATAAAAAGTTTTTGGAAAATTACATGACTACAATTTCAAACTCAGTGAGAAAAAGTGCAAATTGCTTTTGCCTAAAATCAAGTACTTTGGATTAATCATTGACAAAACTGATCATCAAGCAATTAAGAATATGTCTTCTCCAACAAATATTGCTAGCCTACAACCATTTATAAGACTCACAAATTATTATCAAATCTACATACCTAATATGCAGAATTTGAGAGTTTCACTGAATAATTTACTTAAAAATTGGTATAAAGTGAAACTAGACTGATAAGTGTCAAAAGACATTTGCAGAAATCAAGAAAATACTAATGTCAGACTTATCGTTAGTGTACTACAATCCAATTGCTTCAAATTGGAGTGATTATGGTATAGGTACCCTAATTCTACATAAAGATGATAACATGAAAGCCATGGCACGTTTTGTGTTCGCTACTACAGGCAGAAATAAAACTACAATCAGATTGAAAAAGAGGTGTTAGTAATAATATTTGCAGTGAAAAACTTTCACAAATTTATACATGGAAGTAGTTTTAATTTCCAAAAAACCACAGATCTTTATTATCAATTTAGAGTTTGAGAAAAGGAATTTCTTTGCATAAAGCAAATAGATTATAGTGCTGGGGTACCATCTTATTAAATTATAATTTTAAGCAAAGTTTTTAGTTCAGTCTTAGATTTCAGAGTGTTCACATCTGGTCAGTGGTAGAAATTCTGGTTTTAGGAAGATTATAACAATAAGAAAAGTGTCCAAAGATTACTCACAACCAGTGTTGAACTACTCACTAATGTAAAATATAATCACTAATTAAATTATATTATTGGCCTCTAACCAGCATGCAACACTTTAAAGAATTTTCTATTAACAATCCAAGAAAACTAAACAACGTTTAAGTCCTCCACTACTATAGAAGTACTTAATTTTATGTCAATAATTTACTTAGAGGATTAACAAACTTTTTTTAAGAAAGCATATTGGCAGCAATAAAAAAGAAATATCAGTTTTATTGTATTATTTTTATGTTTAGGATTATAAAAATGTTTCTTTAATGAATCCTAAGTAAAAAATAACTAACATATCAAAGCAATACTTATTCAAAAGTAAATGAATAAATACAGTATTTATGAGGTAAACTTTATTAATAAAATTGCAGTATTTATTCACAAGACAATCATCATTATTAATTTATGTATTTATTTATCTCATAATAAAAATACTAAGTAATAATTAAAATTATCATAAACAATAAATAATGACAGAAAATTTAAATATAAAATATAATTAAACATTTCTTTCATTGCTGCAATATCTGGTCGGGTGCCCCTGCTGCTCTCCTTGGGCTTCTTGACAAAATACAAAGGAGGATCTGTAACGTGGTTGATACTGACTTGGCAGACCGGCTGCAACCACTCTCTCACCGGCGTGATGTGGCTTCCCTGTGCCTCTTCTACAAGTACCTTCCTGGCTTCTGCTCTGATGAGCTTAAATCACTGGTGCCGCCTAAGCACGAATTTACACGAGATACTAGATTAGCAACTAGGTCCCACCCTTTTACAGTTAAACAAATAAGATGTAACCGTAAATTCTACTCCAACAGCTTCTTTTCTCGCGCTTCCCGCCTGTGGAACTCCCTTCCACAAGTCTGCTTTCCCGACAGCTACAATCTCCAGGTGTTTAAATGTAGGGTCAATAGACACCTCCTATCACACTAACTCCCAATTATTCTCAGAACACTCTCATCTACCCAACCTTCATTCTTGGTATCCTTACCCGCCTATCACCCACCCTCTGACATTTCCTATATTTAATCATCCTTTCTCTACTCTATGTATCCCCCTGCGCAGTAGTGGCAGTGACATGCCTTGCTTGGGGTGAAACGCTTATAAAAAAAAATGTATTTTGCTTGTGGTGAGCTTTTGTTTGTTTTTCACCTTTTCTTTTGCATTTGTAACATAAAAAAAAGAAGACAATGCAGTTTTTATTCTGAAATTCTACTATAACATAATAAGAGCTATTTTCAACAAGTGGATAGGTGGAGTTTTTGTTGTCAAGGTTCCTAGTTGTATTTATTTAAGACAAAATTTCAGATTAAAGAGCAAGAAAGACTGATGGAGAGACACAGAAGACTAATGTCATGGTTAACCTGAGGTTAAAAAAAAAAAAAAAAGATTCACAGATTTTTTGGGGAAAAAAAAATGAACCTCAGAATTACATCAAAATCTGCAAAAATATTTAATCTTTTAATGGTCAGTTGTGTTTCGTTTAATTTGTAACATATATAAATGAAAGGGTGAAGAAAAAGCAAATGCTGATAATATAGAGAGGGTTACAAAAGACTGTCTGGAGCCTTCTATCAGGCTCCTTTCTCTTGATCTGGAGATTCAGAGCTAGTATGTGCCAGTCCTGGTGAGGAAGTCAAGAAAAAAGCAACACTAAACATCAATTTTAAAAAGACAGAAGAATGTGTGGTTGTTAGCAAAAGAAATGCAAATTTTGACATGCAAATTACAAATGAAATGTGAGCAACGAAGAGGTTTTAGATAAAATGGAAATAAAAAGAACACTTATACTTAAAATTAGAAAGATACAATTAAAATTGTTAAATCATCTAATGAGGAAAGTGAGCTTGGAAAATGTGATACTCACAAGACATATTAAAGTCAAGAGGAACAGAGGAAAAAAACACATGATATACTTAGTGAGTTTGAGTAACTATGTCAGAACAAGGTTTAGAAGAAATAACAAGAAGACAAAATTTATTAAGATCTAAAAAGGAGATAAAATTGTGGAAACAAAAATGAATAAGAGATATGAAGCAACAGAAATATGCTAATGCTTATATGTACTTATATATGCTGAGAAAACCATGGATCGAACATGTGAGCTGCAACAATATTTTATAGATAACACATCACTCAATAAGTCCCAAGCCTGACATATAAATGGCGCCACTAATAAAAAAATCAATATAATTTTTATGATATACTAATGTTCAAATAGTACACGACAAAATTAAGGCTCAATCAGATTATTAGTTTACAAATTAGTTATTTAAGTGAAGCTACTGTTGCAAATTTTCAAAATGATGGAAAAAATCTGAATTTCATGTGTTGATAAAACATTGCTTTCTTATAGAAAAAAAATATTGTTCAAGCAAAGCAATGGATTGATAAGTGTTATTCAGACTGCTCCATTGAAAACAACAATTAAGAGGTGGTATGCTGACTATAAATGCAGTCGTAAAGACACAAATGATGCTGAATGCTCAGGTTGCCCAAAATCAGCAGTTTTCCTGGAAAACATCAAAACAATCAACAAACTCGTTTTGTTAATGAGAAAGCTGTGTTCAAAGTGGGTGCTGTTTTTGCTCATAGTCAATCAAAAACAGCACCACCTCAATGATTCAGTGCATTGTTCGCAACCGTTTCAATGCAACAAGAAGTTTTTGTGTAAATATGTGACAATGGATGAAATATGAATCTACTACTCCATTCCAGAGTCAAATTGGCAACCAGCTGAGTGGACAGCAGCAGGTGAAAGCTGTCCAAAATGATCGAAGATGCAAACATGAGCAGGCAAAGTTTTGGCCTCTGTATTTTGGGATGCACAAGATATTTTTTTCATCGATTACCTTGAGAAAGGAAGAACCATCAATAGTGAATATTACATAACATTATTGGTGTGTTTGAAGGAAGAAATTGCCAAAACATGGTCACAAATGAAGAAGAGAAAATGGATCTTTCACCAAGATAATGTACCATGTCACAAGTTGATCGCAGTGATAGAAAAACTAGATGAATTGCACTTTGAATTGCTTCTGCAACCACCTTATTTTCCAGATCTGGCCCCCAGCAACTACTGGGTGTTTGCTGATCTCAGAAAAATGCTCCAGGAAAAGAGATTTGGCTCCAATGAAGAAGTGATATTGGAAACTGAGGTGTATCTTGAGGCCAAAGACAAATTGTTCTACAAAAAAAAGTATTGAATTGTTAGAGAAGTATTGGAATCAGAAGGAGACTATGTTGGTGAATAAAGTTGAATTTTGTCTAAAAGTTGTTTTATTAGTTAGGCTAGAAAATTTATTGAGTGATGTGTTAATGGAAACAAAATAAACACTTATACTTAACATCAGAAATATAGAGGTGACATTTCTAGGGAGCACAGTCAAAAAAGAGGGCTTGGGAAATTTGATACCCACAGGACAGATTAAAGGCAAGAGAGACAGAAGAAAAAAAAACACATAATCTACTTAGAGAACTTAAGTAAATGAATGGCAAAATAAAGTTTAGCAGATAACAAAAAGACAGCATTTATTAAGAGCTACAAAGGACAGGAAATTTTGGAGAGCCATGATCACCTACATCTTGAAGGAACATAATACATAGAAGTGGTGCAACACATCTAAAAATAACAAAACAAAAAATAACAAGAGTAACTATTATTTTATTTTAAGCATTCACACGGCCTTGTGGGTGATTAATTATTTTCAGCACTAGAGCTCCTTTCCCAAAGACAAAAACATTAGTAACGATACCCTATCACTCCGAGGATACCTTTTAGATACCATATCACTTCTAGGGTACTCTTGATACTTTATCATGACTTTCATGGTAAGCATTCAGATGAGCTACATTCTATAGTTTGACCAGTTCAAACCTTCACAGCTAATACCAACCATACCACATACAGAAGTTTAACATCCGCATTTCATTTATATTCCATTAGTAAAGAGGGAGTTCCACTCAGAAAGTTTCTTCTCCAACGGTATGCTTCCCCAATCACTACAATTTTAAGCTTTTCAGGTCATAGGTTAAGTGTTATCTATCCTATATATTCTCATGGCATGCACCTTTTACTTCCTCTTTTACCTCTTGTAACAACCTTACTTAGTCCTCATCTACATTGAGTAGCTCTAGGGCCTTGCATTAGGTAAATAATAGCACAAAATCAACCTTGTATATATGTATATTACAAACAGATTTGATGTCCTCTATATTTTTTTTTACCAACTTTTTCAGTCTTTCACCTTTTCTCTTTCAAAGTGAAAATTCTTTTTAAAAATGCAGAAACAAGTTTTACTTGTAACAACAGAATTCTTAAAATGAATTGAATAAAATAAACATGGTTGTTATCAACAAACATGCATACATTCCAGAGCACATTGAAAGAAAAAATATTTTCCTATTTTATGACGGGTAATCTGCATTGTGGTGCAGTGGAAATTCCAGTTGTATTCATTACATTCATTTATGCACAAATACTCTTGGGAAAGGTATTAATCTGTCATTTCTCCCTCATCTATGGGTTAAATAGCAAGACAGATTGGGTTCTATAGCCTTGGTTGGCAACCAGTCTACAGCAAAAAGTAATGGCAACCTACTGTGGGATAATCTTCTGCCTCTTTCAAGAAATTATTGCCCAAGCGCATATCACATGTGGTATTTAACTGAGGAACACATGACCAGCAGATAGACTCTAAATTGATTGATTGATTGATTGATTTTTTTATGGTTTATCAACCTTTTGTAAGTTATTTTAAATAACATATTTTGGGATTGTAAGAATAATTTTAGAGAAGAATCAAACTTGTATCCCTTTTTCCTACAGGGAAACCACATCTGCCTGGAAAAAGAGATACCAGTTCAATTTTACTCAGGAGACACAATTTTTCTTTAGTAAGACTTCTTGATCGAGTCCAGTTGTTACTAATTTCACTGTTGAAGAAAAGAAGAAATAAAGATAGCAAATCAAAAATAATATTTTACCTACTAAAAATAATAGTTCAGTAGTAAGAAATGATGTCGGAAAGAAATAAATCTCTATATGTATTCATTGTTAGACATTGAATTGCATCACTGTTTCCCTATAAATTGCTGATGTTGAATATTTATGCATGATCTTAAACTTAAACATTTAAAAAAAAAAACAGTAATTTTTTTATTTTTTATAATGTATCAGCTGCAGTCAGTGGTAAGTCCAGTGCATACTACCACTGAACTGTCTGACTGGTGAGGCACAAGCCAGCTTGGGAGCAGTGTGCAGGGTTTCATGACCCTTACTATCTTATCAACATTTTCTTTTTCCTACCTATATCAATATAAATTACAAATTGAAATAAGCGCAAATGACTATTAAAGGATGAAAAATCTTTGCTGATTCTGACATCATAAGTCTCAAAAAAAAAAAAATACTATATAAAATTCACTTTTTTTTTTTACCCATATTAAATGTATTAAAATTATTCAACTTTCTAACAAGAAAAATTTCAATTTGATGATAAAAATTGCCTTAAAACATTGATTCATTTTGAAATGGAAGAATCTATTATGACATGTCCCTAATTTGTATTTCGATACATTGTAGTTATTTTCAATTTTTCTAGCTTAATTATTCACCTATATTGTATATGATCTGTTAGATGATAATTAGCTTACAATAAAACTTGTATTTTATGATATATAAATTAAAGTGGTTAAATGTAACCACATCTTCTACTCTAACAGTTTCTTTTCTCACACTTCCCATTTGTAGACCTCCCTTCTGTTTGCTTGCTTCCCTGATAGCTAAATGCAATGTCAACTGCCATCTTTTATTTATTTGATTCCTATCCATTTCTTAGCTTTTCTATGACATCCTCTGTACCTTTTTTATTCTCTCACTGTAATTTTTGCCTTACTTGGGATGAAATGATTATAAAAAAAATACAACCTTATGAAAATTGAGATGTAGTACAGTAGTTGGGGGAATATAATAGATTCAGTGTAAGGACCACGAGACCCTTGCTCTGGTGAGTGAGTGTTTGTAATGTGTCATATGATTTTCAACTAAAAAACCATTTTGCTCAGGAACTCAGAAGTTTTCTCAGAGAGAAAATGAGACATTTTGTCATGACAACTGCCCAGTCCTCACTTGTCTGTCCTGTTTGAGTTTAAAATCATCTATGCAGCCTTGTGGGTGATGAATGGTTTTCCACTAGTCAACCCTTTTTCCACAGACGAAACTTTGTGAGCACTAGTCTACTGCTATTTCTATGGTAGGTGTTCTGGTGAGCTACATTGCTTGTTCCCACCTGCCCTGACCTTTGCAAATGGTAACCATCATACCATATACACTAAGATAAACCATCTTCATCCCCATTGTATTATGCTAGTAAGTAGTAAGTTCCATTCAGACAACTTCTTCCCAAGAACTGATTTTTGAAATAGACTACTAGCAGAATATTTCCCCAGTCATTACAATCTTGACCTCTTCAGGTCTTGGGTTAATTGTTATCTTTCTTGCATAATGCTATGTACTTCACTTTTTACCTTTTCTTACACTCATGCAACACCACATAGTAACACTACCTTGAGTGGCACTTGAGTTTTGTATTTGGTAAATCAGTCAGTTAAGTGCCATACGTGATGCATGGTTGGGTGATCATGTCTCTTTTAAAATATGACTGACTGGCAGAAGATTTTCTCACAGTAGGTTGCCATTACTTTCTGCAGTAGACTGGTTGCCAATCAAGGATATAGAACCTAATCAGTCTAGTTAATTAAACCATAACTGGAGAGAGAAGAAACAGATTAATTAATACTTTTCCAAAGGGTATTTATGTGTAAATGAATACAACAAATTTAACTGGAATTCGAACTCAGCTCTCCAATTTCTTTTCTCGAGCTGATATTCACTGCACCACAATATTAGCATGAAAAAAACTGATTGAAAAGAGAAAAAAAAGAGAATTAGTGGGTTCATGTCTTTTCCTCTTATACTGTTTTATATTAAATATAGTGTTTGAAGTAATAAAGATTCTGCTTTGAAAAATCATCTCTTCAACCACAATCCCACAAAGTTTTGAAAAGTATGTTTTTTGATTGAAAAACAAAATGTTACAGCTGTGTCTCTACCTCTCCCTATTCTAACAGTTTCGTAACAAATGAGACCGCCCATACAACTGTCGTCACGCTATCTTACCAGAACCTCATTTTGTCCAATAGTAGCAGTTGACACAATAGTAGGTGAATATCATTCTACTTGAGCACTTCTTTTCACTGAGCTGTGACAATTGTTAATACATAAACTGTTTAAACCTAATCTGCATATTTTGTGAAGAATTGCCCCCCCCCTGCTTTTGACTCTCTCAATCTTGAGAAATTCATTGTAAGTAATGAATCGATACAGTGCACATTGAGAATGCTTCAGTGAATCCATTATACAGTCTTAATAAGTAAGTTATTAAGTCTGTTTATTAAAGTATTTTAGACAACAATTATTTTTCAAACAATCCTCGTTTTGTCACTGTTTTTGACTATCAATTATATCAGTTAGTTAATTGCCATATGTGATACACACTTTAACAACATGTCCCTTTCAAGACATGACTGACTAAGCAGAAGATTTTCCTGCAGTAGATTGCCATTACTCTCTGTTTGCCAACCAAAGCTATAGAACCCAATCTGTCCTGCTATTTAACCCATAGCTGGAGGGAAAAGAGATGGATTCATACCTTTCTCAAAGGTATTTGTGCATAAGAGAATGACTGGAATTTGAACTCGGCTCTCCTTTTTCTCATTCTGAACTGATATCCATTACACCACAACACACATCACATACCAATAAAAAATATAAGAGGATTTTATATAGTGAAAATTTCGGATAAAAAATTGAGAAAACTTTATACCAACTTATGGAGCTCTTGAGTCACCTTTACACACACACACACACACACACACACACACACACACACACACACACACACACACACACACACACACACACACACGCATATGATAGAATAAATAAAGAACAAAGTAGGAAATTCCCAGCACCCCTCGTTTTGTGCGCATGTGTAATTGCACCAGCATAACAAATTTAGTTCAATGAAGTCTTAAAGTATAAAACTTTCAGCTTTGTCATACATTTCCCCCCCAATATAATTCTTAAAAATATATGTAGTTATCTCACACACGCACACACACACACACATATATATATATATATATATATAAATGATCATGTCTGTCTGTCTGTGTTTTCGTGTGTCTATTCTAACGAACCCTACTTCTCTAAAATCCTTGGTCCGATTTCAACCAAAATTGGTCACTTGTTGATCATTACATGAAACTTTTATATACGCACAAACAATTTCGAATCGATTTTCAGGGTACTGCAGAAATCACCAAAACGCTTAGAATTTAAGAACTGTTCTTCTTCGAGACGCCTTATGCGAATTTAACCAAAATCGGGTAAGTTGTAGATCAAGGTCCAAGCCTTTGACGTACAAAAAAAAAAAAAAAATTCGAATCAATGTACAGGGTTCGTCAAAAATCAACGACAAAATAATTTCGGGTGGTCTTTTGCGCACTTTTATGCATTTCTCTAAAATGCTTCACTCAATCTCAACCAAAATCAAGTCACTGGTAGATCATGGTATGATGCCTTGACATGAGAACAAAAAATTCAATTGACACACAGGATGCGGCAAAGATTAGTAGAAAATATTGCTTTTTGCAACCGTTTATTTCTCCAACAAAAATTGAGTCATTTGAGGATCAAAGTCATAGGATTTGAGGCATGCAATAAGTTTTTGAATCGATATACTGTGTGTGGTAAAAATAAATCACAGAAGAATTTCACCTGGTCTTTTACTGCTCCCAAACGCTTCATCCAAATCCAACTAAAATCAGGTCGTAGATAGCGCCAGGTGTGAAGTTTTGCTAAATAAAACTATTTGTGAATTCATATACAGGGTCAGGCAGAAAATTCGCAGACGAAAATTATTTCACTCGGTCTTTTACTTCTTTAAAACGCTACTTCAAACTTCAACTTAAATTTTACCGCTTGTGAAGTAAGACTGGCGGGTTAAACAGACACAAAATGTTTTTAACCTACTTTGATTCAATTTCTCCGAGCGTTGCGCGAGCAAAATGCTCTGTAAATTTTTGCTGATACATTTTTTTCCTTGATGATGGCTTGAAATGTACTATTCTGACTAAAATATCCTACCTCATGCAGGTTAGGCTTATTTAACCAAAATATTGCCGTCTAAGAATGGGAATCATTTCTAAACTTGCGGTTTCGAACTCTAGTTTGTAAACATAACGCTTTGGTACTGCTTTATATTTAAGATCCACATTTTCGACTAATTTCGCGCCCACAATCTAAATGACTAGCAAAAAAAGGAATGCCGTACATTTCCCCAAACGCCAATTGTGTAGACAAAAGAGTCAACAGGAGGCTTCATCTAGCAGTAGCCAGTCCCACAGTGCAGAATGGTTTGAGAATGCGACGGCTATGTCCATTGAGCCAACACACCAGAAATGCTTCCCCTATTGTATCTGCACATTCAATTGAAAATGATGAGTGTTCATTTAGACAATCCATAAATGCTTCCTAAACTGCAGTCTCCAGTGCTTCAGTGATTAACGAAGAAAGCAAAAGTGAAAGCAGACGTACGAACTTTAATAAGGACGCTAAACATGCTTTGAGTAGAAACGCTGCTGCCACAGCAGCTGTGCGAGTTTCGGAGAATGAGGCTTAACGTGAGCTTCATCTAAATAGAATTGCCACAGCTATAGCCGCCACAAGACCTTCACAGAATGATGCCTAGCGTGAACTTGGTCATAGCAGAAATGCTACAACTACATCTGCCGCACGAGCTTTAAAGAATAAAGTTCAACATGATCTTCGTCTGCACAGAGACACTACTTATTTGACAACTGCGCGAATTGCAGAGAATGAGGATTAACCAGAGTGTTTACAAACCTTTAAAACCTAAAAATACAATTCAGAAAAAAAAAACAAAATAAAAAATGAACATAAAAATGGGGTAAAAAATCGTGGTAAAAACGAAGAAAATAGGAGAAATCCATACAGGCTACTGCAGTGAATCCGGGAAATGACCTAAAAGAAAAATGACGTTAAAAAAGGTCGCCAAAATTTTGGACGGGAAAAGTATCATAAGATACTAAGAAATGCCCTTAAAAAGTCGAAAAAAAATGGCCAGAGATTACTAAAATTTGGGCTGAGAACCCAAAGGAATCCATCAAAGAAGCCTACAAAATTGCCAAAAGACCCTCAAAAACCTACAATTCAAAATTAGCCGACCCATATACACTTTGTAAATGCGATCGGCGGCTGAGCTAAAAAGCTGCGTCGATGGTAGCTGCGTGAGCTCAAGAGACTGACGTTCAACGTAACGTTCATGTGAACAAATACGCCGCTGCAATAAAAACTGCGGAGATGAACGCGATCGTTCTTTGAGCAGAAACGTTAATTCAATGTCAGCAGCAAGAGAAGTTGTGCATGGGGTTAGGCAATTTTAAGACAAGGAAGAAATTGACGAAGTCCAGGAAGTTGAAGGCGAAGATGCAACTCTAAAAATGTAATTAATGCTTTAAAATGCGATGAATGCGCAAAAATATACGTCGGGGCGACACAAGGCCTGAATAAAAGAGTAGCCCTGCACAGAAGTTTACATTAAACTAGCCAATAACAGGAAATTGTACGTTCCCAACGCTTACATGAATGTAGTGAAGGTAAATTCACAGTGATGCCTATCTACTAAAATACGGACTATGATACGCTCATGATTCAGGAAGAAATATAAAATATACAAGCCTTCCCTCAACAAAACAACATGAAAAAACTAAGACACTAAATTCGAACGTGTTCTAAAAAAAAAAAAAAAAAAATAAAGGTTCGCGAGCCATTGTGAAAAATAGTAATTCTGAATTCCAAAAACAACAAACAGAACTTGATGAGCCGTAGAATTAAATGAAAATCGCTGCAAACAATTTTGAAGAAAAAAAAAACAAAATCAAATTTCGCAAGTCAGTCTAAAAGAAATATCTGGCCAATGAAAGGTGAATGATTACTAAAACAGAAGAGATTTACGAAGCCAATGTGAAAAAATGCAACAAACGAACACGCACGCATATGAACTTTCTGATCTGCTCACCGACTACTTATATATATATATACAGTACTTTCAACCGTCAAAGACAAATGGATCTCGATATGTAAAGACACAAATTTATTCGTCTGACGAGAGTTAACTTTGGTTTCGAAACACGTGTAATGACACAAATACCATTATGGACACTTAATGTATTATAAAAAAAGCAAGTAATATTAATAAGAATAATAAATCTACACTTTAAACAAAACGTTCACAGCTTCTATCACTTATATATATATATATATATATATATATATATAGAGAGAGAGAGAGAGAGAGAGAGATAGATAGATTTGCTGGCACAGAATCTTATTATAGCTATGAATGTTTGTAGCTGGATACAATTAGACATTTTTAAAAACGAAGCAACCGGCTTCGCTCCCGCTCTTCAGGCCTCATCGGGAGATAAAGAAATAGGATAAAATAAATATGCGAATGATTGAAGTGGGGGAAATTAATATTATGTTGGATAAAAAGTAGAGACTAATGATAGCAAGTCCCAGCAAACATTCACAGTTTGCAGAGAGAAGGTTTGTGGGACTTTATATACAAAGCCTCTAGCACACTTAAATAGAATACAGAGTGTGACGTGGGTACAACCGTAAACCAGTCTACAAAATATTTATTGTACAAATGTACAAATTTGGCACAAGACCTAAAATGGGGATGAGGAAGATTGGTCATCATCTGTCTTAAATTTTAACTTAGTTAGCAATAATCGCACACGACAATAGTACACTACAATAATCCTTACACCAAAATGCCACATTCTTACTTATCATTCTTACTACATTTACCATAATACCTCAGAGACTATGATGTCCTAACTATATCCCATATGTACATATTTTTTTTTTGTGGAGGACAGGAACAAAAATAACAGCGATTAAAAATTTCCCCAATAAATATATACAATAACAAGTAACAATATCTACAAGAAACAAAACAAAATCGTGTTAGTAATAACCCCCGCCCCACAACGCTTAGATTGTGACAGAAACATCAGTTAACTGGAGGAAACTGATGCGTGATTTTCAAAGTATACCAACAATCATTCGATCCAAAGCACTCACTCAGTCACACATCTAAACACAAAAAAAACTCGAAAAGCGTCAAGCATCCACCAGAGAACTCACATTCTTTGCCACCTAATTGGGGGGGGATGGGGAATTAAACTAAAAGAAAATGGGGACAAAAAAGGGACCAATGAGCATACATCCCCTAACTAAGTTAACTTGTTGAAAAAAAAAAGTAGCCTAAACTAAACTATCTGAGATGGGGTTGACCGTGTTCCTTCCAGAAACACCCAATATCCTGATGCCTAACCGGCATCAAACAGCCACTCTAGGGCAACAGCTTCCGCACAACAGATTCGTGCAAGACTCACCCACCTTTTGCCAAAATCCAATGGAGGGAGTCGTTTCCTTTCCGTCCTAATCTTGACTTTAAGCTGATGCCTTAAGAACAAGATCAGTTGGGAAGTGGTAAACTTCTCTTCCCTATGGAATTCCTTCTGTTGCGTCGTCCAAATCACGACTCGCACAACACCTAGTAAGTAGAAGAGCATATAGTGCTCAGTTTTAACGGAGGTTACGACATTGCTACAAACAGAACTGGCCCCGAGTACTTTCCGCGCATCATACGAACCATGTTGTCTTCAACAAACTTGCACAACGGAACAACAACAATGCTGCAGTGGAAGAAGGCATGTTCAACGGTCTCCCTTGACAGCCCACAACGCACGCAGATTGAAACTTTTTGTAGGTCTGCCGCACAAAATTACTTGCCTACCCAGAGGGTTATACGAATTATCAGCCAGGTGAGTGATGCCTCATCGTTAGTGAGACATTTCAACCAGGGCCATATAGAGCGAGCCTCCGGCTTTGTCAGAGGGAGCTCGCCTACCAATTCATCCTGTACGGCCCTCTAACTAATACTCGATATAACACCTTACGAGACAACGACTAGACGTCGCAGAGGCCTTTCGTCGCCCTAAAGAGGAACGACATTTATGATAGAAGGAGCACTCGCCGCGAGGTGCACGGCGGGTTTCTTCCTCGGACGAGTGCACACTCAAGGATGGAAAGTTTTTATGGATGTCTTCTTTCCAGAAGAGGCTGGTCTCATCCGGTTGCACACATATCCGGTCTAGGAACTTGATGCGAAGCGTATGTTGACGAATCTCAACGCTTGGCATACCCAGACCGCCCCCAGAAAGGTGGAGGTAACAAATCTCCCAACGTACCTTGGGTGCCTTGTCTACTCACCACAAGAAGGAGAACAAGAGCTGTATTAACCCCAATTAAATAGCACGCGGGAGTGGAAGTACAGAGAGTCAGTAAAGGAGAATCTGATAGATGTGCGAAGCACATACTTCCGCCCTCCTCTTCAAGGAAAGCTTTCTCCGAGTCCACAGACGAACTTCAACCTCGGCCTACTCTCAAACCTACAAACAATTCATGCCCTTTTCAACACAAGTCTTGATTCCAATCAGACTAAGGAAGACCACCTGCAAACGACCGGCCTAGATCTTGGCTAAAATCTTCAAGTCAGTCTTCAACATCGTCAAAGGCCGAAAATTATCTATGCCATCCTCACCGTTTTTTATCACACTCCTGGTGAAGCGTTGGGGGTATAGGTCTCTGCTTTATCCAGTTGTAAATCAGTGCCAGCAAGGGGACAAAACAGGCAACTGCCTCAAGTATATTTCGTACGGAAGACCGTTTAATCCTGGAGCCTTGTCCCGGCCAATCAGTTTCTGCACTTCCCAGATCTTAGACTCTGTAATGGGACCCACGCACGCAGCTGTTTCAGCCGCCTCGAGACGGGGGAAAGTCGGCTAAATAAGCATCGAACTGAGCAGGGCTCAGACCGGGCTCCCTGGTGAACAGTTTCTGAAAGTAGTCACGAAAAGCCTCAACTATGCCTGCGTTTATTGTCACGGTCCGCTTATCCAGTAATGTGACTCACGCGATTGGCCTTTTGGCAGCATTTCTCAGTTTCTTTGCATACAATTCAGCGGCCATATTCATTACCTCAGGAAATATTCTTTTTAACCTAGCACTAAGTACGAGAGCTTGTTCTTTCTTGATAAACAAGAAAGTCTGCTTCGCTCTAGCTATGTCCCCACTAACACGAAATTTGATCATCTGATCAACTTTTGCTTCTACTGCCGTTTGTACTGCTAATCTAGATAGAGTCAACGGCTATATTCAGCAGAAAACGACCTAATTTTTGATTTTAAAGAATCCCACCACTTATTCCTAACCACAGACCCCGTCAATTCCCGCTATATCATTGCCTCAACTGGTCCTGATCAAAACATACTGAATAGAGGGTGAACCTACTAGACAGTATGTATTCACGGTCGCGAGTTGAAAAACAGGTCTCCTGTATACAACAAACATCCACACTGATGCGCTGAAGATCGCGTTTGAGACACTAGCCTACCAGAGAGCCATTATCAGTTCAATTAAGGTTGCGGAGGGCTGCACCAAACATCTCTGGGGATAGGACACCGACAGCCTGTCCCAATGAGCCTTGGCCCATCTCAGTTTCGATAATACCATCAAGAGACAGGTCACCAATGTCCTGGGGAGCGTTTTACTGCTCTATAAAGGGAGGGGTGAACTAAAAGTGGGAGCCTCCCCGAACAGGACTGAGACAAGTTTTTGAAAAATCCCCTCTAATGAATGGTAATGGAGGCTCTGTGGAAAACCTGTCATTTCACTTCTCATAGCACTTTCCCCACACCTTTTGTGATTCCTGTTCTGATCTAACGACGGTAAGAATTCTTCTGGCGCTTGGGAAATTCCTTGGGTCCTCTACACCTTTCGCCATTATTTTTTTTAATTCAAAAGGGCTTTAAATTCTTTTACTTTTTTTCGACAAAACTAGAGCCCTTTAGGCTTGCTCTAAAAAGGCGTTTTCCCCTTTGTTGAATGAAGCCGATCTTTTAGTATCTTTTTCCAAATCTAAAGAAGGGCTTCTTTGCCTCTTTTAAATTTTTTTAGGGGAATGCACAGGAGTATGAGAGGGAGTGGAATTGGGACTGGATATAAGACTATATTTGGATGTGGACTTTTTTTTATTATTCTTTTTTGTAAGGGTTGTCATCTTGGAAGAGGTAGGAGTCAAGTCATTTGTGGAAAGGCCATAAATATTTTTAAAGATGGGCTGGACGGGGCAGTTGTACTATCTTTCCGCAGCTGGGTTCATTCTTCTTCCGAACCTCTGAAGTCATTCTCGCATAAGAAACCGAGTCATCACTCTTAGAACTGGTAGAGGGAATGGGGATGGAAGTGTTTTTACCCCTAGAGGCTTCAGGGGACTGAAGCCCCGCTGTTTATCTCTTCCCTCTGCCTCTACCAACGACCCGCTACTTCTCTTCCTTCTCCTGGCTCGCATTTGTGGGAGGCGTTGGCTTTTGGGAAAGTGTAGGGCTATCTCTAATCGAGGGTTAGATCCCACTGGTCCGAGTCACAGGTAGGCCCATGATAGGTGCCGGGGAACTATCAGTAATAGCCAGAAGGGTAACTTGGTTGGCTGTGACCAGAAGTCCTGAGACCTTTGTTTGGACAGGAAGTAGCGAGGTGACCACTCACCACACTTTTCCAGATTTTCTACCGGCCACGATGACCGGCATTTTCCAGCCATAAAAGTCCACTGAAGTTGTCTGATGTGGCACTATCTGCCCGATCTTGCTTAAAAAGCAGCGAGATGCTCTCCAAGAACTTTAGGAAGGACCTCATAGACTGCTACTATGGTCCTTCGTCGACCCGCGTATTCTGTTCATAGGATGAGGTCGTTCATTATCAGATCTCTCCGCGCCATCTCTTGACAGTCTTCGGCTGTGGGTAACAGTATACCCCACATAAAAAACCATGTTCCTTTTATTACCTTTTGGGGTTTGACCCCCCCCCCCCCCCCCAGGGACGTCAGTTATTGAATCACTGTCTTTCATGGAGCGACAAATTTAGCATAATCGCTTACCCACCATAAAAACCTACATCATTCACTTTTCAAACCTTTGTAATTGTTGGATTTTTCCAAAAGATCATCTTTTGAGAGATGTTCATATTCTTTAGCTCTGTCCAAGAACTCCGCGTGGTTAATTATACAATTCAGAGGGGGTTCCCACTAGCAGGAGGGTGACACCTCTTCTGTCTTCTGTACTGGTGAGTCTTGCACTTTTTCTGAAGCTGGAGCAACGCTACTTTTTCTATTTCCTTGTCATTTTTAGTGTTTTTTGGGGGTGTAGATTCCAACCCTTTTTTCTTATCTGGGGATCCTTCTTCAAGGAAGGCCCAAACAAGTCTCTCTTCACAAGCCGACACCTGTCGCCCATCATTAAAGTAGGGGGAACTATTCTCTAATTACAAATTTCTTGTGAAATATTTAAATATAAGGAAGGGAAAGAGGGGGGAAAATACGTCATGAAGGCGGGGGGATATGTAATAACTTAAACAATAACAGTGGGAGAAAGAAAATAAATTAATTGCCCGGTTCACACTCCACCCACATCTATTGAACAGCTGAAGAGGCTCATCCCTTATTCCCTGTTTAGGATGTGGTTTCCGGCTTTCTCTTTTCCAATCTTCTCACTTTTTTTCAACTGGAGTAGATACATCTAACTATCGCCTGGTTCACACTCCACCCACGTCTATTCAACAGCTGAAGAGGCTCATCCCTTGTTCCCTGTTTAGGATATGGTTTCCAGCTTTCTCTTTTCCAGTCTTTTCACTATTATGTAGCCCCCTGCACATCAGTGGCATTATCGCCTTGCTCTTGGTGATACAATTAAAAAAAAAACTAGATGTTAAAAAAACAAAAGCAAAAACACAATAAACTCAACTAGAACAAAGGACAGCTGTAAATACAAGCAACAAAAAAACATTGAAATAAATAAAGGTTAACGAAGATGGAAAAATACAATAAACCCACCTATAACAGAGGAGGGGTTAAAAAGGCAGGCAATACAAAATTTCACCTAGATGAACTAGGAATAAAAACATTTTACGAGAAAAATAAACTTTAAAATTTACAAAAGAAAGGAATTTAAATAAATCAAATTAGCCTAAAACGACAGAAAAACAAATAACCTCACAAAAGCTTAAAAGAAAAATATACTTGAAATAAAAGTTACAAAAAGAAAGGAATTTAAATAAAAAGAAACCTCTTAAAAGGGGAGAGAAAAAATAAACTTGAAATAAACGTTACAAAAGTAAAAAAATTTAAAATGGCAAGAAATAAAAAGAAACCTCATAAAGGTTAAAATAAACTTTAAATTAAAGTTATAATAAAAGAAAAAATTAAATAAAAGGAAGAATTAACCTAGGACGACAAAAAAAAGTAAACTGGTGAAAGGTTAAAGAAAATAATTTTTAAATTAAAGTTAGAAAAGAAGTACTAGCCTAAAATGTCAAAAATGTAACCTCGTAAAAGGTTAGAAACAACTTTAAATAAAATACACAATGAAATAAGTAAAAAAAATAAAAAATAATAAAAAAAAATAAAAAAAGGAAGAATTAGTCTAAAACGGTAGGAATTAAATATTTACCTCGTTGAAATAAAACACAGAAAAGAAAAAGAAGTAAGAAAAAAGGTTTGTAAAGTAAAACTAAATAAACTTAAAACAAAATACGAAAGTTGCCTAAAAGGCTACTTTCAGCAAATGAAAGAAATGTGGCGGGAGGACAGAAAAAGTTCATAAGAAATAAAAAAAAAAAAAACAGAAATTGGTCACTGAAAAATAAAAAAGTTAATTATAAAAATAAAACGCACTTGTCTCGTCAGACGTAAACAAAAACAAATATGGCGGCTGAAGCCAGTTGGTACTGAAATCAGTAGAATCATTCTGAACTCAGCAGCATACTTATAAGGTGCTCATATATTGAGGAACCATAGGTATTTGGACAGGTTCATTAGAAGTCAATGGATAATTCCTGATCTTGTTTGGTATGTGTTATCCTCCTTGGTACGTGCTATCCTCATGTCCAGACGCTGATTAGTTTTATCTATATAGTTGGCTCCGCAACAACAATTGTACAGAATTTACTTGATGAGTAGGGAGAACATCCTTGCGATTAGAAGAGAAAATATGCCAGGTCTAAAACACTACACGAACCTTAGCCGAGAAATAACAAGGACGAGCACTTGATAAAATCTATCTCGTCAAGCTTTCACAGCCAGCTTCAATCCAGGGAAGTCTGAGATAACTAGGGCTTTTTAAAACTATAATCTGTCTGACTTTAATGAAATTTGCAATCTTGTCGTGGATAACAGAATGAACAGTATTGGGGATACCCACACTACATAAGGTCTTCGCCACAAAATATATTTCGTCCTCCAGAAAAGCCTCTGAACAAATCATTAACACCCTATGAATTAGGTACAACTCTAATTTAATTGTTAAATTAAATAAAAAAGTACAAATTAGAGCTAGTTTGAGAACCTTGAAGTTTAATATAGTGTTTCTACGGTAATGTATTTGACACCATGTTTGCCCCAACTTTATTCAATTTAGAATAAAGAGGGCAAAATTACATCTTGGTTGGAAAATGAAAAGTGTTTTTCTTAAAGACCTTCAACAACTTTCAACTAGAATCTTGGGGTTGAAAAAGGAATATTGTAAATTTTGGTGCGAATGTAGGAATTTAATTTCTTTTTTTGATTGGGTGAGGTTTGTGCTGTTTCTTATTTTATTTTCCACACACACACACACACACAACAAAAATTAATTCACACTACGTGTATCTCAAAAAATACAATTGCGCGGGAATTCACCCCATACCATACCCTGTGAGGTCAAAAACAAGGACGGCACACTCAAAAGCTCAGACGTAGTGGAAAGCACACCATATGGTCAAAAATATGATTTTTTGACCAATTAGGGCTCGACATAAGAAACACTTTTCTTGATCTCCCCGGAGCCTCACCATCCAGATAAAAGGAAGGTAGAAACTCTCAATAGAGCAGAGGGCCGAGCAACCAGCTCACACCAAAAGGGCACGCGACAGCTTGGAGCACACACACAGAGCATCCAGCAGTTCACACAACAGGCAGTATCACGGATCAGCGAACATTCTTTCACCCTCTCTTTCTCTCATCTCACTCGCTATACATCATCCTACCTTTCCCTCTCACATCTCCAGTTCCTTTCTTTTTTCCTTTTTTACAGCTTTACGGACAACTTCAGTTTTGTACAAAAAAAATTCTTTTATTTTTTTTTATGAAAATAAACAAAAGTTTATTTCACTTTATTTTTAGCTTTATTTCATGAACCAAGTTACGCTGAGTCAACTCATAAATATAATTCTCTCCTACAAATTGGTGACCCTGACGTGAGACACTACATTTAAAAAACCAAACAAAAGGAAAAGAAAGAACATAATGGAACCACAACCAGACTAACAAAGAGACAGGGAATTTAACGACCTCAAGTCTACTGTAGAAAGATTGTCTACACACTTACAAGACTATCTACAAACATGACGACGATACCTCCACGATAAACAACCAGACTACAGAAAGCAAAGTTTCAGCAGAGGCCGGACTGACAACCACGATAGAAAAGATGAACTTTGTTACTATCACAGAAGGTTCGTACTGAGGCGAGACACTGTACACGCCCTTGTTCTTTCAACAACGCAAATGCGGAAAACGGAAATTCCAGCCAGTAGAGACGACTGCTGTTGCTGGATTTTTGATAAAAGGTTGTCTGTTTTATATTCGTGACAAAATTCATGGATATAACTTTTTAATAGACACCGGAGCTGAAATAAGCATGATACCATCAACACAAAATCAGGGGACTATGCCACAGTCTTATCTTCAAGAAGCTAACGGTACCAAAATACCAACTCACGGAGAGAAATCACTTAATATCAATCTCGGCATGTGACGGAATTCTTTCTGGAATTTTACCATAGCCAATGTAACAACGCCTATATTGGGGGCAGATTTTTTAGCCAGATCCAACCTGTCTGTCGACATGACTAATCGCACACTTGTGGATAATCAAACCAAGATTTCAGTAAGAGGAATCACCTCGAAATACCAATCTACTGGAATCAGCTCTGCCTTACCCGAGGACCAGTACATACGTCAGCTACTACAAAAATATCCACAACTCTACCAGCCATTTAAAAACACAGACACCATAAAACATAATGCCAAGCACTACGTCAAGACAACTGGACAACCTGTCCATGCCAGCCCCAGATGATTGAAACCGGATAAATATAAGATTGCAAAAAAAAACGAGTTTCAACATTTATTACAGCAAGGGATCATCCGACCCTCGAAAAGTGCTTGGTCTTCACCACTACATATGGTGCAAAAATTTGACGCTATAACATGGTGCCCTTGTGGTGATTTTAGAAGGTTACATGCTAAACCGGTCCCGGATAGATACTCTATTCCACATAATTCACGATTTCGCCATTGGTCTGCAAGGCGCCACGATATTTTCCAAATTGGATCTCATAAAGACGTACTACCAAGTTCCAGTGGCAGAAGAAGACATTCATAAAACTGCAGTGACCACATCATTTGGCCTTCACGAGTTCGTACGGATGCCTTTTGGGCTTAGGAATGCCTGTCAAACCTTCCAAAGGTTAATAGACAAAGGTTTTAGAGGTCTGCCATTTATATTTGCATATGTGGAGGACGTTTTAATCACCAGCAGAAACCTTGATGAAAACAGACAGCACTTAGAGCAAACCTTTGAAAGACTATCACATTATGGTCTGAAAATAAATACAGAGAAATGAATTTTCAGCCAACCAAAGGTTAATTTCCTCGGGCACTTAATCGACAAGGACAGAATATCTCCACTACCCGAGAAAGTAAGTGCAATTTCAAATTTCCCATGACCAACACCCCTCAGACAAGTACGCAGATTCATAGGCATAATTAAATACTACAGACGATTTTTACCTAACTGTTCCATATTACTTGCACCAAATAGATTTGTTAAAAAACAAAACAAAGAACCAACAGTTAAAGTTAGAAGGACCTACCTTAGAAGCCTTCAAACAAGCTAAAACTGCTTTGGCCAACTTTACAAAACTAAACTATGTAAGGGACAGTGAGGACACAAAACTTACGCTTACAACAGATGCATCTGAAATAGCTGTAGGTGCAGTCATACACCAACTTGCTAACAACACAATGACTTCTATATCATTTTTTTCTGCCAAGCTAAGCAAGACGCAGATGAAATACAGCACCTTTTCAAAGGAGCTTCTAGCAATTTACCTTGCAATTAAACATTTTAAACACTTGCTGGAAGGAAGGAATTTTCACATTTATACAGATCGCAAACCATTAACATATGCACTACATACACATGTAGATAAATATGGTCCACGAGGAATCAAACATCTCGATTATATCGCCCAGTTCGCCACAGACATCCGATATGTTAAGGGACAAGAGAACATTATAGCAGATGCACTATCTCAATCTACAATAGCCTCTTTAAATTCCAGTTCTTTAAGTATGGAATTAATCACACAAGAGCAGAAAACAGATGAAACACTTCCAGTTGTACAACAAAAAACATCCTTACAACTAAAAGAAATGCCCATACCATTTGGTACAACGAAATTTTATTGTGATGTATCACAAACATATCTGCGTCCATATATACCACCGAGCATCAGACGACAAGTTTTTCAACATTTTCACAACTTATCTCATCCAGGAAAAAGAGCCACTGTAAAATTAATAGCAGAACGCTTTGTTTGGCCCAATATGAACACGGAAATTTGCAATTGGACTAAAACTTGTATACCTTGCCAAAAGAATAAAATCCACAGACACACAAAATCACCACTTGGCACTTTTAGCACACCTGATGCTAGATTCACCAACATTCATGTCGACTTAGTAGGACCTTTACCCACCTCAAAAGGACATACACATATTCTTACTATAGTTGACAGATTTAGCAGATGGCCTACAGCCATAGCAGTCAAAGACACTTCAGCCGCAACAATAGCCAGAGTTATACTGCAGGACTGGATTGCAATTTTTGGAGTACCTTCAGTAATCACAACAGACAGAGGTTCACAGTTCCAATCAACACTTTTTGCTGAATTTAACCAATTTTTACGAACGAATCACATCAAAACAAATGCCTACCACCCTTGTGCAAATGGGATGGTTGAAAGATTCCACAGACAGTTAAAAGCTTCTCTAGCTATGAATTTAAATAATGCAGACTGGACAAACAATTTACCACTAATCCTTTTAGCGATAAGAAACACGGTGAAAGAAGATTTACAAAGCACACCTGCAGAGGTAGTTTTTGGATCAGCATTAACCCTATCTGGACAATATTTTAATCACAAGACAAACATTTCACCTACAACAACGTTTGTAACTGAATTAAAACATAAAATGTCTCTTCTCAACTTTACACCCACCAGGAAAGCAGAGAAACAAACCTACATCCCAAACGATCTTCACACCTGCAAATATATATTTATCAGGAATGACACAGTTAAAAAACCACTCTGTCCAAATTATTCAGGACCATACCAAGTTCTGGACAGGCATGAAAAATATTTTACTATCATGAAGAAAGAAAAGAAAGATAATATTGCTATTGATCGCATTAAACCAGTATACACTGAGGAACAACCTCATACAATACCTCCACAAAAACATATTCACACAGAAAATGAGGAAGCTGAAAAACAAAATACTGACATCACACCTACAACAAAAACCGGCAGAAAAGTCCACTGGCCGAAACATTTTAAAGAATATATCACATATTGAAAAACATATGTATCTTTCATATATTTTTAAATCTGGAGAGGAGAGTATTGTGCTGTTTCTTATTTTCTTTTCCACACACACACACACACACACACACACACACACACACACACACACTAAAAATTAATTCACACCACATGCATCTCAAAATACAATTGTGCGGGAATTCACCCTTTACCATACCCTGTGGGGTCAAAAACAAGGACGGTGCACCCAAAAGCTCGGACGTAGTAGAAAGCACACCAGATATGAAAACAATATTCAATGTATGGGCAGATGGTTGAACATCCACCTAAAAAAAAACAAAAAAACTGCTATCTGAAAGAGTAGAGAACAAAATATTAAAAGGAAAAATGTATTTGAAAAAACTACTAATGATAATTAACTATTGCCCCATCTCTTACTATTATAAATGTTAAGTTTAACAAGTCCATGTGTCTAAGTAGAAGACATTCCCAATTTGTTTTTAATGATTGAGTGAGTAATTCATCTTTTAACAGCTTATCAACTCTTTGCAGGTCATTTAAAGTCAGAAAATATTTTCAGAGTGTTAGAATTTGTTTTGAGATAATAATTTAGTGATAAAACTCTTACTAATTAACCCATACCTTGGGTTAGAAAAGGTGAACTCATACTTTTCCCAAGAGTATTTGTATGTAAGTAAATATAATGAACCTAACTGGAATTTGAACTCTGCTTAGTCATTAACAATTCGAAACCATTATCCATTACACTTCTCACACAACTAAGCATACATCTTCTGGTATTCCAAAACAGTCACCCATCTAGGTACTGACTAGACTCAATTATGCTTAACCTTGTACAAGAACCAGTGTTTTAATCTAATATGGCCTTAAAGTGGATGAAATAGACGGTGTATTGAGGAAGGGTCTTATATATCATTAAATACTTTTTCAAAAAAATATGAGGCAGTCTTTTATGCTGCCCAATATGCTAAGAAAGGCAATAGTATTAAGTTGTTTCTTTTTGATTGTCAAATTCCTAAAATTGTGGATAGCACCTTTTAAAAAAAAATCAGCATACTATAAGGACAGATTGTTTAGGGTGATGAGTGGTGGAAGGCTCTTGGTCTAACACATAACTTTTTAAGTACAATCTCATAACTGCAGTAAGAACTGGCTTTAGTTTTCAGTGGTTAGGAAAATCTAACCAAATAATGAAGTTAAAATTTACTTGTCAGAAAACAAAAAGCATTGTTGATTGAAATTAAACTCACTCCAAATATTAATATATTGCATGCAATGAAAGCTTTCTTGAGAATTATTGATGTCAACGTTTGTGTTTTTTGCTTTTCAACAAACGTTGTCAGGCAACAATAAACAGCAGTTATGATAAATCAATATCAGTTCAGAAAGATAGATTGATACAGAATTTGATATATGAGTTAAACAAGAGAAAAACAAATATGCCTATCATGTTCTCTGCTTATAAATTGTTTCTGAATTTTGTGTGCCTACGGAAAAATGTTCTATATTTTTAAACTAATGGCTTATAAGGATGAACAAACTTTACACACTAAATGCTATGCTTACCAGTTTATTTAATTATTCACTTAAGTAACTGATACCTGCAGAGCCTATATTTTATTTCTCTCCAAATGATAATGGTGATGGTAATATTAGCTGTTTAACTCTTCACTTCTTGGTGAGCGGGCTATGATCAAAGCGTAATATCTTTTGTCCTCATCTCTAAAGGTAATATTAGCTGTTTCCCTACAAGGAAACATTTGGCATTCATTGACCCAGCAACCAGTACTGTTAAATTTTCAGTTAAAATTTATAAAATCATTCTCTTAGATAATTTTTTAGAAAAACAGATTTCTCAAGCCCAGTAGCTGTTATCACTCTTTGTAGTATTGACGGGAGAATCCTTCTGAACCATTCATTTAAAGTAGTGTGGAATGCAAAGATCTTGATGTAAAAATATCTTGATGCCCAAAACAAAAGAAATTATGTAACTCCTTACTCTTTGATGCCTAGTTGGAGGCAGTGGGAACATCTATCATTTTTTATTTTTTCAGAAAATTTTCCAACATATCCAATGGTAATATTAGCCGGTTCCCTATAAGAAAAAAATTAGCATTCATGGACCAAGCTGCCAATTCTGTTCTTGTTTGAAATTTATAAAATCTTTCCTTTTAAAACACATTTTTTAAGAAAACATGTTTTTTTAAGTTCAGTAGTCCTTACAACTCTTTCCAGTATTGATTAGATTTTCCTTCTGAACAATCTATTTGATGTAGTATAGAATGTTAAAATCTTGATTATGTCATTATTTTCGTTTCAAGTTACATATACTATCCATTTTAGCTGTTGCTAGTCCTCAAGTGATATAGTTTCTGATATTTGGTACAGTTCTTTTTTAGTGGTTCTATAGTGCCAGTTCACAATGTTCAAAGAAAGATGATGTTTCCTAAGACCCTCAGGCTTTACTCACTCAAAGCCTTTTTTCACCATTGATCTTAGGAAGTCTTTGTATACAGCTGACAGTTTAGATATTTCTAACCAGGCTATGTATGGCATCTAAATAAAAGTCTCCATCTGAGAAAATTATTTAAGAACATGACTTGAATTTTTAGATTGATGTTTTAGTTTCATAGCAACTTACAGTATTGGGCGAAACTACCTGTGACGCAGTCTATTCTATGTTCAATTTACTTTTCCACTATACTTAATTTGTTATAGCTGATCCCTATGCCAATGTATCTGAAGTGTTTAGTATTTCTTGTATTTTTATGAGGAATTCAAGATAGGTGCCATCACTGCTTTCATTCCAATTCCAGATCATAGTTTGTTTTCAAAAGGTTTCAAAGTCATATGAAAATAGCAAAAATATACTTGCTCAAAAGTTATTGAGAGATCAAATTTCCTATTAGGAATGCAGAAAAGGGAGAAACTGTTATGTAATATCTAATATTATAACATTATTAGAGATAATCACTGGAATTATCCTTAGTTGTTGAAATCTATTGGGCATTTATTTTACAGACATAAAATCTGCAATTTATGCCTAACCTTTTTTGTATCACTTATGGTGGCGGTGAATTTGAATTTGAGTTCAGAACTCAAATTTTGTTAGGCCAGTTATCAACCATGGCTAGAGAGCCCAGTTTGTACTGAACATCTGTTAAATAGAATGAAGATTGTACTTTGCTACAGTTAGTAATGATTCTTTTCATTTATCTTGTTATATCATGCATTTCAAGTTGTTTTAAAGTTATCATTTTTCATTGGCAGTTGCAAATTAAAAAACAAAAAACAGTTCACACAAAATTAGGTCTTGATTTATTTGTAATGATTAGATGAGAGGTTTTAAACATTTTATAGTAAATGAGAAATCTAAGGAGCTTATTGCAGTCATTATTAATATGTGCCAATTATACTTTTAATGATTTTTTTTGTTGCTTATAGTTAAGTTTATCTAGTTATATGTACTGATGAACTACATTTTTAATGATGTTTTCATCTTGTTTATAGTCTAGGAGTGTCATGGTAGAATAATTTAATAATGTTTCTATTTTTGTTTACATCAGGATGGTTAATTCTCTCCTCTTGATTTTAAAATTCTTTAAAGTTAATTTTATTTACTTGTTAACAATATGATAAAGCTATATATAACTGTGAATGTTGGACTGTTTCAGCACATGCAGTAAAGTACCAAATGACCAAGATATGGTTATATTGATGAAAGCTGAGAAAACTATGGTCAGAAGAGGCAGCAAATGTAGAAGTTTTAAAGAGAAAATGAGTGATAAATAAACGTTTTTTAAAATAGTTTCCCAATTCAAGGCTCGAGAGCCATTCAAGAAATGCTAAAATGGTTATGATGTTGATGTTTGATATGAATGAAATAGGAAGTGTTACGAAGTGATGATTATGAACATAGATAACTATTGACCCTTGACTTGAAGATACTGTAGTATTCAGAGAAGCATCCATGTAGAAGTGTAAACCAAAAAGTAGCAGTTCTTTGAAGAAATTGAACAACTTTTTTTACATTTGTAATACAGAGGAAATTAGGTTGGTTTAAGTCTAAAGTAATTTTGTGTGTTTTATGTGTAAACATCTGATTTGGTAGAATTAAAGAATGAAGTGCATCTGAACATTTGCTTTAGAAATAGCAGGAGAGTAGAGAATGTTGGGTTTGAGTTTGAGTTTTGTTTAATGGCATATCAACCTCTGTGGTTTATTTAATGCCAAAAAAGGTATGATTTTAAAGTATTTTTTTTAATGTTCGGTTATAGAAAGTTGATTTAGGCAGACTTTAATTAATTTTTATTTTATTTTAGAAAACTGAAGACATCTAGTTTTGTATTCAAAAATGTATTGCTGGTAATTTTTTTACTTCAAAAATGTGTTATGGCAATAATTTCTTTTCCTTCAAAAATGTATTGTTGTTGGTAATATTTTTCCTTTAAAAATGTATATTTTTCTATAAAAATCTATTTTTATGTATATATTTCTATAAAAGTCTATTTGTATACTTTCATAGTGTTTTGACCCCAGTTTGGGGATAAACTATTTGCCCATAGTTGGGACCCTAACAGGTGCTACCACCCTGGATCAGGGTGAACTTGGGAACAACAGCCATTGAAAGGTGGTTTCATGCTTCTCACAATCTCCCAATCAGAGGCCTTGCTGCCAGATGTAGTTTACTGTCATACCCAGGACCAGTAAATGTTGAATTTGTGAGAAAGAGGCTACAGAGTGGAGAATAAGTCTTTCCTGACAAGACCATATAAACTATGATCTTCAAAAATTTAAATGTAACCTCAATTGCCATCATCTGTCTTTCTGAAATCTCTTCTTTTATTGTCCTTTTTCCTCATTAATTTTTATGTTCCTCTCAGTAACTCCTTGTGTTTTAGTGGCATTATTAGCTTGTCTGTGGTTAAATAATTAAAAAAAATTTCTTTAATTAAAGATTGAAAAAAAAATTATCTGATGCTGGTCAAGTGGTGGCTACTACATTTGAATACATACGCACATATACTTACTTCCCCCTGAACTCCTTTTTTATCTGTCTTATGCACCTGGCAGAGCCAGATTTAAATGAAGAGATGCCTTAGGTTATTCCACTTGAGAGGCCCTCCAAATCTTCCCCATTCTCATGAGTAGAGGAAAATGCAAAAGTGTTCATTTAAAAAATTTGAGAAAAGCCGAGGATGATGATGAATGTTTACAATTCCACAGTTGACAATTTCTCATCTAAAGGACATAAGACATTAAATACAGTCAGTTAAGTGCCATACGTGATACATGCCTGAGCAAACATATCTCGAAAGAGACATGACTGACTCGGCAGAAGATTTTCCCTAACAAGGTTGCCATTACTTTCTGCAGTAGACTGGTTGCCAACCAAAGCTATAGAACCCAATCTGTCCTGCTATTTAATCCATAGCTGGAGAGAAAAGAGACGGATTAATACTTTTCCCAGGGGTAAGTAAATGCAACAAATTCAACTAGAATTAAAACTCAGCTCTTTGATTTCTCGTTCTGAGCTGATATCCACTGCACCACAACTCACATCTGTTAAATACAGTATGTGATTAAAAAATGCATGAATGTTAGAATTTTAAAAATCTATAAAGAAATCAATGCTAGCATTGAGTTATCGATTTAAGACAGAATTATTCTGAAATAGAATGTAAGGAAACTTACTGAAGGGTTGTTTAGATTTTACAGTTCATTAGGACAGCATATGTAAGAAATGCCTATAACAGTGTTAAAAATATTATACACTGTTGCATTTTCATGTGACTATTGGCAACAGTAGACATTTCACTTTTTTCAGTTAGTTTCTTTATCGGCTAGAAAATCAAGCAGATACAAAAATTTAAATACCTGAAAAGTATTCTAACAGATGACAGTAAGTGCAACACTGAAAACTGAAGGCTTATTGGCATGACCAAGGTTACATTCCAGAAGCTGAATAGAGTATTGAGAGACAGGAAAATTTTATTGAGAAACAAAGAGTACTGGATTGTTATAAGATGTCAGCCCTTAAATATGGCCGCAAATGCTGCACAATCTCATCAAAGATGAAGGAAAGATTGGAAACAACCGAAATGTGGTTTTACAAAAAGATGCTAAAGATACCATGGACCAAACAAGTGAGCAACGGACGGAAATTTAAAAAAAAAACTAATTTTTTTTATAATCATATCGCCCCAAGCAAGGCATTTTACTGCCACTGTTTTGCAGAGGGTTACATAGGAAGAAAGTTATAAGCAAGAGTGACAGGTTATAGGGGGTGTCAGAAAGTGGGTAAGAGAAGGATTAGAATACCTGTGAGGGTGGAGTGGACGGAGAAGGGAGCATGAGAGAGAGGATGCAGGTTAGTGAGATAGGAGATGACTATTGACTTTACATTTAAATTCTTGGAGATTGTAGCTGTCGGGAAAGCAAGTAAATGGAAGGGAATTCCACAGGCGGGAAGTGCGAGAAAAGAAACTGATGGAGGAGAATTTGCATTTACAATTTATTGGTTTCACAGTGAAAGGGTGGGACCTAGTTGCTAATCTTGTGGCTCGAGTAAATTTATATATAGAAGGCACCAGTGAGCTAAGTTCCTCGAAGCAGAAACCGTGAAAGTATTTGTAGAAGAGACACAAACTAATACTTAATATCAGGAAAAGACAGCTGAAGTTTGTGGGATATGTAATGAGGAAGGCGGGTTTGGAGAATCCGATACTCACGTTACAGTAGAGAGAAGAAGAAACAGGGGAAAGCAACGCGTGACATACTTGATAGACTTGAGCAGTGGGATGGCAGAGCAGAGTTTGGCAGGAGAAGGGGTGTTAAGAGCTACAAGAGATAGTGAGAAGATCGCCTACGTCCGGAAGGGACACGGTACATACAAGAAGAAAATTGGTAACAGGTGGTTCCCCGTGGTCGAATGACAATAGCGACTGAACGCCGATGGTAGTTTAGAATTGGAATAAAGTAAGTTGTTGCGGTTTAACGCAGAGTAGACGCATTTAACCGTAAAGTTTACAAAAAGTCTAGGCTCTGGCAGAAGCAATATCCTTCTCTCCAACCTAGTACACACAACATTCGTCCACTGATTACCAACAGGTGACATATTTCATAGAAAAGAGGTCCTACAATCCCTGTACCTAAAAAAGACACGTAATAATTTATCTTTTTTTCTTCTGGATTTATACAATGTTGCCGCCCTTCGACCACCAGGTAAGCGAACACAATTTTAATAGCACCAAAGCTGGAGGCCACCTAGATTTTGTTTCCATAGGCTTCAGCCTAAAAGTAAATCCCGCACTAGCACCAGGAATTTTACCCTTGAACTCTTGAAACTTCAACTTTCACCTCATCCTTCTGTATTATTAAATGTTAAATAAAGATTCATTTTATCAACCTTCTGTGCATTTTCTTTTAGTCATTACACCAGGCTAGTATACACCGAAACCGAATATAGAGATATATGGTGAGAATGGACAGTGTCATAAAATAACACCGACATCTCATCCATAACTGATAAACTGTAAATCAACCTAAACCAGATGCGATTAATTCATTTTGTCCATTCTCCGATGCTGTGGTCATCATAACATACAGAAATGAAATACGACATTTACGCAACTAGCTGGCGACTTTAGGCGGCTACTCAGATCTGATAACTTTAAAAACATACACTTTTTCTTTCACTACCTTTTAAGGAGCTCATTGCTACATTTGAAAACAACCTTCCTTCACCTACATTGTTAAGAAGGCAACAACTACATTTGGATACATACATACATACATACATACTTCCTCTCGAAATTGGACTCTCTCTCTCCCTCTCCCTCCCCCTCTCTCTCCCTCATACGCCAGGACTTTTACACTTGAACTCTTGAAACTTGAACATTCACTTTATTGCTCTGTGCTATTAGTATGTTGCATAAAGATTTATTTTGTATTTATCAACGATTTGTACATTTTCTTATTAAATTATTATACAAGGCCAATATACATCCAGACTAAATACATCGATATGTAATGAAAACAGAAGATAATCTACTAACTCCCATCAGCAATGACCTTGTGTTGTTCTCCATAAGTAATAAACTCTCACGTAACTGACGCATATTTAAAAAAAAAAAAAAAAAAAAAAAAAGCTAAAAAAACAACAAAAAAAACCCCAAAAAACAAAGCAACACCATGTCCGACAGTGAAATGGAACAGATGTTTCCCGGTCAACTTCGTTCAACATGAGCTGTAGTCATAAAGCTACCTGCTTTTGTTGAATCCAACAAGTCAGCGTGGTTTTTCCATCATGGAAGTCTAGTTTAGCACTGTAGATACTAAAGACAGACGGCAAAAACAAATCACCGCATACTGGGGTCGCTTCCTCCAGATATATTTGGAAAATTACAACCAGTTATGCTTCAATCAAAAGTCTATAAAAAAAAAACTGTTATAAGCTCACAAAACCAGAGTTGCTCGAAAAACTGATATCATCTTCCAATATAGTGTCCTTCATTATATCTAAACGAGTTTATATTATTAGTCGCATTGAAGTTAATGAGGATATTGTTCGACGTAAGTTTAAACAAAGCCACAGCCTTCCATCAAGACATTGATAGTATCCTAAACCAACTGGAAAGAAGCTCATCAATTGTCACGAAAGTGATTGAAGGTGGACAGTTAGGATTGATTATATTACAGATCATCCTTTGTATTTTGAAGACTTCAAAATGAATAGCAGGAGCATCCGAACAGATATGGCAACAGTATTCAATGCAGGGATGAATCTGCAAAACGGATTCTGACAAGAACTTCCCTCCTATCTTGACTTGGACCTGCTGGGACGTCGGGAAACTAATTCGGTGGAATGTGTGAGCATCCACTTATCTGCATATTTTTGAAGTCGCTGCTCGCCGAGAGGCTAAAAAGATTCATTTTGTTGTTGACATAGAAGCTGCCATATCAATCATAACTAAGAAAGGCTTAGATTTTGTCGTTATATACCTAACAAATACTTCTATTGTGACCACCAACGAACAAAAGAATGAATGCTAGGGACTAGCTACATTAAATTTGGCAGTACACAATCTCAGACACGAGTTCGTTTGGAGGTTTGTGAACACAGATACCACAAAACTTCTGAAACCATTTCGAGCTGACAGTCTACTACACAAACAATACTGATCGACACAACAACTAACAGTCAGTCTTTAACGCAAAGCCGACCTTTGAGATTATGAACATCGTAGCGGACCAAGATAACGCTGCTGATACGACGATATATATATAATTAAAGAAAATATTTAGCCATAGTTTCACATCATTGCAACCCTAATGCAGCAAAACCCAGTGCCGGTGCATACTATACCTGAATTCCAAGACCGGGGAAGAGGGCCCTTGGGCAGCGCTTTGTGAACATAGTTATCTTACCAACATTTGATTTTTTTCTACCTACATTTATATACGTTACAAATTAAACTATGCACAACTGATTTATAAAGGATTAAATATTTTCGTCGATTTTGACGTCATTATGTTTTGTTTTTTTTCATTCAAATCCGTCAATATTTTCGCTCATGCTAAGTCTCGAAAAAACAAAAACAACAACAACAAAAAAAAACAGTAAAATTCACTGTTTTTTATCCATAATGTTGAATAGGTCAAGATTATTCAGTTTTTTAGCAAGAAAAATCTCAACTTGATCTTCAAAATTGCCGTAAAACATTGAGTTATTTAAGATCGAATGATCTATTATGACAGGTCTAATTTGTATTTGGAAAATTGAGATGTAGTAGATTGATTAGATGGATTCAGTAGAGTCCCACAAGGCCCTTGCACCGGGTTTGGCAAAACCAAACGTGTTTCATAGGATTGATACTTACAACCTTCCCACATTTTATGAACCTCGACTAGTGGCACGGAAAATTGACATAGTGAAAGAGGAATTTAGGAAATTTCAAAAGTAGAAATAATATCCCCTTGAAAATTAGAATGGAGTTCAGCCATACACATAGTCAGTTAAGTGCCATACGTTATACACGTTTGGACGATCATGTCTCGAAAGAGACATGTCTGACTAGGCAGAGGATTATCCCGCAGTAGGTTACCATTACTTTCTGCGGTAGACTGGTTGCCAGACAAGGCTATAGAACCCAATCTGTCCTGTTATTCAACCCATAACTGGAGGGAAGAGACAGATTAATACCTTTCCCAAGGGTATTTATGCGTAAGTGAATACAAAGAATTCAACTGGAATTCGAACTCGGCTCCCCGATTTCTCTGCCGATAACCACTGCACCACAATAGGTTGCCATTACTTTCTGCCAATTACCTAAGTCAAATGGTACATACATACCTGTAGGTGGCTACAGTCATCTAAATTCAGTAATAAAAATACATTGGTACCAAATGCCGAATATAAATTCTTTATCCTCTAAGCTGTGTGATAAATCTTTTTCAAAAATTAATTAATCACCTGCTTATCACCAAGTGCCAGTCCACCCTGACGATATACACTAAACAGCCATTATAACACCGTTTGTTTTATTCGAGTACAATTACATGGCTTCCGGACTGCGAAGCGAATCAAGTACATTTCAGCGAATGACTGACAACATCTATGATTCCAGTTGTCTATCTATATGCATCGATGGCATCCTAATCTTCTCGGACGGCGAAGAAACTCATTCTAAGCACCACGACAAATTTCTACAAAAACTCACGAAGTGCGACCTTAAAATTTATCTTTCGAAATGTCTGTTCGGTGCTTCCGAACTTGAATTATGACGGTTCAGCATTTCCAGCGACAGTATTAAACCCAATGCTAAAAAAACAAAACAAAAAACTTACTGACTTTCCTCCTCCAAACAACTCTAAATTATTACTTCAATTTGTGGGAAACGCCAATTTTCATAGGAAACTCGTTCCGCATTTTAGCGATATGGTTTTCTCGCTCACTGAATGCATACTTGTGAACCAAAAATCGAAAAGCTTAACACAAAAAACGAAAGAGATGGAGTCTGTAGAAACTAAAATAAAAGCTTTATCAAGTGTAACTGCTCTCGCCTCGTCTGGTCAGCACTCACTCGCGTTGGGGTCATTGCCCTCTCTCCCTATCCCCTTTCTATTTCCCTGGTAGCGATGGTGGGGGATGGCTGTGAAGCAAAGAGTTTGACGAGGCCATTCACGTAAATATGAGTTTGGTGGATAACTCTGCGCGACGGAGAAGCCCACACAATCGTCCAGAAGCGCCTCCTTCGCGGCTCAAAGGGGTTTCAGACAGGCACGATCTGGAAAACATGATTGCATCAGGTTGTCGGTGTTTGGTCAAAGTTCGCTTTTGTTTTGTCTTTTAATTTCCCTTAAAAATCGGTATGAACTTCCCCTACAACCCAACTGCTTTCCTCTGTCCCTTTTTCCCCCTCAATCTGTCCTGTGAACATCAGGTTTTCCAAGCATATTTCTGTAGAACCACATTTCTGTTGCTTCAAGTCTCTTCATATTTAAGGCGACTATCCGGCATTCGCTGACACAGATGAACACAGATATGACGTAACAGTTAAATACTCTTTTCTTTGTTTCCAAACAAATATTTGTCTCTTAATATTCTGACTAGTTTTTATAAAACATCTTTGACTATTCCAATACGTCTTCCGGCCATTTCCTACTGGAGTTCATCACAGATTGGATGTACTTTTGAAAAGCAGCAGCCAGATATACTTGGTCAGTCTTGGCAGATTTATTATTGAGGCGGTAGTAAATGGTGGTGTCATTTGCATAAATGCATAAATGCCTACTTTGGAACTGATTACACCAGGAAGATCATTGATGAAGATTAGAAAAAGCGTTGAATTTAGTATAGAGCCTTGAAACGACTTCAATATAATACGACTCATGTGTTTCTGAAGCTAAAAACAGGGAAGAAATTACATCCTTGATTTACTCAAGAATGTAATTTTTTGAAACTTAGGCACGTAAGAAGAATTTTAATTATCTAATTAAGATGTATCCTAAATTTCAGTATTTCTAATTGTCATCACAAAATGTTGACACCTGATTAAGAAAAATCCATGCAAACATGTATAAAACTTAATTTTATGGTCAATTTTTCTGGTGTTTTTTTATCTGTTTGAATAAAGCATTCAAGGACAAAGTTCCGAAATAGTTCTTATAGATTGTTTGTTAGAGTACTGTTGGAATGACTGCGAGTCGAGTGTATTGATAACACCGGCTCTTCTAAAGAAGGAGGTCTTAACCGCTAAATAGAGTCCTTAAAATTGAAATTCGGAGTTGTCATTAGAGCCTGACTCCAGCTGTCACTGACCGACCGGGCACGTTAATAAGTAGGCTGGCTCGGTCACTTGATCAGCTCTGAACGCAAACTCGTTTTGGGAAGAAACATGACATGCATCATTGAAGTTCAACTTTTTTTGTAAATCGCTCTCTTCTCATTGGTTATTAAATATTTCTTACTCTTTTTGTTTACTACAAATATTTTACGGGCAAGTGCTCTAAAGAGATATTCCCTGATGCTCTGACTACATGAATTTACGCGTGCTACTAGATAGGTATCTAGATCCCACCCTATTATCGTTGAAATAGTTAAAATGTAATCGATTCTTCTACTATAACAATTTTTTGCACTTCCTGCCTGTGAAACTCCCTACTGTTTAATTGCTTCCTTGATAGTTACGATCTCCAAAAGTTTAAACTGCCATCTTTTATCTTCTTGAATCCCATCCATCTTTTATCCTTTGTTCGACACTCTCTGTACACTGTTTTTTCTCTCATTGTAACAATTGTTAAAGTGGTGAACCCGACTTGCTTAGAGTGAAATGATTAAATATAAATAAATAAATAAATAAATAAAATAAAAATAAAAACTGTACAAGAAATCAAGAAATGAGTGAACCTGCAATCTCCAATTTCATGTCCAATCCACAGGTTGCCACAGTCAAGGTTTGATGCTTTTTCATTCAGATGGTGTACGCAATGTCCAGCAAGTTTTAGTCACCTTTCTTTGAGAGAAAGAAAGAAAAACTTTCTTGGTGACATAGCCCCTTCAAAATAAATTGAGGGTCATTCAGTGTTCGGCTTCCGGTGAGAGACGATTCCTCTATTTTGGTGAGGATGCATGTGCTGCAATTATACAGCATACTGCAGCTAAGAGTAACTTCATTTTTATGGTTCTACTAAGGTTTGATTTTCAAATGGGGTGACGTTTATCACATGCATTCCATGATAATGACTGACTGTGAAGGGTTACTTATCCATGAGACGAGATATCTGAAATATTTGCTTTATTTTATGAGTGAGCCTGTCTTCCCTGTGACCCATCCATAGGTCGCCACAAAGTTTTGATGGTTCCTGGAAGTTTCTGTTATCCTTTGATATTTTCTGGAAGGATGGAGAGATAACCATCCAGAACTGCATTGGTGACATGATCCCTCCGACATACATTAAAAGTCGTTCTCAGCATTCTTGTCTCGGTTCCGCCAAGAGAGGATTCTTCTGTTTTGTTAGAGACCATGAGTACAGACTTTACAGTACCCATGAACAATAACAACTTGATTCATTTGCTGAAGTTAGATTTTCAAATGAGATTGAGCTTATGACAGACATTCCATGCCATAGATTTTCTGACTTTGATATACTTCTGAAGAGTTACTTATCCGTAAGATATCTGAAATCGCTGACTCATTTTATAGGTTTTTCCAGATCTAGATTTTAGTTGAGTTTGAATTTGAGTTTTGTTTAACGGCATATCAACCTCTGTGGGTTATTTAATGCCAAAAAGGTAGGGTTTTAAGGTATTATTTTTAATGTTAGGTTATTTTGAGTAGGTTGAGTTAGTCAGATTGAGGATTTTTTTTTTTTTACTTTAGAAAACTGAAGATGTCTTCTAGTTTTGTATTAAAAAATATATTGCTGGTATTTTTTTTTCCTTCCAAAATGTGTTATGGTAATAATTCTTTTCCTTCAAAAATGTATATTTTTCTATAAAAGTCGATTTTTATGTATATATTTATATAAAAGTGTATTTTCATACTTTCATAGTGTTTTGACCCCAGTTTGGGGATTAACTGTTTGCTCATAGCTGGGACCCTAACAGGTGCTACCACTCCGGGTCAGGTTGAACCTGGGAACAACAGCAATTAAGAGGTGGTTCTATGCTCCTCCCAATCGGAGGTTTTGCTGCCAAATGCAGTTTACCGTCATACCCAGGATCAGAATTTAGTTGAGTTGCAGGAACCATCCTTCAACTTTTTTCCAACATTCTGACAAAACCAAACTTGAGTGCAAACATTCTTCATTCGCATTTTCTGAGTATGTTCTATCATCAGAAATCAACGCAATGTCATCAACAACGTTTAAATCAATGGTGACGATCGAAGTTATTATTCTGCTTAATCTTCTTATATGTACAATATCCCTGCAGGACGTAGACGATCATGGCCCACCACATCTTGCTGGTCTTCGTAGCACTTAATGAATGTTGTCTTTCTGCTATTTTTTCCAAACTGTTCTGCTATCCATTTGCTCAAGCCAATTATGTATGTCACGCGCTTCTTTCCCCTGTTTCTCTTTCACTATCCGCCCTGTGAGTATCAGATGTTCCAAACCCTCCTTCCTCATTACGAGTTTCAGAAATTTCAACTGCCTCTTCCTGGTGTCAAGTATAAGTTTCCTTTTTGCTTTCATTCTCTTCAAAACCTCATCGTTGCTCATATGTTCGACCCATTGTATTATTAGCATATTTCTGTACAACTACGTCTGTCGTTTTGATTATCTTCTTTATCATTCAGAAGATTGTCCAGCATTTGTTTCCATACAGGAGGACAGATATCACATATTCTTTCCTTTGTTTTCAATGAAATTTCCATGTCTCTTAATACTGTGCTTAGCTTTTGGAATGAGTCTTTGGACATCCCAATACGTTTTCGGATGTCAGTGTCGCACTTCCCGTCCTCTATTAGAACACATCCCAAGTATTAACATTTCTGCACCTGCTTGATTTTAGTATCCCAAACTTGTAATTGGTATTTTAGGCTCCTCTTTTTTGCTGATGACTCTGCATTGTCTTCTTGTAGTTTATATTTAGTTCTTTCTTCTTGCTTTCTTTCGATATACTTTATAGGAGGTTTTGTAGTTTCCTTTCCGTGTCTGCTATCAGCACTGCGATTATGACCGCCAGTGATGAATCCTGGCAGGATTTCTAGTTCTCTCAGAATTGCCTCGTTGCTTAGGCTCAATAAATCTAGAGAGAAGACACATCGTTGGTTTACAACACTTTCTTTTGTTTATCAGCTGAACACATTTCCTGTCCATATGCAGGCGGTTTGCTGCCAGTATAGATTCTTGATTATACTAATCTCTTTCCTGAATATGTCTAGATTGGGTTACAGTGAGAGAAAAGACTGGATACAGGGGCATTGAAGAAATGATAAAAGATTAATGGGATTTAAGAAGATAGAAGATGGCAAATGATGTTGCATCTAAATTTTTGAAGATTTTATCTGTCTTGGAAACAAGTAAACGAAATGAAATTTGACATGCGGGAAGTGCGAGAAAAGAGACTGTTATAGTAGAAGTGACAGTTACATTTAACTATTTCAGCTATGCCACTGCCCGGCCGGTCACTGTTGGTTTCGATCCAGTCAGCTGGTCATAGATTGACTCTGTTCATGGTGATCTCCCTTGTCCCACGTTGTGTTGATTAATGACAAGGTAGTCACATGAGTTTTCCATTAGCTGCTTCTCTGCCGAACTAAACCAAACCGGGAAGCGTGCACACAATTGAGTAATAAAAGAAAGAAATATAGCACCAAGAAAAATAAGTGGACCGACGTCTGAAGTGTTATGAAATAACGTCTTTATATACAGAGAATAATTCACACAATAGTCTTTTGGATAATTCCCAATCCCTGCTTCTATCAAGCTGGTAACGGAACGGAAGTCTCTCAAGTAAATTGAATTATTCTCCTAAGCAATAAACGAGAAATCTGGCTAGCCGTAGCTCGCTGCTCCGAACAGAATTCTAAGTTCGTCGTAAGTCAACTTGATTCTTGTTTTCCGGAATGTTGCGGAAATTGCCGAAGTACTGGGTTATGGGTAGGTTGGCGCGGTTCGTCTTCGGAATCGAGTTGGATTTCTTGTTCCGAGCTGGATCACTCTCACCAAAAAACTCTCCATTTGGCAATTTCAAACTTTGTCTGCAAAGTCTTTTCGTGTCTGTCTTTAACTCTGGTTGGTTGATTGGCGACAGGCTTCTCTACGGTCGGCACCTTACGGCATGGCAATTATCTCTGTCTCTTTACTTCTTCAGTTGGGAACTGTCTTTGGCAGGCGGCGATTTTTATATGGTTGGCACCCAATTGTGTGGCAATTATCTCTTTGTCATTACGTCTCTGGGCCGGGAACTCGAACTCTGACACTCGAGCTGCAACTCCAACTGAAAACTGCATTCACTTGGCGATCTCAAAACTTTGTCTGTAAATTCTCTTGTCTGTCTAACTCGGGTTGGCCGGCATCAGGCCTCTCTACGGTTGGCGTCGTTACATCTCTGGGCCGAGAGCTGACTGGAACTCCAACTCCAACTTAAACTTTGTCTGCAAAATTACTTCTCGTCTGTCTTCAATTCTGGTTGGCCATTTTACGACTTCAACCCCTTTCGGTCGGTCAGCGGCAGGCTTCTCTACGGTGGGCGCCCAAATGGCTTGGCGCCTATCTTCGTCGTTTCATCTCTGGGCCGTGAGCTGACTGGAACTCAACTGATTTTGGTCCTTCGGGACCCTGTATTTATGCCCATGCCATGGTGTGGGGCTGACGGACGCTGGGTGTCTAACCCAGCATCTCGGCAACCAACAGAATGCATTTTTCTCCAATCTTTGCAATTCTTTGTCTATCGCCTCTAATGATGAAAAGGGAACTTTCCTTTTCGATTTGAACACTGTTTTAATGTTGTCCTTTATTTCAAACTTCACTTCAGTTTGCGTACAGCAACCCAGTCCTTCCGAAAATACTTCCGTGAACTCATTTTTTAAGTCTTTTACGAATTTTTCAGTCTGCTTCGACTTTCCTACATTTGACGCATTCATCCTTCTGCAAAATATATTCATGGGCTTTTCCCATAAATTAAATAACACGATTAAATCTATACCAAATAGATTTGTATTATTTCCTAAAATCACAGATTTTAGTCTTGTGTACTTTGCCGTCAAATGCTACTTCGTGAAAAATTCACCTTTGAATTTTAATTTACCTGAAATGTCCCTTGCAATCTTTTTAGTTTGCTGTAACTCTGGTCGGCCTATTTTTTTCCAGGTATACTCATCTACTGTAGAGATATCACTTCCGGTATCTGGTAAACAAGTGACATGTCTTCCATTTATTTTTATGTCCACGTACTTTCTAGTATCTCAATCCTTTGTAACTTTCTTCATTACCACAGTATTTATCCTTTTGAACTTTCGGTCCCTTTTTTCCTACACATCTCCGCTTTGTGTCCCTTCTTCGTACATTCGAAGCATATTTTATCTCTAAAATAACATTTACTTGTGACGTGGTTAGTTTTGCCACATGGTTAGCAGTATGGTTTTCCCTTTTCGTGGGCCTGTTGCTTCACTTTATGAATTCGAGCAACACTTTTTTCTTCAATACAAACATCTGTTTTAATGTTTATCCGATTTTTGGCATTCTTCCGACACTTTCTGTAGTGTTATTTCTGCATCCTGATCCAACATAGTGAGAATCTTAGAACGTTTTTCCTTATCTTTCGGTGCCGTTAACCCTTGTCTAAATATTAAACATTTAAACATGTCTTCTTTGATATCTTTAATTTTAAACCGTTCGCATTGTGAGTTAACTTTTCCAGCGTACATAACAAAGTCTTCGTGTTCTTTTACGATATTTAAACACTTATATCGTGTATAGAACAAACTTTCCCTTTCTCCAAACATTTTCGACAAAATTTCGACCGTTTCGTCGAACGAAATGTCTTCAGGTTTTTTCGGTAAAATAAAGTTTGTGTATTTCATATTCTCCTGAGTTCCTATCTCTTGTAATAGAAGCATTATTTTTTTCGTCGGTCCATGCTTTACACCGTCTCGAAAAAACATCGATTCGTATCTTTTATAGTACGAAGGAAAAGTAATTCATTCTTCAGGATTGTATACAAATTCTGTAAGAGAGTTTGAAATATCCTCTGCAGAGAAGACTCTAGACCCTTCCTTCGGTTCGCCCTGCTTTAATACCATTTTTTTCAAAACCTCTTGTTGAAGTATGATTTGTTGTTGGAGATCCGTTTGTAGTTTTTGTTGGCTTTCCTGTTTTAATAGTTGTTGTTGGGGCTGTATATTTTGTTGATTTTGTTGTTGCATAAACTCTTGTTGAAGTATCATTTGTTGTTGGACCACTCCTCCCAGCGTCTTTGCAAATTCAGCTAATTGTTACATATTTTTATATGCACAGCTGACAAAGAAGTTATACTCTTCAGCAACGTAGTTTTTTTTTATAAGGGAGTAAAAAAAACTACTTAACTTATTTTTCTTTTCGCATCAACCTTTCCAAATTTAAGTCGTCAATCCAATATATGACTAGAAGTTACTGCCTTTTCTTTTTTCAATTGCGTAAACTTCCAAATCTTAGTCACCAAACTGACATTTGGCGAGCTTCGCGTCAATGCCGAGTCTTTTTTTACCAATCTGATATTTTGGTGAGCCCCACGTAATTGCCAAATCTTCGTCGCCAATCTGATATATCCTGGGAAGGAATATCAGAGAAAAGGATAGTGTAAGAATAATACTTAACACTGAAGATAGATTAGAAGAGATTTATTATACAACAGTACAATAAACCAATAGACGTACAAGAACAGTCAACGAATAGTAACAGGAATAACGATCAAGTAAAAAATGCCTGCCTATGACGTATGCGTCCGTCTAGTGACGTATGCATTATTTAGCTGTCCCTCCCAGTAAGGGCAACATATGACACATGGTCAGTTTATAACTGGGCTTTCCGCGCTATATGGCCCAGCCAAAAAATGTCTGTCTAATATTCCCCAGTCGTGCTTCTACTCTTCGGCGGAACCACGACTGGGTTATTGCTCTCTGCTCGGAAGCAGAGAGCGCCCTTTACCCGAAGGCAGAGGGCTGACAGTGTCATAGATCCGTCTAGTGACGTATGCTGTATTTACTAGCCTTCCCACGCAAGGCCGGATGTGACACATGGTCATTTTATAGTGGGTATTCCCGGCCATATAGCCGGGCCAAAAAATGTCTGTCTATTTTTGCCGAGTCGTGGTTCTACCCTTCGGCGGAACCACGACTGGGTTTGTGCTCTCGGCTCGGAAGCAGAGAGCGCCCTCTACCCGAAGGCAGAAAGCTGACAGTGTCATAGCGTCGTCAGACGAGTGACGTATGCTGACGTATAGTCCCAGTCACAGTCTTTTATAGACTGAACCATATCCATTACGGAGTAGGATAGGATGTTCCTCTAGAACAGTAAACAAAAATTAATTATTGGTTTTATTTTTTTTTTTAAATAAAATATCCATCTGTGACGCGTTCGTTTTGGAAAATTAGGAAATTTAAAGTTAAATTAATCTGATTTACACAAGTATTACTTGTTCATATCATGAAATTTAGAATAAAAGTATTTCTTAATCACCGAGGTGCGAACTGAGCAAGGTGCGGATGAAGGATGACAACCAGATGTCAAATTTCAAACAAATTGTATCCATTGGGATCTAAAATCTTCAGATTTTTTTTTAATTTTCAATTTTTCCACCATTTTTTTGACCGATTGACACATTTGTAAACAAAAGATAATTCTTGGTTTTAAAAATCTTAAATTTTAAAAATCTTTTTAAAATCTTTAAACTTTACGATATACATTTTTCACTCGTTGTTTTTGGAAAATTATCAAATTTAAAGTTTAATTAATCTGATTCGAAACATATATTACTTGTTTGTGGCATAAAATTTAGAATAAAAGTATTTCTTAATCACAAAAGTGACTCGTTGACCTTTCAAGTAGGCAATGACAGCACCTGTTATCAATCATTCCGGAAGTATGGTGACTAACAGTTGACATAACAGAGTTTAATATATCGTAAGGAAAACAATCCTTAAAACATGTGACCTTTTAATGATGATTCTCTTATAAGTTTCCATAAAAGAAAATGTGCAGTTTAACATAACAAAAAAAATTAGAAATTATTTTTAAAATTTTAATTCTAAATGATTTATATTAATCTTTTAATTTTTTTTATTTGTAAATAAATTCTTTTGTTAATGAATTAATAACTGAAGACACTGAGTAACTGGAAGAAATTTAAAAAGATGTTTGAAACCTTAATCAGCAAAGAAAAAAAACAAAAACAATTCTTATAAAAATCCATTATTCATCGAATTTTTTCTTCTTCAGAATAAGATATCCTAAAATTATATTATTTATAAAATCATCTTTTAGTTTATCTACATTAAAAATAGCGTAGTTTTAATGCATTTGATGTTACTGTTTTTATAAAACTGAACTTTATACCTCCTCTGATTTACAGTTACTTACTGAAAACACTCATATCTGCGTAGCACACAAACAGTTCTGGCTTCAAATTCGATTTCTACATTGTCTCAGAAACCCATTAAAACAAACCCCGAGTTCCACTTGCTAAATACTGTTGTCTGATTGGTCCGTAAATTGATGTGTTATGCGAAGTTTGGTTTCGCTATATAAATCGCCGAGAAAGTTGAATTCGTCAGAAGGACTTATAGGCTGCTTCTCACTAACCGTCACATCAAGTCCTTGCCCCTTTTTCTCACACATTGTCGGCCAGGAAGAAAGAACAACCCGTCAACGTTACGATTACTACTACGGAAGGGAAGAGAGAACATCACAGAGCTACTAACTAACCAACTCACTCTCCGAGTGACATATTTGTTCCAACCATCCGTCCCTTTCTCTCCAAGGACAACTGCTTTGGGAAACCACTCATCTCGTGAACATTACATACAATAACAGACAGCCAACCTAAAACAAATTCATACTAAAGTCTGGCGCCAACCAGCTAAGAATTAACTAATAAATAAACAAATTGGTATAGATAATGTATTTCTAGAAGTTTTATGCAATTAATTGTAGTGGTGGTGGTGGGGGGGGAAGAGATGTAAAAAATATTTTAGCAAAATTTCCTAAAATAATAATTGCATAAATAATTGCATTCATTTGTGAATAGGTTCTGAAATTTTCATTAAAATCGGTTGATTTTTGCAAGAATGACAACAAAATTTGATCTTTCCTCTTAATAATAGCATAAACATTTTTTGATAAAACTTTGTTTTTATTAAGTTTGAACCATTTTAACATCATGCTATGCTGTTTTTTCGGCAATTGCGAGGAGGTACCTAGTAGGTACCTCCAATTAATCGCTAAAAAACAGCATGAAACAGCATAGTATGAATAAAATAGTTCATAAACTTAATAAAAACTTTTTCCATCAAAATATTTATATTATTATTATTATTAAGAGGAAAGATCAAAGCAATTTTTAATTATTTTAACAAATTTTTTTAATCCCTGCTAACATTTTCGAAATTTTGATAGAAAATGTTGTTTTTATAATATTTGAGTTAGCGGCTAAAAAAAAAAAAAAAAATTGCGACTGTTTTACAATGGGTAACGTAATAATGAAACAACCCACTTTTTTTTTCCGGTGACAAACACATTAATTTGGAAATTCTCGCAAAAATCAAATAATAGTCAGATTTGAATGAAACTTTCAGTACTTCATTCACAAATGAATGAAATTATTTTTGAAATTATTTTTTTAAATATCTTGGTGAAAAAAATTTTTTAACTGTTACCTCCCTCTACGTAAATCCATGAAATTTTAATAAATTTTAGTTAGCTGTAAAAAAATTTTTTATTAGTTAAATGCAGGACTCATTAGCAGTGATTTAAAGAAAGTTGTTAACACTCTTTTGTTGTTAAGGCAAATTAAATATTTGTTTTATGAACAGTTGTTGTTTAAGAGAAAACAGATTTGCATTTTGAAGTAGTGTTTATTTGCTTTGATAGTTTCAAGCACACAAGGGAAAATTTGTGCTAGGCCCATATTTTTTTTTTTGTAGAATTTATTTATTGTCAAAATATAGTCTCGTTAAATGATTTTTTTCTTTGCAAATTTCACTTGAAGCAAGAGTTTTGTCTTTTTGGTTAGCACCCCCTAATTATCTAGAAAAGGTCCAGTGGTGGAGGGGGATAAGAGATTTGAAACTCCCGCTTCTGTATTCTTTCTTTTTAGTTAATAAAATTCAGTGCTAAATAAATACCTAAATGAACTAAAAGGAATTTGTCGTGAAGAATAAAAAATATTACCCAAAAAAACATGCAAGAAACGTGTAGGTGACTACTCTAAACGCCTACATGCTGTAATTAGCAATAAAGGTTACGCTACGAAATATAAGTAGTTGATTTAATAAATATATTGTAAACTTTTACGTCATTAAATATTGGTTTTTCTTTTTGGGATATTTTTATTTTTTATTGAGTATTTTTTAAACTTTGATTGTTTGACTAAACGCTTAAATATGTGTATTATTAGCAGTAAGATTTTTCTTAATCTAACCATGTTAGGAATACCGAAACATTTTTTGCAATGTGCGGCAAAACTTTAACGTGGCACTATATATATATATATATATATATATATATATATATATATATATATGAACATGCGGTATAGATATAGAAGAATCCAAAAGAATGCCCTGTACATAAAGTGGTAGGATTTCAATACATATAGAAATTTTGTAACATATTTGAATTAATACATTTTTGTTTTCAACCGTTGCTGATGAAGCGAGAATTTTCTCGCTGAAATGGCCATTCAACGAAATTAAATTTCGAATTTTTTTTACTTTATATATTTGGCTCTGTAAATAAATAATACTATTTACATCGATCCCGCCACCTTGATCAATTTTAATATTAATTAAATTAATATTGGATCGGGTTTGGGGATTTTATTTATTTACTCATCCTTTTTGTATTTTAAAATTATATATAAAGGATCATTAGGGGTTTCGGGTCATTCAACATCATACCCCCTCTCCACGGTCGCCCAGTCCGTATTAATCTCGATCTTTAACTGGTGCGTACTACCCTCGAACCCCTTGATCGAGGGAAGGAGCCTGGTTGCAGTACTTTGTGACTATCACTATCTTATCAACATTTTCTTTTCTTTTCTATCAACATTTATATATTTTACAAATTAAACTAATCACAACTGACTATCGAAAGATGAAATATCCGCGGATTTTTACGTCATTCTGGTGTTTGTTTTTTTTTTGTTTTGTTTTTTTGCTTTTTATTCAAATCCGTACATTTGTTAAAATTGCGCAAAACATTGTTTTTTTTTAAGATGGAATGATCTATTATGACATATCTCTAATTTATATATAGATAGATAGATTGTATTTATTTTCAGTTTTTCTACTTGATTTATTCATCTATATTGCATATGATCGATTACACTGGTAAAAAAATAAAATAAAAAAATTGAAATTGTGTCGAGACACCAAACATCTGTTTTAGCTGAATCTGAAAATGACCTTACTTTTTCTTGCTTAGTATCGTTTTTGCTGTACAGAAATACCTCATTTGTGAAAACAAAACAAAAAGAAAAACTTTTTTTTATATCTTTTTACGTATATATGATATGGACCGATGGAACTATTTCTCAAAGTAAAAAATCATAGAAACATCTCAATTCGTATTTAAAGCAACGAATATTGGTCTACTTATGGAGAAATACTATTTTTCAGTAACTATCAGACCCTCAGTCTTTAAAAAAAATAACACAATTGAATATACCAAGACCAACAAGTATTTTCATCAAATCATTTAATAAACCAACAGCAGAAACAAAACCTTCGGGAACATAAGAACTAGGGTAAAAATTTCTCTTGATTGTCATGTTTAATGTCATTTAAGTCCCTTTTGATCCTCCAGCAGTAATCAGCCATCATTCGTTTGTCCCACTGTCCATTGTTTTGATATCCTGATAGAATCGTTCTCCTTGCTCATCTCTCACATCACCACAACTATCCGGAAAGTTATTAACCTTAATATTCATATTATAGCGTATTACTGATAAAGTTTGTCAGTTAATTTGAATTTGGGCAATCAATTAGAAAAATTCGGTACTTCTATTTTAACATTTTTGACTCAAAAATACTTTCTTATAAAAATAGTTTATTTTAGGTGGTTTCTCGACCTACCTGAAAATTGATGAGTTTCTACGACCTTCGGTAACTAAAAGTTGTGATCAGCCAAGATCTCAAAATGATTTTTTTTCGAAAAAATTAGCAGTTTCAGTACAGCAAAAACGGCAGCTAACCATGAAAATCTAAGGTCATTTTCAGAACCAGCACCATCGAATTAGCTAAAAAAAAAAAGAAAAAAAAAAGGGGTTTATTGGCACCAAAAATCTTATCTAGTGTTATTGTACATAATTAGGTTACAATAACATTTGTATTTTATATAAATACTACCTTATGAAAATTGACAAAGACAAACAAAGATTCGATGACTATTTACATTGTTCGGACTATTGTCTTCATCTTTATTGCTATGTTTACGGCGTTTCGGCCGTTGTATGCTCCGACCTTCTTCAGGTGCTAGGAATTTCGAACCGAACCCTTTATTACGATCACTAGAGTATATAATTCTCATTCCATGTGCGATACCACTTCTAGTACCCCTGTAGTTATCTTCCTTTAACTTAAAGAGTTTAGTTATTTGTTCACCACTGCTGTGGTCTGGTATTGAACTTGTGGGGTTTCATACATTGACACCCACACACACACACACACGCATGGTCACTCGCCGTCCACGTGATGACTGGTTCTCGCCAAAAACGATGCTAATAAAAGCGGAAAACATCACGTGGTACACTAGTTAGGATTTCGTCTTTTTTCAGTCCAGTCTTTGACGGATTACTGACAAAATTTACCTTCTCCTTCTGACTTACCCGCTTTCCTGCTAAAGACTTTTTTGTATAGCTAAGTTTTGAATTTTATTTAATTTTTTCGTTTCCTTGTTTTGTTCTATTCATTTTATTTTCCAGCTTTTTGTTACTTTATTTTCGTATTTTTTTTCTGGCCGCCATTTTTGTTTTTGTTTAGGTCGGCCCGTGTGACTTAATTTTTTGTTTTCATTTTACAGTTTTTGTTTTTGCCTTACGTGATACATTTATTTTTTGTTTAAACTTTATTTTTATTTTGTAATTTTCTCGTGACTTGTAACTGAATATCATCTGATTTTCTCCACACTTTAACGTTTTCCTTTCCAGCCCCTCCCCATATTACTTTTACGGAAGTAGCCTTTTAGGCGACCCTCCGCTCTTTTTGTTTGATTTATTTATTTGTATAGTTAGAAACTTTATTTTTTAAAGTTAATTGAAACCTATTAACTTTTAATGTTCACACCCTCCCCCTATTTTTTTAGTAGCCTTTTTAGGCGACTCTTTCGTTTTAATTTTTGAGTATTGTTTCTCGTTAACGTGTAAAGTTTATTTTGTAAATTTTGTAAAGCCACTTAACGTTTATCGCCTTTAGGTGATTTTTTTGTGTTTTCTTTGAGAAACCTCTCAAGATGTTAGTTTAAGGCTATTTTCTTTTCTTTTATTTTGTTTAAATTGTTATTTTGCCGCTAAAGGCAATTTTTTTCTTAATTGTAAGCCGTTTTGTTATTTTTGTTTGCCATATTAGGTTAATTTTATTTTGCCATTACTGTTATATCTGTGGTTAAATCCGTTATTTTGTGCTAACCTTGCGAGGTTTATTTGTTTTTTCGTTCATATATTCCCCCCTATTTCTCCCGCTTTTCCCTCCCCTCCCTATTCACATTTGGATTTACGGAGGAAAAAATATATTGGCGACGTTGAGTTGCTTAATTTAAAAAAATGGCCGACTCAAGTCGGTCTGTGAAGAAAAAACTGTCATTTGACCCTCCTTGGAAGGGTCCACCTGAAAAGAATGATGAGTCTTTTCCCCCTCTAACTGTGGAAAATAAGGATCAACAACAAGAGAAGACCAAAAAAGTTGAGAGCAAGACTATGGTGGCCGAGAATGGCCAAAAGGATAGCAGTAATAACGAGACAAAAAATGATAAAGACCAAACCAAAGATATCGAGGCCGGGGAATCGCCCTTGGGCTGGAAGTCCCCACCAAAGGTAACGATCAATTTGACGGAGTTCCTGGAGAAAGCCAAGAGTTACGCTCACCTTGTGACAGAAGGTGGACTCTTGGAGGATCCCCAGGAATTAAGAAAAATTTAAAAAAGAATTGTGTCAGTCTTTGTGGTGAACAAGCGTTCGCGCAAAATTTGTCGCTCCACAAAAGACAGTGTTGAAGACACTGCAGTCCAAGGAGGTCAAGCCCTTACGGATCGTAAAAGGCGCGGGCTTTTTCATGTGGGACGTGCTGCTGCCCACGCCGGAAGACTGCCAAAAAATGGTAACGAAAGATATTATATCATTATAAGAACTGAATATCAAGGCATGCGTAGGACCAAGGTGGCAGTGTACGAGGTCCCTCCTCAGGTCATCGGGGAGCATCTCGCAGCCTACTTTTCTCAATTCGGTGAGATTGTAGATGCCTCCTGCGACGACCTGACCGGGGGATGGTCGTTCGATATCATGATCAACCGTGAAGCCTTCACGACTATCCCCAACTGTCTTGACGTTGGGGGCCTGAGCCTACCGGTAATAGTTTCCGGTCGCAAACCCAAATGCTGGAGGTGCGGAGAGATTGGTCACCTCTCCTCCTCCTGCCCAGAGAAGAAGGCCTCTGGAAGCTAGGCCCCTGAAGACCAAAATACCCCTCTGGCCGCTTCTTTGACAAAATCCGTCCCGCCTGTTGTGGGCATGCCAGCAACCAGGACCGGTGTGGTAGTACCCCCGGTTGGGTCAAAACATCGGCCCTCATTCCCCGAAAAGCCCTCACCTGCTACAAGTGTAGTACCGGAGAAGGAAAAGGGGGAATGGCAGGTTGTTGGTAGGACCAGAGGGAAGCGTCAAGCTGCGGGACCTCAGTCCCCTGATGCTCCAAGGACTAAAGGCACGTACAGCCCCACTCCCTCTACCAGCAAGAAGGGCGACGCCTCGGCCTGGTCTGCACCATCAATTGAGGAGATGCGCAAAGCATATGATCCGGGATACGAGGGCATGAAGAAACTACAGAAGCTAAAGGAGGAACTGGCAAAGAACCCAATACGTCCCTCTGTCTCTGCCCCGTCCTCCCCTGGAAAAAAGAAAAGCCCCCAAAAGTCCCACTCCTCACAGCCCACTCCAAGGAAATCTGCTCCTCTTAGTAGAGACCCCAGCCCATTCCGAATACCAACACAACCAACCCCCAGCCCCTCTCCCAAAAAGCTGTTACCGCCACCTTCAAAGAGGCAAAGGAGCCCCACAGCAGAGGATAGGGAGGCTCGGAAGAAGGCGACAAAAGCACCCTACTTAATGGGGGAAAATATTTGCAAAATTTCTCCAGCCCAGGAAGATAGGGCCAGGAACTTTGGCAATAGGATTAGTAAATTAAAAGTCCTATTAGCCATGAAGAAGTGTAAAGAAAAAGATATCGAGAAACCCAAAAATTTCCCTCATGCAAAAAGAATTCTAACAGTTGTAAGAACAGGAACGGGTACAGGAAAGGTGTGGGACATGCTCCTGGAAGCGGAGAAAAACATCAAGATGTCCCCAACTATAGTAACAAAGGAGGAGGAGTCATTACAAAAACTAAAAGAATGTTGTGTAGGACGGGTCCCAATTTTAGTTCACCCCTCCCTTTACAGGGCAATGAAACTAACTTTTCCTTGGGATGTTGGTGGCCTCTCTCAAGATGGCTCCGTTGATAAAGAAATGGGCAAGGGATCTATGGGAGAGGCTGTCGGCATCCTTTCCCCGTCCATGTTCTGTCCAGAAACTCAACCCTAATCTCGGATCACAATGGCTCTTTGGTTAGCAAGTCTGAATGCCCGGGGGCTGAGGTCTGAGTCTCGGAGGGTGAGACTCACTCATGATCTCCAGCGCCTCGGTGTGGATGTTTGCTGTTTACAGGAGACCCGGTTTTTAGCTGGCGACTATGAGGGCATACTGTCTAGGGATTACGATCTCTATTCAGCATGTTTTGATGGTCGTTCTAGAGGTGTCTCCTGGCTAGTGAGCAAGTCATTGGATGCGGTGTGTGCGCTTGTCTTCGCGGATCCAGCGGGCAGGATTTTGTGCTGGATATTACCATAAAGGAGAAGTCTTTTCGGCTCATTGGGGTTTATGCGCCCAATAGCAATGCGGAGCGTCCTGCTTTGTTTCGGCGGCTCAAGTCGTTCTTTGGAACATCGAGGCGGGTAATTTTAGCGGGGGATTGGAATGCCGTCCTTGACCCTGAGAAAGATCGTATAGGAAAAAGATCGGGTACTAACAACCCGGATGTGAAAGCATTTCGGGAATTTATCGATAGGAGTGATCTTGATAAATATCGAAATGAGCACCCCCGGGAGGTAGTGTGGACTTGGACTAATAGGGGCAGCTCGGATTCGAAGGTATGCGCAAGCTACCTCGACCGAGTCCTAGTTAGGAGAGTCGACGTAGGGCTCTTAGGTTGTCCAAGTTTCCATTCGATAGTTTACACGGATCATAGGCTCGTCCGGGTTCGTGTAAACTTAGATAAGCCTAGGGTTAAGTTCGCTGGATACTGGAAATTGAACGCGTCATTATTTGATAGCCAAGATTTCCAGCAACAGCTATTACTAACACTAAAGCGGGAATTGACGGGGGCTGTGGTTGGGAATAAGTGGTGGGATTCACTTAAATCCAAAATTAGGTCGTTTGCTGCCGACTATAGTCGTCGGCTCAACTTAGCTAATTTAGCGGCGCAAACGGCGATAGAGAAAAAAGTCGATCGGGCAGTGAAATCCCGTAATAGTGGGGACGCAGCCTTAGCTAGGGCCGAGCTGGCCTCATTGCATATCAAGAAGGATCAAGCTCTGGTAGTTAGGGCTAGGTTAAAAAGAATGTCTCCTGAGGCAACGAATATGGCCGCACAATTGCGTGTAGAGGAAACTAGGCAAGCAGCCAATCGGCATATCGAGGATATCACATTGCCGGATGGACGCACCGTGACTACAAACGTGGGTATATGTGGGGCTTTTCGGGATTACTTCCAGGATCTTTTCACCAGGGAGCCCGGTCTGAGCTCTGCTCAGTTCGACACCTATTTGGCTGACTTTCCCCGCCTCGAGGCGGCTGAAGCAGCTAGGTGCGAGGGGCCCATAACAGAGTCGGAAATCTGGGATGCGCTGAAATTGGTTGGCCGGGACAAAACTCCAGGATTGGATGGTCTTCCCTACGAACTGTACTTGAGGCAGTCGTCTGTTTTTGTTCCTCTGTTGGCGCTCGTTTATAACAACTGGATGGAGCAGGGGTCTATACCTCGACGCTTCACCAGGGGTGTAATCAAGTTGCTTCGCAAGAGCAAGGGCGGTGGGGGTAGCATAGATAATTATCGGCCTTTAACGATGTTAAATACTGACTTAAAGATTTTTGCCAAGGTCTTGGCCCGCCGTTTGCAGGCGGTCCTCTCTAGTCTGATTGGCCCCGAGCAGACTTGTGCTGTGAAGGGCAGGACAACCTTCATTTGGTACGCCTGATCATCGAGAAAACCGACACTGAAGCCGCGCTGATCAATTTGGATCAGTCCAAGGCATTCGATAGGGTTGACCATCGCTTCTTGGAGTCTGTCCTTTCCGCCGCCGGTTTCGGGCCGTACTTTCGCTCCTGGATCCGACTGCTGTATGAGTCCCCCGGTGCGCTGGTGGAAGTGAATGGGGTAAGATCGAAGCCCTTCACATTATCTCGCTCCATTCGTCAAGGTTGTCCACTCTCGCCTTTGCTGTACGTTATTGCGTTGGAGCCATTCCTTCGCAAGTTAAAGGCGAATCCGGTCCTTCGCGGAATTTCCGTACCTGGTGCCACCACCTCGGCCAGGTACTCCGCCTATGCTGACGACGTTTCGGTTTTTGTGTCGAGCAAAGCCGAGATTGACGAAGTTAGCAAAGAAATCCGATGTTATGAGACGGTGACAGGGGCCAAGATCAATCGCGATAAGTCTGTTGGCTTGCGATTGGGTGCGTGGAAGGGAGTTTCTCTTCCCGGACCTTTCCTCTGGACGGACGGGCCGATCAAGATTCTCGGCGTCTTTTTCGGTCCTGATCTCCAGTTGGAAATGAATTGGTCGGAGGTTCGAGAGAAGGCCGAGCGCGCAGTTCGTCTGTGGACTCGGAGGAATCTTTCCTTAAAGGGGAAGGCGGAAGTATGTGCTTCGCACATCTACCCGATTCTCCTTTACCGACTCTCGGTACTTCCTCTCCCGTGTGCTATTCGTTTGGGATTAATTCAGCTCTTGTTCTCCTTCCTTTGGGGAGAAGGCAAGGCTCCCAATGTGCGTCGCGAGATCTGTTGCCTTCATCCATCTGAGGGCGGTCTGGGCATGCCTAGCGTTGAGATTCGTCAACACACGCTTCGCATTAGATTCCTGGATCGAATGTGTATGCTGGCGGATGAGAACGGCGCCCTCGTTAAAGAGGACGTCCATAAAAACTTTCCATCCTTGAGAAGTGTGCATTTGTCGGAGGAAGAGGCCCGCCGTATTCCTCGTGGCGAGTGCTCCTTCTATAAAGAAGGTCGTTTGGCTCTCCAGTTTCTCTTGCGGGCTACGGATGGCCTCTCCAACGCCCAAGCGTTGTCTCTTAGGGCATTATATCGGGTGTTAGTTAGGGGGGCCGTTCGAGATGAACTGATTGGCGAGCTCGGGCTTACGAAGCAGGAGGCTCGCTCCATATGGCCTTGGGCGCCTGGGTTGAAATGTCTCACTAACGATGAGGCATCACTCACCTGGCTGATGATCCGAAAGGCTCTCTGGATAGGCAAGAAACTTCATGTAGCGGGCCTAACACCGAACTCAACCTGCGTGCGTTGTGGGCTGTCGGCGGAATCCGTCGATCATGCCTTCTTCCACTGCAGTGTTGTTGCTCCGCTATGTAAGTTCCTTGAAGATCTCATGGTTCGTATGCTGCGTGGAAAGTTCTTTGTCCTTGAGGCTAGTTCTGTTTGTAGCAATGTCGTACCTCCGTTATCTAGGGCTGAGCACTATGTGCTCTTTTGCTTACTAGGTGTTATGCGAGTCGTGATTTGGTCGACGCGACAGAAGGAATTCTATGGTGATGAGAAGTTTACCTCTTCCCAACTGATCTTGTTCTTTAAGCATCAGCTTAAAGTCAAGATCAAGACGGAAAGGAAACGACTCACTCCATCTGAATTTGGCAAAAGGTGGGTGAGTCTTGCGCGTCTCTGTCGAGTGAAAGGTGCTGACCTGGAGTGGTTGTTTGATGCTGGTTAGGCATCAGGATATTGGGTGTGCTGGGCACAACATGTGCACCCCTTCCCTGTTAGTTTAGAGTAGGAAGTATTTGATTTTCTGTTTTCCTCTTTAAAGTTAACTTAGCTAGGTTATGTTTGCTCATTGACCCCTTTTTTTTGTCCCCAGTTTTCTTTTAGTTTAATCCCCCACCCCTTCCCACTTTAGGTGTTCAACAATGTTAGTTCTCCGGTGGATGCGTGGCGTCTTTCGTTATTTTTCAAGTGTGCTTTTCGTTTTTGTTATGGTGTTTAAATGTGTGACTGATTGTGTGAGTGATTGCTGATCGGATAAGTGGTATTATTATACTCCTAAAGCCACGCATTATATTTCGTCCGGGGAAGTGATTTTGCTGTCACAATATTAAAGTAGTGGGGGGCTTTTATTACTAATATGATTTTGTTTAGTTGCTTGTACATATCTTATCTTCATTGGGGTTTTTTAAATGTTGTTATTTTCTGCCCATGCCCTCCACTCAAAATTGTACATATGGGAGTTAATTAGGACTACATAGAGAAGCTGAGGTATTGTGGTGGACGTGGTAAGAATGGTAAGTAAAAATGTGATGTTATGGTGTAAGGTTTATTGTAAGTGTGTGAGGGTCAACGAAAGTGAATAGCTAAGTTAAATTAGGACAGTTGAAGACCAGCCTCCCCCATCCCCGTATTCGGCCTTGTGCCACATTTTTTGTATTTTATACGAAAATAAATAATGTTAGGATTTCGTCCCAGGACAAGAGCAAACATGTCTCCCTAACTCACACAAACACACGCGCACTAATTGCGGGTAGCAATTAGTGGCGCAAATTTCTTTTATTTTTCTTCTCCTACATTAACACTATGCACATTAACTTTCATTCAAACAGGACTTTACATAAAATAACTTTCTACACATAAATTTACAATTTTTCCAACCTTCGTCAGTAGAAATCCACAGACTACTACATTCGCATGTAAGTCTCTCTCTACTCAACGCACACACAGACACAGAACTTTGTCTTCTGACTTTCTTCACCAAGGATTTGAACTTTGAACTCTTTACGAAAATCTTAACAATTGTTACAAACCTTTCTTTCAGCTAGAGAAAAAACTTCATACATCTTATTTTGTTTCTACGAACAGAGGAAGGGGAATGACTCTTTCCTTTTCACTTTCTTGTGCATGCTCTCTCAACCCCATGTAACCTTTGTCAATACATTGTTTTTCTGGTTACTTTCGCCTTTTTGTTCTTTCTAAAATCCTGCTTTAAGATATGACCAAGGTTACGTCGAGTCGACTCATAAATCTAAATTAGTAAGTGGACGCTTCGTCCACCATAAACTCACAACTCTTTGGGTTAAAACATCACATTGCAGTTATGTGTGATTAAAAAAAAACATTAAAATGTATAAACTTTTTATTCATTGATTTAGTCTTTATAATTAATGATGGTTATGATTTGAAAATTATTCCTATGATTTCAGAGTTTTTACTATTATTGTCTGTTATTGTTGTTGTTGAGCTTTTAACGAGTCGTGACTGGTGGTTATTATTAGAGATCATGCAACTGCATGCCTGCTTTATATTCCAGGACGTTCCTCAGTATTCTGGTTGAGTAATCTTTATCTGGATGGTTGCATGCCTTCACCGTTTTTTAATGGTTTTAATATTTTCACAAGATTTTCATTAACTATGTATAGTATATTTTTTCTTTTTGCATTCTTTTATGTCTTTTGCTTTTTGTTTTCTTTTTATTTAATCTTCTCTTTTTCCTTTCTTTTTTTTTCACTTTTCTTTCTTTCTTCTGTTTCTTTTTCGTTTTTCTTTATCTCTATTTCTGTGTTCTTTCTTTCCTGCCTTTCTTCAGCAACTTTCAAATTATGGAGATGAGCTTTTTATGGGGATGAACGAAAAATACACATGTTTTTTATGTTTAGAGTTTTAAGCTGAATTAAGAAATATATGGGTCTTATATTTAACGATTGATCATTCAATAATGCAATAAATTGCCTTAATTGATGACATATTATATGCGATTACATTTTAATAGTAGATATTAAAATTTAACAATTAAATTAAAAGAATGTTAACAACTTTCTTTCAAAACAACAATTCGTGCAAATCAATTTTAGCAACAAAATTTATTTGCTTTTTTTTCCAAAAAGTTCATCAATTCAAAATTCGAAGATTGAAAATCGAAAAGATGAGAAAAAGGAAACCCTAAAGCTGGCGAAGCTGGTTCTGAGTCCTTTAGACAAAATATTCTGGTTTAAATTAAACGTTCACAAATGAGATAACATTTCAGATTCAGAAAAGGCATTTGAATAATAATAGGTGCCTCCATTCATTTTCGATTCAGTTTTAAATTTAATTTTTAAAAATAAGTTTTTTAAAAGCTTTCATTTTAGCTTTAATTGAAAGCTAAACGATTAAATGTGCTATTTCTAGTAAGCAGAATACTCTCTGCTGGTGTATTTCAAATAGAAAATATATTGATTGGAATCTCAGCATTTTTAGAGTTTTCAAAATTCATCATTTTTTCGTCCATTTTGACAAGTTTGTAAACAAAAGTTAATTCTCAGTTTTAAAAATCTTGCAAAAATAAATTATACGTCTATGCGACATTATTTTTAAAAAAATTAGTAAATTTAAAGTTAAATCAATCTGATTTATACAAGTATTACTCGTTTATAGCATGAAATTTCGAATAAAAGTATTTCTTAATCACGGTGGTATGGAGTGATTGATGTGTGATGACAGTCAGATGTTGTGATAAGCTAAGTATGGTTGTCCAGAAGTTACATAATTGTCCAATTTTTTTATCCTGTAAAGTAAAAAAAAAACAAAAAAAAACAAACAAACGTGACCTTTTAATAATGTAACACAAAATACCATACTTAAAAAAACAAAAAAAAAAAACTTATACACAAAAAAAGATTGATTATCTTAAAAATCTTTTGACTTGAAGATTTGTATTAAACTTTTCAATTTTCGATTAGTAAATATAGTCTTCACTTAATATTAACCTAGCCGCAACAAGGATTTTAAAAAATTTTAGAAATATTTTTGAAACTTTATAAAATATTATAATAAAAAAAATGAAAAACATTCTTGTAAAAATTCAATATTCATCGAAAAAAAAAAAAAAAAAAAAAATTTTTCAGAAATTGACCTTAAAAGCAATTAAAAGCTTATCTAATCAGATAATATAGTTTTATTGCATTTTTATTTTACTATTCGGAACAGATTTTCGGAAAAACGACCATTTGTTTGAAAAAAAGAAATATATGATTTACATTCCACAAGAAGTCCTGCGCTTAATTAATAAAACCAATTTTCGATACAAAAAAAAAAAAAAAAAAAAAAATGTAATTTCTTGAAATTTCATGAATTTACATGGAGTTGGTAACATATAAACAATAGTGTTACCAAGATTTTATAAAATAATGATTTTAAAAATAATTTTATTCATTTGTATAAAAGTCCTGAAAGTTTCGTTAAAATACAATTATTTGATTTTTGAAAGAATTTCCAAATTAACGCGATTTTCACCGGAAAAAAAAACGGCTTGCGTAATACATTATCCTCTGGTAACAATTTAGTTACCCGCTAACGAAAAAAAAAAAAAAAAAAAAAGAACAGAAATACCAAAATTTCGAGCGTGTTAGAAAGGATTAAAAAAATTAAAATAATTAAAAAATACTTTGATCATTCCTTTTGATGATAACAAATATTTTGACAAAAAAACTGTTTTTATTCAGTTTTTTTTTTCTTCATGCTATGCTGATTTTTCAGCAAATTATTGGAGGTAACTAATGAAATAAAAATAAAGAGACATTCTCTTTCGATATAATTCTCGTAAGTTTTTAAGATTTCCTCTCAATATTAGCAAAAAGGTAATAGAAGCAACAGCGGCAGCTGTCTTCTTCATCCGATCTGACAGCCTTTCTCTTGTAACTAGCATCCTTTTTTCTTAATGACAGCCTTTATACGCCTGAGACGATCAGTCCTTTCTGACTTTCCCATTTATATAGTAAACAATTAAATCAAAGAATAATGTCATTGGGGGACGTATACTTTATTCCCATTGGTTAAAAACTCGAGTATCACTATCTGATCAAACCTCGTTCGTTTGCAACTTAAGATTTAGCGGGTTTTTGACAAGACCTGAGTTGAGCCTGTATTTTTACATCATTACCACATAAAACGTCTGTCTTCATTTTAGTAGAATTTTAATAAGCCACCCAGCTTCATTCATGTGGTTTCATTTTCAAAGAATACTTTTTGTAACATCATTATAATTTTTTAATTAGTTTTTCATACAATAAGTTGTATGTTTTTTTTAATAATTTTTATGCATTCCAACATTGTATTATTAGTTTTTTTTCTTCAATTAATTGTAATGTGACCTTCTTTTTAATTAAAAAAAATGTTCCATACGAGAGATATTTTAATATCGACTGAAAAATAAACAGACATAACTGAAAACAAAATAACAACTGCAAACATCAAAAATTATTTTATCATCCAGCCCTTACACAAAGGCATTTGACAAAGTACACCACAAAGATTTCTTCGATTTGTTAGGCAACCTCGACATTTTCAGAAAAGACGTAAGTATATTCAAGAACCTAAATTAGTAGCAAACCGCTTGCATACGGATAAAGTGATTTCAGCAGGTATACAAAAATAGAAAGGGGCGTAAGATGTGTTTACTCACCGGTTCTATTCAACTTATACAGCGAAACAATTCTGAGCAAAATAAAATCCTTGCCATTGGCGGCCACCATCTCAACAATATAAGATACGCGGATGACACGGTGCTGATAGCAGAAACGAAAGGAAAATGCAGGACCTCCTACAGAAGGTAGTAAGTGAGAAGAAAGGACTGAGCATAAACTTCAAGAAAACTGAATGTATGGTCATCAGCAAAAAGAACACAAAATGCCAACTACAGGCCGGAAAAACTAAAATGAAACAAGTAAAGAAATTTAAATGCCTGGTAAGCGTTCTGACAGAGGATGGAAAGTGAGACACTGAGATCCGAAAACACATTGGCATGGCCAAGGACGCATTTCCAAAAGAGTCAGGAAAATCTCATTGGGGACCAAGAATGCTAGACTGCCATGTGATATCTGTTCTTCTGTATGGCAGAGAAGGTTGGACGATCTCTTCAAGGATGAAGGAGAAGCTCGAGGCAGCTGAAATGTAGTTCTACCGGAGAATTCAGAGGATAATATGGACCGAGCACGCGAGCAACGACGGGGTGTTGGAGAGGATGCAAACGAGAAGCAAACTGGTAAATTTTTGTTTTGTTCCCCGAAGGCCTTTACCTCTTCAAAGCTTTCTAAAGCATCTTTAATTCCGTGCAAATGTACATGCTGAACTCAAATCGATAATTGCTTATTGAAGGAACCTACCTTTCTTTCATGGTATCGGCCATAAATACATCGGACTATATATCTCAGTTACCGTTGTCATCTCTGATTCGCAATTACTCCGCGAATTGTTCGGTTTCGGAACTCATTTTGCGCATAGGGATCGAAAAAAGGACGAAAATTCGTAAAACTACGCGTGAATTCAGTCAGCAGTGAATAACATTTTTGAACCGTGGTTACGGGGTGAGATAAACAGCGACAAGAAGTTCCATATTTTTCTGCTCGATAAAATGAAAATAAAAGGTATGTATCTTCAATAAACAATTACCGATTTGAGTTCAGTATATACATTTGCACAGAAATTGGAATGTTTTTGAAAGATTTAAAGGGATAAAGGCCTTCGGGAAATAAAACCAAAATTTACCAGAAAACTTATACTTAACATCAGGAAAACACAGCTGAGGCTCCTAGGACACGTAATAAGGAAAGAGGGCCTGGAGAATCTAATACTCACAGGACGGATAGAAGGAAAGCGAGACAGGTGGAAAGTAGCGCGAGTCATGTTTGAAAGGCTTGAGCAAATGGATGGCTGAGCAGGTTTGAGAGAGATACCAAGGGGAAAGATAAGAGCGACAAGTGACAGGGGCAAGAAGTGGAAGTTCATAATCGCCTACGTCCTGAAGGGACACGATACATGAGTAAGAAGAAAATGGGTCGGATCTCCAGGACATATGATGATTTAACTGATATTTATTAGTTCATATTGACGTCTCCGAGTTCAGATTTTTATTTCATTTATTAAGCAGGGAGAGGACTACTAGAAGAAGGAATTTAAAAAAAAACAAAAAACAAAAAAAAAAACAATCTTTTATATAGCGTGGAAAAGAGAGTAAAAAAAGTTTGTTCTGGCGATGATGGTAAAAAAAATTATGATGAACTTTGTCGTTCAAAGGTAAGTTTATTTGTAAATGCCCTTTTTTCTTTTATATATATATATATATATATATATATAGAGAGAGAGAGAGAGAGAGAGAGAGAGAGATAATATACTTTTAGTTTTAATCCAATTGAATAAAGAACGTTATATTTTTTAGCCTATCATTGAATGAATATTGAGTCTTTAATCTTGTCTGTCAACCGGTTCTTACAAATAATTTCACACACATGCTAGGAGTGGCAGATTTAGTATTTCACTGCAAATCACATGTAGATATTTTTTGACTTACAGGGCCGCAGTATTAATGGGTGTCTATTACTCTGTAGTGTTTGCAGTGGTATGTGCACTTTGTAAAAAAACGTCAATTCCGTGACGGACTTTGAACGTTTCATTTTTTTTATCTTTTACCCGATTCCCACCCTAGAGACAGGTTGTTTCATTGTTGATCAATTTGAGTTCGTTATTTTTATAATTTATTGATTTTTTAAATCAAGACTTTTTCATCAAAATTACAATAAAAATCTTAATTTCACATTGTGACATTATCATATGGCTTTAAAAAATTTTGAGACTAAATAAAAAGGCGTAAGAAAATTCTTAAATTGTTTTGACAGAAATGTTTGAGATCGTAGAAAATTTTCTGAAGAGACTGACATCGATATTTAAAACAAAAACACCTACTTAAAAAAAAACTTCTGTAGTGTAAAAAATAATAGACTTTTACTTTTCCGTTGATCGATAGTATCACGATTTATGCTATTGTAACTTAGCAACTATAGACCTCAGGAAAAGCCCTGATTCACCGATTACATGACAAATTTTAAAAAAATGTAATAAAAAAATTTGTGTGTGTGTGTGTGTAATATACACACACAAATTTTTTTACGAATTTAAAAATCCCTTGTAGAAAAATAGTTACTGTATACACTGTATATAGTGTGTGTTGACCCCAGAAATAAACTATTTTTCTACAAGGGATTTTTAAATTCGTGAAGTGTTTTTTTAAAAAAAAAGGTGGTGGGGGGAATGTTCACTCCGAGCGAACAATTCAAATTTGTTTCGTTTTTACAACTGAAAAAAAAAAAAAAAAAATACATTAAGTTTGTTTGTTGGTTGATTTTTTGTTGTTTTGTTGTTGTTTCTTTGATTTAAAACAAGTTTAACAAAGTTTCTCTCCACAATAAAGTATCATATTTTGAAAGTTTAAATTTTAACCCAGAAAAAAAAATTTTCAAAACGGGGTAATTTAAAAATAAATAAACTCAACCAATTCAGTATAAATTTTTTCTAAAATCTCTCCCAATTTTTAAAACTAATTTTCCCCGAGTTCTCCTTTAAAAGTATAAAATTTAGTAAATAGATTTAAAATTTGTATTGTTATCAAATAACATTAACAATAACTTAGATATTTTTTCTCACTAATTCAATCATAAAAGTTAAAACATTTTTTTTTTTTTTTTTAGCGGATTCTAATAAATCGTGGTGTAAAAAAGTTAAGCGATCAAGTCAAGATAGTGACCTGTGAATATTTTATATAATTACGAGAGAATGGTGAAAAGTTCGGCCGACCTAGAAATGTTATGTTCAATCATTGAAATATAGTTGGGGAAGTTAAGAAAATTGTTATTAAAAAAAAAAAAAATTATTCAAATTCTTTTTTTTCTTTAAAGTTTTCACCTGAAAATTTGAACACCATGTTTTGGTGAGTTCGAGCCTCAGTCGGTGCTCAACACTTGTTTTTTGTCAGACAGAATTAAATAAGTAAAAATGTTGTGTTTTTTTCTGATTACAAATCAACAAGTAGTTTTTTTTTGTTTTTTTTAATGAGTAGTTATTGCGCGTGTATTTGTTTTTTTTTTTTTTTGTCTTTCTTTTGGTTTCTTTATAAATGAAAAAATTAATTACATAAGTAAGATAAAGCTTAAAATTAAATGTAAAATAAAAAAAATATCCAAGTTTGCTTTTTGTAAAAATAAAATCATACTATTTCTATTTTCACTATTGAAGTGGAGTGGAGATGTCATTGTTTTTTGATTAACGCTACACGCCAAAGTTTGATTTAAAAAAGGTTTCTTGTTTTCTTATTCTTGTTTTCCTTTAAAAGTAAGAAATAAATTAATTAAAAAGAAATAACTTATAACTAATCGTAATCAAGAAAATCAGAAAAGTAATCCTACTCACCCTGATTGTAAGTGTAAAACCTGAGGTACGTACATCCAATAAGTGAAAGTAAATAATAAGAAAAAAATACAAAAATTATATTTTCTTCGGAAAAAAAAAGGACTATTGAAGAGTAAGACTATACCATTTCTGACAGGCAGAGGGGTGATCACTACACCTACCACTGTATGTTCTTTCCAACTCAACTTTTATTATGTCACGGACTAATAGGCATAGAATATGTGGGCATCTTACAAAACAAAAATAATAAAAAAACTGGATAGCAATTAAATGAAGCGAAAAAAATACGGATGCATTGACGGGCTATAATTAAACTGTTTCTTTTCTCGCTTTATCATCACATTCTTTCTTTCTTTCTTTTTGTATTCTTTCTTTTATATCACATATTGAGAATTTTACATTAACATGACGAACTGTTAAGGAAGGATGTTTTCCTGAAATTTAATTAAAAGAAATAAAAAAAAATATCAAGAGATATACAATTTTGGCAGGTGGGGACAAGAGATAAGCTAAGCAGGTTCTTTTTTATTGTTTTTTATTTTATAGATTTTATATAGTCAATCTCTTGGAGGTGGCAGCTATCAGTGAACTTTGTTTAAATTCCAAATCAGGCTGTGTGTTTTAAATTCATATTTAATACCCTTACCAAAAATCATAAACTACCTCAGTCAGTTAAGTGCCATATGTGATACACGCTTTGGGCAATCATGTCTTGAAAGAGACATGACTGACTGGGCAGAAGATTATCCCACAGTAGGTTGCCATTGCTTTCTGTGGTAGACTGGTTGCCAGCCATGACTATAGAACCCAATCTGTCCTATTATTTAACCCATAACTGGAGGGAAGAGATGGATTAATACCTTTCCCAAGGGCATTTGTACGTAAGTGAATGCAAGGAATTCAACTGGAATTCGAACTCGGCTTCCCAATTTGTCTTTCCGAATCGATATCCACTGCACCACAATGCACATCCCACCTCAAAACCATCTCAGACTTGTCAATTAAGGCTGTGTATTTTAAATTTATATTTAATGTCTTTACCCAAATGAATAAACCATCTTAGCCCTGTCAATTCAGGCTGTGTTTTAAATTCATATTTAATGCCCTTACCTAAAAGCATAAAACCACCTCAGCCCTGTCAATTCAGGCTGTATGTCTTAAATGTTTTTAATGCCTTTACCCAAAAGTATGAAACCATCTCAGCCCTATCAATTCAGGCTGTGTTTTAAATTCCTATTTAATTCGCTTACCCAAAACATGAAACCACCTCAGCTGTCAACTCAGGCTGTGTGTTTTAAATTTATGATTTATCATATGAACGTCATTGTCTTTCAGGTTTCTATCCTAGTTCCTACGCTTTTTCTGTTCTTCATCAACATTCTCCCTGATGTAATCAGATCTCAAGTATTCATCTACCTTGACGACACCACCATTTACTCCCACCTCAATAAGAAATCTACTGAAGCTGACAATGCAAACCTCATCACTGCTCTCAAAAATAACCTCCAGTCAGTAGTGGACTGTCGTAAGAAATGGCTCATAAATTTTAATGCTTCAAAAACAAATCTTCTATTCTTTAACCACCATAGACAATCTCTCCTATCCCTCAGCAGCATGGATCATGCTAGTCTACTTGATAGCAATACACTGCACCTCCTCAGCCTCAGTGAAAACAACCAAGTGTAATCGCAGCTTTTCCCTTACTGAAATGCATAAAACCACCACAGCCCTATCAATTCTGGTTGTGTTATAAAGTTATATATAATGCAAATACCCAAATGCATAAACCCACCTCTACCCTATCAACACAGGGTGTATTTTAAATTCATATTTAATGCCCTCACTCAAAAGCATAAAACCACCTCAGCCCTTTCAATTCAGGCTGTGTTTTAAATTCATATTTAATTCCTTAACTCAAATGCATGAAACCACCTCAGCCCTATCAACTCAGGCTGTGTTTTAAATTCACATTTATTGGCCTTACCCAAATGTATTAAACTATTGTAAATAGCCTTGTAAATTCAGGCTGCTTGTTTGAAACTGATATTAAATTCCCTTACTAAAATGCATAAAACCCTGTCAATTCAGGCTGTGAGTTTTAAATTCATATTTAATTCACTTACCAAAAAGCATAAAGACATGTCAGTGCTGTCAATTCAAGCAGTATGTTTAAATTCATATTTAATGCCCTTACCTAAAAGCATAAAATTACCTCAGCCTTGTAAATTAAGGATGTTTTTTAAATTTATCTTTAATTCCCTTACCCAAATGCCTAAAGCCATCTCAGCCCTATCAACTCAGGCTGTATTTTAAATTCATACTCAATTTCCATACCAAAAAGCATGAAACCACCTTAGCCCTATCAACTCAGGCTGTGTTTTAAATTCATATTTAATTCCATTACCCTAATGCATAAAACCACCTCGGCCCTATCAACTCAGGCTGTGTTTTAAATTCATATTTAGTTACCATACCCAATAGCATAAAACCATCTCATCCCTGTAAATTCAGGCTGTGTTTTTTAAATTCATATTTAATACCCATTTATAAAAACAATACCACCTTGGCCATGTCACTTAAGACTGGGTGTTTTAAATTTATATATAATTTCTTTACTCAAATACCACAGCCCTGTCAGATAAGACTGTATGTTTTAAATTCATATTTAATTCACTTACCCAAATGTATAAAACCACCTCAGTGCGGTCAATTCAGGCAGTATCTTTTAAATTCATTTTTAAGGCCTTTACTGAAAGGCATAAAATTACATCAGCTCTGTCAACTCAGGCTGTGTGTTTTAAATTCATATTTAATTTCCTTATCCAAAGGCATAAAACCACCTCAGGCCTCTCAATTCAGTCTGAATGTTTTAAATTCATGTTTAATGCCCCTACTTCTAAGCATAATACCACCTCAGCCCTGTCAGTTAAGACTACGTGTTTTAGATTGATATTTAATTCCTTTACTCAAATGCATAAATCTGCCTCAGCCCTGTCAATTCTGGCTGTATGTTTTCACTTCATGTTTAATGTCCTTACCAAAATGCATAAAACCACCTCAGCCCTATCAACTCAGGTTGTGTTTGAAATTTATATGTAATTCCTTTAAGCAGCAAATGCATAAATTGATCTCAGACTTATCAACTTAAGTTGTGTTTTAAATTCATATCTAATTCCTTTACCCTAATGCATAAAACTCTCTGAGCCCTATCAACTCAGGGTGCGTTCTAAAGCCCTGTCAATTTAGATTGTGTTTTAAATTCTTATTCAATTTACTTACCCAAAAGCATAAAACCACCTCAGCCCTGTCAATTCAGCCTATGTGTTTTAAATTCATATTTAATACTCTTACTTAGAAGTATAATACCACCTCAGCCCAGTCACTTAAGGCTTTGTGCTTTAAATTCATATTTAATTTCCTTACTCAAATGCATAAAGCCACTTAAGCCCTGTCAACTCTGGTTGAGTTTTTATTATGGGGACATACCCATATTACATGTGAGCTCACCCAAAATATATATATAAGTAGCAGTTCTGTTTGCAGAGTAAGAGTAAGAGTAAGAGTGTGGCAGAGAGAGTGAAAGTGGAATCTATTCCAGCAGATAACTCTGTCAGCCAGACTAACAGTCACGCTAATTGCTCATTGGTTTGTAGTACTGTCTTTGTAATATATTTGTTCAACACTTTTCCATCTTTGTGTCTTTATTTCTGGCTCCAACAGACCACAACAACTTGGTGGCAAGGTCACAACAGTTTTCAATTCATATTTAATGCCCTTACCCAAAAGCCTAGAAACCCCACAGCCCTGTCAATTAAGGCTGTGTTTTAAATTTATATATAATTACTGAAATGCATAAAACGACCTTTGCCCTATCAATACAGGGTATATTTTAAATTCATATTTAATGCCCTCACCCAAAAGCATAAAACCACCTCAGTCCTTTCACTTCAGGCTGCGTGTTTTAAATTCATATTTAATTCCTTAATCCAAAAGCATAAAATCATCTCAGCCCTTTTAATTCACTCAGTGTGTTTTGAATTTATATTTAATGCTCTGATTTAAAAGCATAATACCACCTCAGCCCTGTCACTTAAAGCTGTATGTTTTAAATTTATATTTCATTTTCTTATTCAAATGCATAAAGCCACCTCAACACTGTCAACTCAGGCTGTGTTTTAAATTCATATTTTCTTCCCTTATCCAAAATCATAAAACCACCTAAGCCCTGTCAACTCAGGCTGTGTTTTAAATTCATATTTTCTTCCCTTACCCAAAACCATAAAACCACCTAAGCCCTGTCAACTCAGGCTGTGTTTTAAATTCATATTTTCTTCCCTTACCCAAAATCATAAAACCACCTAAGCCCTGTCAACTCAGGCTGTGTTTTAAATTCATATTTTCTTCCCTTACCCAAAATCATAAAACTACCTAAGCCCTGTCAACTCAGGCTGTGTTTTAAATTCATATTTTCTTCCCTTACCCAAAATCATAAAACCACCTAAGCCCTGTCAACTCAGGCTGTGTTTTAAATTCATATTTTCTTCCCTTACCCAAAACCATAAAACCACCTAAGCCCTGTCAACTCAGGCTGTGTTTTAAATTCATATTTTCTTCCCTTACCCAAAATCATAAAACTACCTAAGCCCTGTCAACTCAGGCTGTGTTTTAAATTCATATTTTCTTCCCTTACCCAAAATCATAAAACCACCTAAGCCCTGTCAACTCAGGCTGTGTTTTAAATTCATATTTTCTTCCCTTACCCAAAACCATAAAACCACCTAAGCCCTGTCAACTCAGGCTGTGTTTTAAATTCATATTTTCTTCCCTTACCCAAAATCATAAAACCACCTAAGCCCTGTCAACTCAGGCTGTGTTTTAAATTCATATTCTCTTCCCTTACCCAAAATCATAAAACTACCTAAGCCCTGTCAACTCAGGCTGTGTTTTAAATTCATATTTTCTTCCCTTACCCAAAATCATAAAACCACCTAAGCCCTGTCAACTCAGGCTGTGTTTTAAATTCATATTTTCTTCCCTTACCCAAAACCATAAAACCACATAAGCCCTGTCAACTCAGGCTGTGTTTTAAATTCATATTTTCTTCCCTTACCCAAAATCATAAAACCACCTAAGCCCTGTCAACTCAGGCTGTGTTTTAAATTCATATTTTCTTCCCTTACCCAAAATCATAAAACTACCTAAGCCCTGTCAACTCAGGCTGTGTTTTAAATTCATATTTTCTTCCCTTACCCAAAATCATAAAACTACCTAAGCCCTGTCAATTTAGGCTGTTTTAAATTCATATTTAATGGAATTTCCTCCTTACTTTTGGGATACATAGGAAATGAGGGTGATTCGACTCTGTGGAAGTAACATTAAGTGTCAGAAGATGGCTTGGTTAGGCCACATAACATGGCATAACAGTCTCTGCAAGACCATCATGCAAGGCACTGTTGAAGGTGGATGCAAGCAGGGACAACAATGCAAGGGCTGGTCAGACAACATAGAGAGTGGACAGACATAACAATGTCAGAATTCCTAAGAACCACTGCCAACACATTATCCTGGAAATGGTTGTTAGTTCTTGTGTCTTTAGGTCCTTTACTGATAATTAAAGCAGTTAAAGGATTAATGATGATCATTATAATTATGAGTAAGTGTAAAAAAGATTAATTTATACATGAAAGTTAAATATTATTTCTGCATAACAAAATGCAATATTTTGTAATAAACATATAGAAAAACAGATTATGTTCGTGATATATATGAATGCAGACCCCACACTTTTAATAAGCACTTAATTTCTCTTCCACTTTAAATTCTTATGGACTGACCCTGTTGCAATTGCTTGCAATCTGTTTTTTTCAGTTTTATACCAAAACTTAAACAAAGGTAATCCATCACTATCAGGATTTCAAGCCCACAGTGTTTAAACCATGCCCAAATCAGTTCAGATCATGAAAGAACTGATCAATATGTATCAAAAGATTGGATTTTTCTCATGACACCACTTTTATTTGAACTTCTTTTCAGCAATGTTTATTACTTTAGAAAGAGATGATTAGAACTGGAATAAAACATATGATGAAAGCGAATTTATACATTTTTGTTCTTCAGAATTTACAACAAAAGTATTAAACATTGATTATTTACAAGAATAATTTTATATTTGTTTATTTACAAGAATAATTTTATATTTACAACATTCTAAAAATTCATACAATTATTTTCAGACTAATACAATGCAATATTTATTAATTTACAATTTACAAAATAATAAATATGAAAACAATTTTTTATTCATAAATTTATAAACATTTACTAAATTATTCAAATATGCAAATCAACTATATCAATAAATCCCTATTTACCATATTATAAAAATTGATATTTGTCTATATTTCTGAAATGAGGTAGTATATATATTGTTTACACAGTTCAAACTGTTGGAACTAACCAATGCCTATATCCACTGGTTTCAGTAACTTAACCCAAATAGTTCAATACCTGGCTACAGCAGTGGTGAACAAATAATTTAGAAAGTTAAGTTAAAGGGAGATAACTACATAGCATCTAGAAATGGCATCATACATGGAATGAAAATGATATACCCCAGTGATCAAAATCTTGGGCTTCTCGACAAGGTACAGCGGAGGGTCTGTAATGTGATTGATACCAACTTAGCAGACCGCCTGCAGTCTCTCTCTCACCGGTGTGACGTGGCTTCCCTGTGTCTCTTCTATAAATACTTTCACGACTTCTGCTTTGATGAACTTAGATCACTGGTGCCCCCCAGGTTCGGATTTGCACGAGATACTAGATTAGCAACTAGATCCCACCCTTTTACAGCGAAACCGATAAAATGCAACCGCAACTTCTATTCCAACAGTTTCTTTTCTCGCACTTCCCGACTGTGGAATTCCCTTCCACAAGATTGCTTCCCCGACAGCTACAATCTCTAGGAGTTTAAACGTAAGGTCAATAGACATCTCCTAACAAACTAACCCACTTCCATTCTTTCAAACACTCTTCCCACCCACCCAACTATCTATCACCCCCCCAACTTCTGACATTTTCTATATCTAACCACTCTTTCTATTTACCTTCCCCCATGTAGCCCCAAGCACAATAGTGGCAGTGGAATGCCTTGCTTGGGGTGAAATGATTAAAAAAAAAAAAGTTAAAAGATCCTTCCACCTGAAGAAGGCTGGAGTGTGGAACAGCAAAAACATTGTAAACATAACAATAAAGATGAGAACAACAGTCCGGACAATGTAAACAATATAAAGTTCAAATCAAGTAGCAATTAGCTGATGTCTTGCTAACCATTCCAATAAACATTATAATAAATAGTATAAATAAACAATATAATTGTTTATTATTTTTGTGATTAATTCTCAAGAACAAAGAAAATGTATAAATTTACATTCATGTTTGGATTTTATTCTAATTCTAATCATGGCTTTTTAAAAAATAAACATTGCAGAATAGTAAAGGTAGCTAAAATAGTAGCAGTGTCAAGGAAAAAGCCATCCTTTTGAAATACTATTTTTTGCAGGCATGAGGTTAAATTATCCTTGTAAATAAACATTCTAATAAAATAATGTTTAGAATTTTTGTTGACAATTCTTGAGAAAAAATGACTGTATAAATTCAGTTTCATATTCAATATTTATTAAAATAAAAACAGTGTCATGGAAAAAAAGTCTTTTTGACATACTGTTCTTTTTTGTGGGCACAAAACTCCATGTTTGCCAAAAAAGTTTTAAGTGAAATGAATATTCTTTTGAAATGTTTGAATTTGAATAATATGTCTGTATATATAATTGTGAATAAGAGCATAAGGCTGGTGCTTATCTCCTTTTGTGAAGATAAGTCATGTGGGTCACATGACAGCTACTTTGCAGGAGTTTTGATTGAAATGAATATTCTTTTGAGATGTTTAAATTTAAATAAAAGATTTTTATTTATAAGTATGAATAAGAGTGTAAGGGTACAGAAGGTGCTTATTTCTTGTTGGTAGAGATAAGTTGCGTTGATTTCATGACAGCTGCTTAGCAACATCACTAGATACAGTGCTGAAAGTGGCAGCCAAATTCAGTTACTTTTACAGCAGCCAAAAGAGAAAAGTTGCTTTCTTTAGCTTGAGCCCCTCATGACACTGTTTCCCTTTGTGAATATATTTTTCCCAGATATAGAAATATACACTAGCTCTTAGTCTTCAATTTGGAAAATCCAAAGACTAACTTTTTCCCATTCGTGGAATATGTCCTTGCCTTGTACATGGAGAAATCCAGCCTTTGACTATATTTCTTAGATGAGGTAGTATTTACACTATTGACATTATTCGGACTATTGTCCTCATTTTGCTTGCCATTTGTATGATGTTCCGGCCATTATACGCTCCAGCATTTTTCAGGTGGTAGGAATTTCAAAACCTTTATTACGATCACTGGGGTATATCATTTTCATTCCTTGTGTGAAGCACCTTTTGGTAGTCATGATTGTAATAAAGGGTTCAAAATTCCTAACACCTGAAGAAGGCTAGAACTAAAAATTGCTGAAACATCATACAAATGGCAACCAAGATGAGGACAATAGTCCAAATAATGTAAATAGTGTGAATCCAGCTTGTTTGAATCGGAGTCCCATGAAAAAATATGTTATATAAAATTTTCTCTGAGAACAAAGCATGTTTGTTATTCCTTTTCCTTTTAGCTATTCTGTTCTTTCTGCGAACTACAATATTATTATATCATGAAATATAATAATGCCTTTAAATGGGGAAATATAATGGGAGAATAAATATTTCTTCCATAGTTCTCTCCAATTATAAGAGAGTTGATTTACATATAGAGAGCTAGAGAGAGCAGGGGGGAGTCTGTTAAACTTTCAGCTGTGTTCTTAGTCATAAGCTGATCAGAAAAAGTCAGTAGACAATTGGTGACAGTTCCCTTCAAATTGTTTGTAGATAAATCAGATCCTTCTGAAGCAAGTGTATCTACTGGTTGTCGACTTTAATTATAATTCATTTTAGAGGCTCTGAATTTAGGATTTTGAACAATCTAATTAGTCAATTATTCTTCCTTTGGTCATGTGGTATGGTTCTCTATGATGTCTGTGAAGAACGAATTAAATGGAACCAATTTTTCAATTTATAAAATCCATGGCATGAGCATTGTTTCTCATGTAGGTATATGTGGGTGCCTGTCTTTCAAATGGGTGTTCAAATAAAATTAAATTATCCAATATATTGTGTGACTACTGAAGCGTCTACTTCAACTCTCGATTTCTAATAACTTCACCGAAACTTAGAAATTTTATGTACTATTTTCTTTCCTTAATAACAATAGACAGGTTCACAAAATTGTCCAGTTCACATACCTTCCCATTCTTTTGAACAAGAGTAGAAGTTTATCTCTTGTTTCTTGTTTAGGATTGGGTTTTCAGTTCCTTCTAATGTCTATTTCAACCCTATACTTCTAATGTCAGGTCCTGGGCATGACAGTAAACTGCATCCAGCAGCAAGGCTTCTGATTGGGAGGTTGTGAGGAGCATGGAACCATCTCTTAATTGCTGTTGTTACCAGGTCCACCCTGACCCAAAGTGGTAGCATCTGTTAGGGTCCCAGCTATGGGCAAATAGTTAACCCCCAAACTGGGGTCAAAACACTATGAAAGTATAAAAATAGACTTTTATAGAAATATATACATAAAAATAAACTTTTATAGAAAAATATACATTTTTGAAGGAAAAGTATTACCAACAATACATTTTTGAAGAAAAAATTATTACCATAACACATTTTTGAAGGAAAAAATTACTTCCAGCAAAACATTTCTGAATACAAAACTAGAAAACATTTTCAGTTTTCTCAAATAAAAAAGAATAAAAACAAAAAAATTTCATTAAAATTTGACTAAATCAACCTTCTCACTATAATCGAACATAAAAAACCCCCTTAAACCCCACCCTTTTGGCATTAAATAACTCACAGAGGTTGATATGCTGTTAAACAAAACTCAAACTCAAAACTCAAACTTCTAGTGTCTCTGTCTAAAACTTTAAACTTTTATATACTATTTATTTACATTTTTCTTTCTTCAATAAGAATAGATTGGTGCACCTATTTATTGCACAGTTCACACTTCTCCACACTCTTTTGAACAGGATTAGATGATTATCCCTTGTTTCTTGTTTAGTATTGGGTTTCTGGTTCATTCTAAAATCAACTTGGACTCTATACATCTAATGCCTTTGTCTAAAATACTGAAATTTTATTTATATTTTTTCTCAATAGTAATAGGTAGGTTTTTCCATACTCCTCCTTGGGGTGGTGTCTCTTACTTTGTATCCTTCTATCTCAAGTGGCTCTTGGCCCTTGTACAGAGAGTGCATCATTGTAATTGATTCTTTCATAACTTTCTGATTTATTTCAAGAGGGAAATTTACATCTTACCACAAGGCATTATTTTAAATTGGACACAAAATCTCTCTATTTAAGTCATGTATAGTGATTACAGGTTTCCATTGTATTAACCATGTGACTAATCCTGCACCTTCCAGACTGAATGAGCTAGCGTCACAATCTGAGAAATTTGAGACTTCAACCACCTGCTGCAAAATGAGAGTGCCATGATATACAAATCTAGGCCTTGATGATATTTAGTCACTGCTGTGCAACTGTAGACAATATTAATTTTTTATAAAAATCATTTCACCACAAGCAAAGTAGTAATGCTGCTAGCACAGAGGGGGCTACAGGGAGTGAAAGTGAAAGTGAAGACCAGGAATAAGGAGGATTGAGGAAAAGAGAAAAAATAATCAAAGTTCAATAAGACAGAAGATGGTAATTGATGTTGCATTTAAATTTTTGAAGAATGTAGTTATCAGGGAAGCAAGAAAACTGAAGGGAGTTACACAGGTGGGAAGTGCGAGAAGTGAAAATAGTAGTGGTGGTTGTATTTAGCTATTTCATGTTGTGATGAAAATATTTGTAAAAAAAGACAAAGAGAAGCCACTTCCTGTCAGGGAGAAAGTAACTAAAATCAAGATGCCTGGTCAAGATTAGTTACATTACAGATACTTCTCTGGATTTTGTCAAGAATCTTGAGATGTACTGCAGGAGCACAAGACCAGATATGGCAACAGTCTTCAATATATGAATGAATGGTAGATTTATAAATGTGCAAAATGTATTCTGACAAAAAATATTTTCTGGCACAATTTTCTTTGCCATAGACAAAGTAGTTGATTCGATATAATCACTCCATTTCATGTCAATGGAAAACATAAGGCCAAAAATGTGTTGCTCTCCTGGAGTTTAGCATCAGCTGTGCTGATGGCAGGTAGAAAAACTTTTTTGTGGCAATTAAATAAAAGCAGTTTTGTTTTAAATTTTACAATCCATTTCTTGCCCCAGTTAACCACTGATTAGAAGTGCTTTTCAAGAGCAGTTGCCAGGTTTTCTTTGTTAGATCTATTGGATTTGCTACTGAAACAGGAGTAAATGATAGTGTTATCTACATAAATAACTAGTTAGAAACTGATGACATTGGGAAGATCATTGATGAAGATCAGAAACAGCATAGATCCAAGGACAGAGCTCTGAGGAACTCCCACATTCATATGATCCCTAAGTGAGCCGTCCAATGCAATCATCATTCTATGATTTGTTAGAAAAAATTGGATTAAACCAAATATTTCTCCTGTGATACAGTAGCCCTGGAGCTTACACAGAAGGCCAGCATGCCAAAACCTGTTAAACAGTTTCAAGATATCTAAAACCATCACCTGAACTCTGCCATTATCTTGAACATGACATACAAATTCAGTAGTGGCCATTAATACATCAGCAGTAGACTTTTCCAAATGGAAGCTATATTGTTTGTCTGAAAGGAGATGATGTGAAATAAGGTGCTTAACCACTTCAGCATTGATTAGAGCCTTAAGAACTTTGCCTGAAAGCAGTAAGAGACTAATAAGGAAATAATTTGAGGAGTCATAGAGTTCTTAAAAACAGGAACTACAGAAGAGGACTTCCAACAACCTGGAAAACTGGAAGCAATGAGACAATTGTTATAAAGTTTGGAGAGAATAGGAGCTGCTTGCTTTGTGGGGAATCTAATATAGAAATGATATCTGAAACCATTGACAGGGTTATGCACATATTGCTCACTAGAGCCTCCATGCTGAGGTGGTAGGGTATCTGGTATAGTTACACCAGATATGTTGAGAATGGAGTAGAAAGAGAACTTCTGAGCAAAGCACTCTACTTTATCTTCAGTAGATGTCAGTACTTCAAATTAATTGAAGACAGGAAGGACTGTGGATTTACTATTGTTCAGCACACTCTTGTATAGCTGCCAGTCATCTCTAGAACCAAACTTGTAAGGGATCTATATGTTGGGACTAGAGCTAACTGATGCTAGTGACATGCATAACTGAAATCCTTTGTCAGGCAGGACCCACCTTGCTTCTTTTTTTTTTTTACAATAAGGTGCACACTGTACAAAGCCCAGAGGCCATTCAATGTAGAGGGTTATGTTTAGGGGCTGCTTAAACTGATAGGGGGAAAAATAATGGTTAATCTTAGACTTGAACAGATTAAAGTTGTAGTGATCTGGGAAACATCCTCTTGGGAATTGGTTCCACAGAGCAGTGGTTTGTGAGAAGTTTGAGATGAATTTAATTCTCATTGATGGAATACAGAGGAAATGTGGTTGGTTTGTTACAATGTAAATGGCATGGTGTGTTCTTGCTGTGAAGGTTTGAACTGGTGGAATTAAGGAATGTAGTTTGTCTGGATACTTTCTGTGAAAGTAGTAACAGCAGTGAGAGGCTTGCCATATCCCACTTGTTAAGTAGAGGTTGGAGGGTGGAGAATAATTTGTCACCCACAAGGGCTCAGAGGTGCTTTTGGACTCTATCAAGGCTGAAGTGAGGTCTGGACAGCTCCCACCCAAATATGACAACATTACTCCATTTTTCAGCCTGATCTGGCTCTTGTAAAGGTAGAGGATAGCATTAGGAGTCAAGTACTTACTGGAGTGATACAGGAGGGAGTCGACTATTTTACATCTTTAGCAATGGATTGTGTGTACGGGTTCCACTTAATTTTGGGTATGACTTTAGGGACAAATAGTTTTTCAAGGCACGGAGGGAACATCTGTTCATCATGACTGGTGGTATTTCAGGGTCTAATCGACAATGATAGAATGTAATTAGTTTGGTTATTGCTTTGTGCAAGATTAATCCCTCTACCTCAACAAAAGACAAATGGTGAGGATGACTGACAGTCATGTTTGAATTCCATTCATGGTATCATAATGTATGTATTATTAGTAAAAAGAATGATTGGAGAAAAACCTGATATAAAAATCAGTTGTATCTATGATCAAGATATGGTGACTGTATTCATGTTTAACAAGTTGTTTACATTGTATGAAATAGGATGGCATAATTTGCATGACATGATTTGCATGAGAAGATTTTTAGGTGAAAAAATGGCTTATCAAATCTGTTAAAAATCTGCTAATTATTCGTTTTCAATAAATCATTTGCTACAAATTCATTTATGAATAAATGTATTTATCAAGAAAAGAAATTTATTTATCAAGAAGTTTTTTGTAAGAAGTTTGTCAGAAAATAATTTTAAGTCAGTCAAATCAACATTATTGAATTTTATGTAATGTATTTTAGCTTATTATTGTACCCTAGGATGTATCCAGGATGTGTGTTGTGGTGCAGTGTATATTGGCTTGGAACCAGAAATTGGAGAGCCGAGTTCAAATTCCAATTACAAGCAAATACCCTTTGGAATGATATGAATGTCTTTTCCCTCCAGCTATGAGTTAAATAGCAGGGCAGATTGGATTTTGTAGCCTTGGGTATCAACCAGCCTATCACAGAAAGTAATGGTAACCTACTATGGGAAAATCTTCTGCTCAGTCAGTCATGTCTCGAAAGAGACATGATCACCCGAGCAGGTATCATGTATAGCACTTAAGTGACTGACTGAATGTACCCAAAGTTAATTCTTAAAATTAAAATAATATTTAAGTATTAACTATAGGTCTATAAAAAAAATCTGGTATTAATTTTAAAAATTAACTTATTAATGCCCACTCTAAAATTTTGAATTATAGGTTTTAAAAACTGGTTAATAATTATAGGTTTCTACTAAGTAGTTAATGCCCAGTAAACAAAAAAATGTCAGGGTGGGCGTTAATGGAGAAAATTTTAAAAAAATCAATGATGGAGGTACACATTAAGTTAAATATTCATTTTAGTTTTCCTCTTTCTGTTTTTTATGCTATGTAAATATTTTTACATCAGTATTACCATAATGAGTGTAGATGCTGACCACATACTATTAGTAATAGTTTCTTTTCTTCTTTCAATGTTGATATGATTTTCTTCTAAGTTTTTTAATAAAAGAGAGAAAAACAAATGATTATCATGATGTGTGTGAATGCACACCCCACACTATTTGTAATCACTTCATTTCTTCTTTCAACATTGATATAATTTTCTTCTCAGCTTTTGCAATAAACACATAGAAAACAAATTATTATCATGATGTGTGTGGATGCTGACCCCACACTATTAGTAGTCTCTTCCTTGTTTTTATTCTTTTAATGTTGATATGATTTTCTTCTCGGCTTTTGCAATAAACATACAGAAAAACAGGTCATTATTCAGACAATTAACTTTTTCTCTGTTCTCTCTCTTCTTGTTTTTATCCTCTTTTTTTTTCTTAAAAATTGATTGAGGAAAAGAAAATGATAGAGAATAGTTTTCGTGATTTGAAAATTTATAAACAAATATTTTTTCCTTTAGTTTTCTGACTTGTAGATCAAAAACCTCCCGTGAGTATTTGAAGTAAACACCAGTCTGTAATCAGTGACACAATACATGTCATGTGACATGTGGCAATGATAATATCAATAAGGTGTGTACATTTAACATATGGATCAACATTGGGGCAATAATATTTAAAAAAAAACAACTGTGAAGATTCAGACTATAAAGAATACTGAAACAGGTCAATCTATAAAAATAAATATATTTTATTCTTAGGGATCATTCAAAAGTAAAATTATCACATGACATCATAGGTTGTTAAGGATATTGTACTGGGACCTACATGACATTTTTTGGAGTGCAGGATGAGCAGTGATTTTACTTTCCAAGTAACATACAATAGGTTATATTAAGTTATATGATATCAGCAACAGGGAGTAACACTGACATGGGTATATACAGGGTGTGATGAATAAATTGTCGTCTAAATGATGCAAAACGAAAAACAAAGCTGATGTCTCATTTTAACAGATATATTTACCAAAATTATACAAAAATATCTTGGAACACTAATGAGTAAATTTATTCAATAAAATCGTCATTGGCTTCAACCATGGCCTTCAGATGACTTTGGAATCTCCTGCATCTCTTCTGGAGGGTATCCTTCTTTAAGCTGCCATAATACTTGCCTTCAGTTCATCTTTGGTATTACAAGGAGTTTTGTTGGTCACTTGCTCAGTGTCCCCTCACATATAATAATCAAGGCAGTTGCTGTCTGGGGAGTTAGGTGGCTATATGTAAGAGGTTATGTGGTTGCAGAAATTGTCTGACAGCTATGACTGGGTTTTTCTGCTTGGTGACATGGTGCAGAGTCCTGTTGCCAGACACAGGATCTTCCAGCAGCCATCCTAATAATTATTGGTTTCTACAAAGTAGTTAATGCCCACTATCTCAAAAAATGGAAAGGTGGTCATTAATGGATGATGGTGGTACACATTAAATGAAATCTTCATTTTAGTTTGTTCCAGGACAGCCCTAGCACCTCAAGGTGTTTGATGTAGGCCTCTGTGTTGAATCTGAGGCCCTGTGGGAAGATGAATGGAGGCATTATGTTGCCATCACTAATGATCACTCTAAACACCTTTATAATCATCATTAGACGCATCCAATTCTTTTTTAATCTTCTGCACTGTCCTCAGATTGACACTCAAAGACTCTGAAATGTTAGTATTGAAGCTTATGGTGCAAATTCCAAGCAGTACACCATGTTTCTAAATTTCTGGCAGAGTGAATTGTGTCATGGTGCTCTTTTTCTCACAGATGGTATCCAACTGACCCTAATATACTGTGCAGTTTATAAAATCTGAAACAAACAATGTACATGCGCAAAATTAAAAATTATATTTCTGAAATTACCATTTTTTTAAAAACTATTTCACCCCAAGCAAGAAATTAAAGTCACTAAGATGCAAGAGGTTACTGAATATAACTTTTTAGAGAACATAAAAAAACATTATTAAGGAAGAGAACAATAAAGGAACAGAAATTAAGAAGACAGTAGATATTGATTGACATTGCATATTAATATTTGAAGATCAAAGATGACTGTGAAGAAATAAGGCTGGAAGAGAGTTCCACAAGCAAGAAGTATGATAGAAGAAACTATTACATCTAGTTACATCTAGCCATTCTAACTGTAAAATGATGAAACCTTACTGCCAATCTTGTACTGCACTTAAATTTTGCTTCTTGCTTCCCAGTTAACTTTAATCTTCCAAAATTCAAATGCAATATCAATTCCTGTTCCTTTATTTTTCTCTCTCTTGAATAATGCTTTTTCTTTTTCATATTCTCTAACAGTCAGTAACCATTTGCATCTTAGTGGCTTTATTGCCTTGCCTGTGGTAAAATAATAATAATAATAATAATAATAATAACAAAAAGTCGTGATTGTTTAATCCTAAACATATTGAAATTTTTAAATTTGTTCAAATATATAATGCTATCATTGTAAAAACTAATCAGAACACAAAACTGAATATTGCTTATTTAACTCTGGATTTCACCAATTTCAGTTTAAGGCTGTGTATGGTTTTGGGGGTTTTCTTTGAACACATTTTCTTGTGAGTATATGAAAAACTGTCTTTTCTTTCTTGGGTGGGGCCTTTATATATCTTCCTGTCAACTGGTTTGTGCCATGTGTGTATATCCTAAGTGCAGCTGCGCTGGCCACCTGTATTAATGTTAAGAACAACCTTGTTATCCTGTGAGGTACAAATCTCAAAATGGCTATGAGGTCACTTTCCAAGTCAATCCTCAAATACCCCTGGTTTCTCTGATGCTCTGGTGTGGCACTGAGTGCAAATTCTATTTGGCTTTCTCTTAGGGTGAGCTCAGTACATATTCAGTTTCTTTTGGAACAAAGATTTCTTATTAAGTTTAAATTCAATTCAGATCTTTTGCTATTCTTTGGCATGAATCACATATTACATTCCCATCCACTTCTATCACGTTTGTAACGTGGACCTTCAGTCATCAGGGACAAATATATCGGACACCGTTTCTTTGTTTACCTTTTTACCTCTCGTCTCGTTGCGATGTCTTTTTCTTGTTACTATTTCTATTTATTTTTTCTTTCCTTCTTTCTGTTTTCTAGGATAGACTATGCTTCCTTTAGCTTTAATTCCTTTTTTATCGCACATTACCTTTATTATCTACTCTCAGCAACATGATAAAGCTATGTGAGTAGAGTTTTCTTTTTGTCGGTATCTTCAGAAATTCTTCCTGGTTCGGTTCCTACATGCACACACTCTAGCTCATTGCTCCGCCGTTCCATATAACTTTGGTATGTTTTATTTAATTCTTCTTCAGCCTTTTCATCACTTTTGTATTGTAAATGGATTATTGTGGGACGGCAAATAGTTTGTTGCCTCTTTATTCTTGTTTCTCATTCAACCAGCTTGTAGTTTCTAGCACAGAAATATTGATATTTTAGGAAAGAAATATGTGACATTCCTATGCAGAATTTTCTCAGTTGTTTAGTCATGCTCCTTTATCATGTATACCATTGTGAATTGCCTCTTTCTAGTTGTCAATGCTGCCTTTCTGAATCTGTTGCTTTCTTATATTTAATTTAAATACAATCCTTGCCTCACAGTTCTTAGCACTTTTAGTACTATCAGGCCGCTTTATAGCTGCTTGTAGTAGTGGGTAGCTTTATTTTTTCCTTCTTTGTTCTTGCTTGCTTCCTTCTCGGTATCTAGCCTTCCCTTTTCTCTTTTTTATTTCAGTCTCTTTCGTTGCAGTGGACTCATCTTTTTTCTTCATTTTTCTTTCAGATTTTTTACCTGATTCACAGAATAAAATCTTTTGTTTTTCAATGGAATTTGTCCATGTTTTCTTGTGGATTTGAGTTGACACTGGCTGTCTAAAGCAAGATGTTGTTTAGCATTTGTTCAGGGCAGCACAAATCCTTACCTGTTTCACCATATACACATCTCTTTGTGATGGTTCATTTCACTTACTCCATGATCTCTTGCACTTCATGCTGTTGTAAAGTATCAACTTTTCATCATTTTTCACAATTTGCACTCAAAATATAACATGTTAATTATGTTCAAGTAGTGAATTTTGCATAGAAATAGTCCAGTAACTTTTTAATTTTTGTCCATTGATCCAAATATTTTGAGCATGCTAGCAATTTCTTGTATTGTATAATGTTGTTTCTTTTTCAAATTGTACCCAACCAGGTGCCACTCAAGGTAGAGGTTTACAAAATAAGAGGCAAAGTTTATGAGGATATGTGGGGAAGATAATTGTTAACCCTAGACTTGAACATGTTAAGATTGTAGTGATCAGGGAAGTGTTCTCTTGAGTGTAGGATCCACAAAGTAACAGTTTGTTTATTTTTATCTAGTATCTTCAGCATATTTACCTGAGTGTGGAACATTGTTCAGTAAGTAATCTCTATGATATTTCTCAAATCAGTTTTGATTTACATCTTCTTCATAATTTGCACAAGTCCTTTTTGTGTTTGAGTTGTATGTTTCTCTTTCTTAAAATAAAAAAAAACATAGTATGGTGAAAATGATGCTTATTTTCTTCCATTGTAAATCTTAGAATCAGTAATCATTTCTTTTTATGACATACACTCTGATATGACAGTTGTTGCCATATAATCCAAAAAGTTATTTTAAAAAAATACTCTTAATGTTATATCATGACTCAAACTAAACAAACATTTTAACTAACAAACTGGGTATCTTGCACTGGTCCAGTAATTCTGGCCTTAATTTTAATACTTTCACATTCTTGAGTGATTTATATATGATATCCAAAGAAGGCCATTCAACTGAACAAAATGGTTAGGTCCCGGTACTACTCCAGTAAATACCTATCCTCTTCTGTTATAAGAATCAAATCAGGCCGAAGATGGAGTACTGTTGCTGCATTTGGGTGGGAGCTGTCCTGCCCTCACTTTCCGGTCTTGATAGTTTAAAAGTGTGTCTGAGTTCTTGTGGGTCACAAAGTATTTTCCACCCACCAACCTCTCTAGGGAGGTATAGAGCCTCTTGCTACTTTCATGGAAAGTGCTTCAGCGAAGTACATTCCTTTGCTTTCACCAATTCTAGCCTACATGGCTAGGACTCCCTCCACATTAATTAAACTGTAGCAAACCACCTACATTCCCTCCATATTCATTCACTAAAATGTTCTACCTAAACAGCTCCTTCCCGCAAAACCCTGTGAAATCAACTCACAAGAGGGTGTTTTCCTTGATCACTGCAATCGTAACCTGTTCAAATCAGGTGAGGGATTTCGACAGATCATCAATACCTTCGATCACACGGGGACGGAACGACAGGCGACTAGCTGCAGCCTCATGTGCGGTTAACTTCCAGCCAGTTAGTGCATGCAGCACACATGTACGTAAACCTGAGACTTGGGGGTGCTGGCGTGAGAGGTCACGTATGATATTTGTGTATAAGTGAATATAATTAACTTGGGTCTAATTAGAACTTGGCTCTCCAATTTCTAATTCCAAACTGTTACCCATTACACTATCTGCACATTCAAGCTTACAGTGCCTGGTATTACCAAGCAGACACCTATCTAGGTACTGACCAAACTTGACATTGCTTAATTTTAGTAATTGAACCAGTATTTCAATATGTTGTGGTTGTAAACCTTAAAAACTTGGAGAAAATATTGACTGCATCTCATGCCATGCTATACACAAAAAAAAAAAAAAAAAACACTGCAAAATGCCTCCTTATTTGAATTGATGAAAATTCACAAATACAACAAAGGAAAATGTCAGGAAATGGACTTTCATGGCTCTCTTTGTGATGGTTAATTTCACTTACTCCATGATCTCTTGCACTTCATGCTGTTGTAAAGCTCTCCACATTTTTTAAGCAATATTTGCCTTTGCTATTCCACCCAGGGCCTGTACTGCCATCCATTTATACAAATGTGATAGGTACGTTACTCAGTTTTTCTCTTGCCTTCAATATGCACAGTGAGTGTCAAATTATGCAAGCCCATTTTCCTCATTACAAGTCCCAGAAATTTTGACTGTATTATTCTGATTCTAAGTACAAGTATTCTTTTTTATCATTTAAACTTCCTTGTTGCTCACATGTTTTGTCCATGGTATTCTCAACATCCTTCTTCAAAACCACATTTCTGTTGTTTCAAGTCTTGTCCCATAAGAAGTTGATATGCTGTTAAACAAATTAAACCATTTCAAAGTGTAATATCACAAAATATAACAACACATGTTATAGAAAAGGGGTCAGCAACATACAGCATATGTGCCATGTCAAGCAATTTCCAATTGCACAATTTGTTGAGCTAAGGAAGTCTCTGGAAAATAAAAATTTAGAAAAGTCTATTGCTATTTTCAACTGTTGGACATTCCTTCCAAGATCTTACATCTGTTTGACGAAATTGCTTTCGCTCTTCTTTTGGCTTTTGGTTCAACTTATTTCTGTTGGCAAACACATAAAAGCAGTGTTAAGTCAACAATGAAATTGCTTAACACAAGAACATTTCTGAAATTGTGTAAAACTCTAAGTAACAAAGTATGTTGCCAATGTTGAGCAATTAGCTAAGACCATGCATGAGCAAGGCTCCCATTAATAATAAAAACTTAAATAAAAAACTTTTAAAAACAGCTTATTTCTATTAATGTGGTTTACAAATTAATGTATATATTACTATATAAAATATATTGTACAACAGGTATAGTGACCTTAACTTGCATAAAAATATGTATACTGTTAGCACACTGAATGATTTTAAAACCCTAAGTTGGCACGTAGTTAGCAAAAGATTGCCGACCCCTGATATAGAATAATAAACAAACAACAAATGTCTTTGAAATATTCTTTATTTTCAAAATTTCAAAGTTAATAAAAATTCAGGAGTTTTTAGATTCCTTTAAGAAAAATGAAAATCATGCCAAACAACGTTAACTAAACAAACATATAACAACTGTAGATAATTCAACAAAAAATTAGAAGTGGTTCATCTCAGGATTTTGGTTTCATTCAATGCTTTCCACCTAGGTTTATACTTAAAAATCAATAAATGTACCTCGTCTATAGCCAAAATATTATTGAGTGATATCCATTGAAAAATTTCAGCTCTTGCAAAGGAAAGAGTTTACAAATAAAATAAAACATAGAAACACTACCTAAAAATGCAGACATTATATACATATATATATGCAACATATATTAAGTGGGGACAGGTACTTAAGTGTCAAATTAAACAGAGTCAGCCAATGATACATAGGTAGATTGAATTATCCTTTGGTTTATTGGACTAATTGTAAATGCTCATTGAATCTCAATATATATTTAGAGGTTATTTTTTTGTAAACATGAGGAAAAAATACAATACATTTCTGTAAAATCAGTAAATTATTACCTAGCTCATAGTCCTCTGAACAGGAATAGAGGTTTATATCTTGTTTCTGGGTTTCTCATTCTTTTTAAATTCTGCTCCAATTATACTTCAGTCTCAGTTTAAACTCTGAATTTTTTAATTTTTTTTTTTCTCAATAGGAATAAATAAGTTCACCTAATGCCTGGTTAACACTCCTTCCGAAGTCTTTTAGAAGTAGAGGTTTATCCCTTGTTTCCTGTTTAGAGCTGGATTTATAGTTCATTCTAAATTCTACTCCAACTCTATACATATAATGACTTTGACTCCAGTAAGCCCCTTGTGTCTTAATGGCATTATCACCTTGCTTGGGATGAATTGATTAAAAAAATAGATGATGCAATACTTAGTCATCTTTTTGGCAGTTGCTAATATATTATTTAAAATCAACTATGAAGACCCAGTCTCAAATAATTTATTTCAGGTATAATTAAAAACATACTGGTAATTAATTTTTTTCCCCCCCACAAAATTCAGTTTAACCCACACCTAATCTTAGCTCCTTGGTAAGGTCTGTGAAATCCAAAATCAGTTTTACTGTGGAGTCATAAATCATGTTATGTTCTTCAAACCAGGATTTAATTAAAATCTCATGATATAATCTAGGCTCTGATGAGCAGGTAGTGAAAAGCTATTAACCTACCTCATTTCCTCAAATCAGTATATCAGTGACCAAACATCAGAATATGGATTTTTGGGAAGTTGGGGAGGGCCAATATATTTTATCACCTGTTTGTATTTGACAAGAGAAAAAAGCCCAAGATCATTAATTACATGACAGGTTTGTTTTTACATAATTTTATACTTGCAAACTAAGAAAAATAAGTTAATCAACCACAATTTCACTTATCTCTAGTCAGTACAATCAATGTTCAAATCTTATTAAACTAAAACTTTTCTCTCTCTTTAAAAAAAAAAGAAGAAAAAAAGAAAGAAAAAGAAAGAAATCATCAATTTAAATGTACTTAAGGTCATCAACATACATCTGAGTCATCAAATGCATCCCAACTGATGCCAGTGTGTTGCATCAGACAACATTAAAATTTTAATTACATTCCTAAAATATGATGTTAATTTCCCTGTGAAAATTTTAGACACACCTTGTATTTAGGGTTTGTTATCCTTGGAGTTTACTATCCATGGTAATATATTTAACATGAATAGCAAGTTCCAACTGTATTTACTGATTCAAAATTATTAAACACTTAATATGCAGCCAACATCCCCTAAAAAACAGTTTTTAAAAACTATAATTGTGTATAAAGGTTGACCAAAAGTAGTGTAGTGTTAAACCATGGGTTACTTCCCTTTAACACTCTCTAAAAATAAGGTACAATCTTACACGAAAGAAGAGCAGTAGCCATGTTGTCATCCATGTGAAGAACAAAGAAATATAAATAAATCTTTCTCTATATATGACTTGTCAGAATTTTTTTTTAGTTTTAGATTAACAGTGATTTAATTTTAGTGTAATGGATATAAATCTAGAATTTAGTTAAAATAAGTTTATGTGAGAAAACATATTATTTCTACAAGATGGAAAAATCGACTTGTCACAGATTTAGAAACAAGAGATCCATTATATTTTACCTCAGAGTGTGCCAATATGTTAAAACTGCTTGAGTAGTTCTCATAGAATATATCACCTTTTGTTGCATGATACAGTTTCACAGTAATGATAGTGTACAAGACTGACTACATAGGGAAATCATGAACATCATAAACTAAAAAAAAATAGTGAATATAGCAAAATAGCAAGACATTGTCTTCAAAAATCTGCAAACTGTTCAGCAGAAGACGGAAAAGTTCTTTTAAAAAAACAGCTAGCTCAGTAAATTTTACCATGTACTGACGTCTGTAAAACAAAATAAATACCTCTTATTTATTGGCCAATCAGAAGCAAGGAAAAAAAATTTTAAAAGTTGATCTTTTTCTATTTTCCATAATCATATAAATATGTGTGATTGTTGCCTTTCTCTCCAAAGTGATACAGTTGATCAACAGTGATGTATCATCTACGTAACATGCTTTTTCACACTCTCTTTTTCACAGTGTACTAACTGATTCCTCTTTTTCCTCATTCACTTGTCGGAAACAAAAAAAGAAAGACTTCATACACCTCAGCGGCATCATTTTGTCTTGCTTCACAAATTAATTTCATCTGAACTAAAAATGCTGAACTCTTAAAACACACATTTATAAGAAAAACTTTATGCAGAATTTTCCAACATGTGTTAATTCAAAACAACAAAAATTGATATCATTCTTCTCGTTACATAAAACACTTATTTATACAAACAAGACTTTTTTTGTCTTTTTGTGCAACCTTCTGATACTTTCAAATATAGTGAACTTGGTTACATTTGACACAAGGCCATTTCACAAATATAGCCAACACTCCCTACAATAATGGTGACCACAACATAGAACATGCAGCCAAACCTTCAGATATTTTAACTATCACTACATAATGGTGATCAGGCACAGAATATACACATAAACCTTCTGATATTTGAAAGAGGCATGAAAAATGCTAAAAACCTTGTGATTTACTACACAAGCACAACCACACACAAAATTTTTTTGATCAATTATAAGAAATATATGTCTGATTCTCTTACAACATGGATGCAGAAGGACCAAAAGAATCTCCATTGAACTTACCCATGTATAATCTCACAAATGTTCAAACTTGCTTCTCTCAACTGATTGCCATTTTTATTGCCAAGAAAATAATATTGCAAAATCCGTTGTGCCTACGCTGTCAAAAAAAAAAAAAAAAAAATTACCCACTGAATTGGCATCTGAAGTGGTTGATTTACTTAATAACATGCCTGATGATAAACCTTATGATACATTGAAGAATGCCATAATCAGAAAGATTGGAAAATCAGAAGAAAAGAAAATTATACAACCTTTTCAACAACTTGTCATAAGGAAAAATGAAACCGTCGCAACTATTACATAAAATATAAACATTGCTGGGAGACAATACTATGTCCGAAGCTATATTGAAGAAACTGTGGATGGATAAACTATATGTTAACACATGTCAAATCATAATATCACTTTCCGATGACTGGGAGTCTGAAAGACTTACTGAAATAGTCAACAAATTATACGATGATAGTAACTGGGAACACGTCACTTGTTACTCTACTGCAACACTGGTGTCAACAAATGCAGTATCTAAATTAGAAAGTGAAATTGCAGAACTCAAATTATAAATCCACTCATTAATAAAAACCCAGGAGCTAAGCTATTTTCAAGCATGTGGATGCATATAAAACAAATACGTAGGACCCCTCATATCAGATCACACTCAAGGAATAAAAAAATCTACAACACATACTGGTATCATTACAAATTTGGTACACATGCTGACAAATGCATCAAGCTTTGTTTAATTCAAAAACATTGACACATTTGGGGGAAATGACTCAACCAGCAACAAGTAAAGATGACAATGTTTACTGGTATTGAAAATGAAAGTTGTCTATATAACATCCATGATAGCAACAGTGTATACTCAAATTTAGTCAACACAAGAGCACAGATCAGTGTCATTCCACCTAGCCAACAGGAAACATTAATGCCATCTACATTTACATTAAAAGCAGAAAACATCTAAAAAATGCAAAACCTATAGAGAGAAATCTCTTACATTAAACATACGACTACAGAGATCTTTCTCATGGCTTTTCATATGTGCACAAGTAAAATTCTCTATATTGGGAGCAAATTTTTTGTTACATTATCATTTATCAGTGAACATGAACTCACATACACTCATAGACATTGACACTAACCTATCCATAAGAAATAATGTCCATATATACATCAACTGGCATTTCTTCAGCCTCAACAAATAAAACCAAAATACAGAATTTATTAAGAAAATTCCCAACAATTACAACTTCAACACACAGAAAATATTTGACATTCAGCTAAACTTTATACAAAAATTATTGGTCCACCAACACATGTGTCTCTATGCAGACTTTGTTCAGACAAAAGCCAAATTGCAAAGAATGAATTCCAACACATTACAATGAGGAATTATTCGTCCATCAAGCAGACCTTATTCATCTACGCTTCATATAGTTTCGAAACCAAATACAGGCACATGGACATCATGTGGGGATTTCAGAAATTTAAATGTGAAAACAGTACCAGATAAATATCCAATCCTGTATATTTACAACTTTGTAATAGCTTGACAAGGAACAAAAATATTCACCAAACTAGATCTAGTGAAAGCATATTACCGGATACCAGTCGTGGAAGAAGATATAGAGAAAACAGTGATTACCACTCCTTTTAAGTTGTTTGAATTCACTAGAATGCTTTTTGAATTACGCAATGCTGCACAAAATTTTCAGAGACTTATCAACAAAGTATTGTGAGGACTACTTTTTCTTTTGCATATATAGACTATATTCTTATCACAAGTTGAAATATTCAAGAACATCAAACTCGCTTACCATAAGTCATTGAATGATTATCCATTTTGGCTTAATGATAAAAGTTGATAAATGTGTTTTCTCAGTTCCAAAACTGACATTCCTAGGTTACATAATTAACAAACACGGGATATCGCCAGTTCCTGAGAAAGTCACAGCAGTAGAACAGTTTCCATTATCAGAATCACTTTGTCAACTGAGAAGATACCTCAGCATGATAAATTACTACTGAAGATTCATTCTGAGTTGCCCCGAGATTTTAACGCCACTGACAAATTTACTGCAGAACCAAAAGAACAAAATTATGAAAATTACTATTGAAGCCACTGCATTAAACAAGTCCAAAACAGCATTACCAAATTATACAAACGCATATAAATGATGGATCGAATTCTCTGCTAATACTAACAATAGATGCCTCATCAACGTCTATCAGGGTGGTTCTACATCAGCAACAAAATGGAACTGACACATTTTTTTCTTCTCTGTTAAGAGAACTGATTGCTATTTATCTATCCATAAAACATTTTTGACCTGCTCGAAAGGAGAGAATTCACCAAATTTACAGATCATAAACCTCTTATGTGTGCCTGACAGGCAAATTTGAATAAATACACACCAAGAGATATCAAACAACTGGACTATATTGTTCAATTCACATCAGATATCAAATATATCAAAGGTAATTAAAATATTGTTGCAGATACATTATCCTGATCTTTCATGAATCTAATAGAATCTGATGTCCTTAACTTTGATCAAATAGCTGATGAATAAAAGACTTATACCACACCTGGTAAAGTTAAGGAAGATACATTATTACAGTTAAAGAAACAGTCTGTCCCAGTTAGTACCAAAACACTATACTGTGATACTACCAGGGTCTAATCTTGACTTTACATATCACCATCACTTTAACAGTGAATTTTTGAACAATCTCATGATCTTTCTCATCCTGGTGTTTTGTCTGGCCAAACATGTACAAAGATATAAAAAATGGAACACAGACCTGTCTAAACTGCCAGAAAAGCAAAGTAGGCTGACACACCAAATCACCTTTGGGTCATTTCACCTCACCAGATGGTAGATTCACAAACTTACATGCAGACATAGTCAGGCCTTTATATGAAGCAGATGGTCATACTAGATGGCCTGTTGTTGTTGTTCCTTTAAAGGATATATCTGCACAGTCAGTAGAGAAAGTTATATTAAATGATCGGTTAGCTATTTTCAGTTGTCTAGCCATCATAACAACTAATCATGGTGTGCAATTTCAATCAACTCTTTTCGGCAAATTCACAAAACCTTTGGAGATCAAACACATCTCTAACCCAGCATATTCCCTTGTGCAAATGAGATGAATGAATGTTTTCACAGACAGATAAAGACAGCACTTACAGCAAACAGTGATAATGGCACATGGTTGAAAAAATATTCTTCTAATTCTGCTATCGATCAGGAAAGTAATTAAGCAGGATTTGAAATTCATCAGAGCAGAAATGGTTTTTGAGACATCATTAACACTACTTGGACAATTTTGTCAAGATGCAAACCATTTTCAACCAACCACTTCTTTCGTTTAAAACTATAAACAAAATTGACTGATTTAATCTTCACACCAACAAGAATGCACATGACAGATATTTAAATACTGAAAGATTTACACATGTCCGACTTATTCAGGACCTTTGAAAGTGTTACAAAGAAATGAAAAATATTTTACAATCATTAAAAATAATGTAAAAGACACTGTAAGCATTGACAGATTGAAGCCAGCTTATACAGATGTTTCTCCTAATAGCAGTTCACCAGAAAAATTTTTTAACCTCTTACAAAGACTTAAAAAAAAAGAAGAAAAAGTGACACACCAACCAATTCACTGGAAGTGACCACAAAATCTGGCAGAAACATATCCTGGCCAAAACATTTAAAAAATTATATCAGATTTTCATTAACATTTTCAAAGTTTCTTCAGTCTTGGGAGATAGGTGGGTATTGCCAAATTTTTGTAAGATTCGATTGCACAGAAAATCTGAGCTTACACATACCTACACCTTTTGATTTCACATTTATACATTCACCAATAGAAAAGTTCTTTTCAAAAGACTGTTAGCTCAGCAAATTTTACCATGTGTAGATGTCTGCAAAAATAAAATACAACCTCTTATAAATACAACCTCTTATTTATTGGCCAATCAGGAGCAAGAAAAAAATCTTAAAAGTTGATCCCTTTTTATTTTTCACAATTGTATAAATACATGGGATTGTGGCCTTTCTTCCCTGAGAGATACAAGTCGTTCAACCAGATATATCATCTAGGTGTCATGCCTTTTTCACACACTCTTTACTAATTGATTCCTCCTTTTTCTCATTCACTTGTTGGAGACATAAAAGAAAGACTTCATACACCTTGGTTACATTTAATACAAAACCATTTCGCAAACATAGCCAGTGCTACCTAATGTTATGTAACATGTAAAGTGGGATAAATAAAAATAGATAGAAGACTTCCTGTTCAGAATGTTTTAAGAGAAATCTAGTTTTTCCTAGAAGGTTCTAAACAATTCTAAAAGCATCTCTAGTTGGAAGCAGAAGTGTTTCCCTTAAAAAAAAAAACGTGATATAAAAGAAAGAACTTTGAGACGAACAGAGAAGCACTCATCCAGCGAGACGCAACAGGAATAGGATCATAGAATGTTGGAACTGTAAAAGAAAAGGTGGCAGTGCTGTTGGCAATCTTGGAATTTGGGAAATTGCAGGCCGAGCAGACGGAAATGCACATTATTGTCATATGTGATTGGAAAGATAGGCTCACTGAATTCAATTAAAATTAGATTAGAGTCTACAATTTATAGGGCCATAACAGACACCGGGGCAAAAGTATTCGTTATCAATAGCCGGAAATAACAGGTGCTAAATCCGAATTAACAAACTGAAAAGTAAATTTGCAAATGACTTATGGCTCCCTTAAAAATAGAAGGACTGGCTAATCTACGAGTTAAAAAAGTTAAGCACCTTACTCTGCAAAAGTTTTTAAGTAAAAAATTTAAACAGGAACATTATATTAGGTCATGATTGGTTAAAGCAAAATAGGGTTCGTATTTGCTTTGATTTAGAGGCTTTTAAAATTAATAATGAGTACGTGGCACTAGAAGATAAACAGAGTCCATTTATAGTTAGATTAGACAGACCAGTAGTGATGAAACCAACACATACACATGTGTATAGGGAAGACACAAATTAGAAGGGGGATAGAAACACCTACCAAACAACAACTAAACTCAGGCTACTTAAGTAATCTGGCATCTCGTTATCTAATTCAGTAGTCATGTTGAATAAGTCATGAAAAGTCTCAATATTAATAATGAGCAATATGAATCAGATGATATATTCAAAAAAGGGCTGCCCCGTAGCTAGGCTTGATAGGACTGCGGATATAAGCGAAATTTCCAGGGTTGGCAGGACAACACACCAAATTACGGATGAGGAATTAAGGAAAGTTGAGATACCTTTGAAATTTCAGGAGGAAGTAATGGCATTACTAAAGAAAATATGGATTTATTTGCTAATGAGGATAAGGATTCAGGGAGGACAGACACTGTAAGAATGAAAATTGATACAGGAGACCATAAACCCTTAAAGAAACAGCCATATCATACTTCTCTTCACCAGAGAAAGTTAGTAGATGAAGGTATTAATGAAATGCTCAATACCAAGATTGTAGAATTCTCTATAAGTCTGTGGAGGTTTCTGATGGTATTAGTAGAGAAACAAGATGGTAACAAGCATTTCTGTGTAGATTATAGAGCTCTGGACAAGATTACTAAAAATAACGCTCACTGGCTCCCTGTTATAGATGATATCTGGGCATCTTTGGGATCAGCAAGATATTTCTCAAAATTAGATTTAAAATCCAGTTATTGGTTGATAGAACTTCATGAAAGTGATAAAGAGAAAGCAGCATTTACATGTCATTGGGAGCTTTTTCAGTTCAATGGTATTCTTTTTGGGCTTCCAGAAGTATATGTCTGTATAGTTTTAGAAGGACAAGAACACCATACACTAGCATATATAACATTTTAGTATTTTCAGACATGGTAGAGAATCACCTGAAACACATATAAAAAGTTCTACACAGCCCGAGAAAACACAATTTAAGATTGAAGCCTGTGAAATGAGAGTTCTTTAAAAAAGAGACTCAATAAAAACAAAGTAAAATATTCTAAAAGTAATCTTTATCAGTCATCTAAATATTTTTAGTAAAAAGGTCTAATTCTAGTTTTGCTACCAGTATCTACTGTAAATGTACTTTTCCTGAACACTTCTTGCATTGGAAATATTTTAATTGAAAATGTAATAATGCAAGTAATTATAGACATAACTTATCTTTGCTTGACATTGAAAATCTCTCTTAGTTGCTTGAGAACAAGTCTTTTACTAAAGCAAAGTAAAACAACAAAGTAACCATGCTTAAGATTCTGTTAACTAAGATAATAAATTTTTCTATGAAAATGCATTTTTCTTGAGTTTTCCTCTTTTTGCTTTATTTCAATATGAAATTCATTTATTTATTAATTTCAATTTTGAGAAATAATTTTAAAATAGGATTGAAAGGAATTGTTCTAAAGTTGGGGTTTAGTTTATAAAGCAAGTATAATGCCCAATTGGGTCCTGATTGTGTGTCCAAATTTATGCTTGCAATGTGTGAATTGAATGTAAAACTGGACACTAATTTTGTGCCACTTATGCAAATATGGTTGTAAATCTGCATGTTGCTTGTCCACATATAGCAACCTTCATGCTTATAAATGATAGAATTCTTTCATTTTCTTAAATGAACTTCATATTTTTTCTATAAATAATTGATTTAGGAGAAATAGTACTGGATGCAAAAATTTGGCAACAAGATAGTAAAATGTGGATTAATTTACTTCTTAGGCTAATGGCTTTGGTTCAGCTGGCTCAGTGATTGGAACTGTCACTTTTCCTCTTCCAAAAACAGTTTCTTTTGTCAACAAACAACAAAGGACTTCAAATCAAGCAAAATAAAATGGTGCTTCTCTGTATCAATGACTAAGGATACCTGGCTAGACATGGCATCATGTGGACAGAATAAAATGGTGAGGTACCTTGAAAGTCAAAATGACTAAATGCCACAAACCTCAGTTTCCTTCCTAGTCAATCATTAAGCACTGATTATTATTCAGAAAAAATAAAAAAATAAAAACAGAAAAATCAAGGGTGCATTTGAAGAGTGGATGATACCACAAAAATTTGAAGTCGGAAAAAGATTCTTATGAAGAATTACATTTAAGTAATTTTTGTGTTTTTTTAAAAATAATAATAATAACAACATATAGGATTTTCAATGGATTGGATACATCAATGAATAACAGCCATATACCAAAAGACATGTTCAGGAAGTTGGCCACCGTACACTGTCTGATAAGCTGCCCTGCACAATATTTCAGGGATGTTTGCAGGAGGGATCTGAAACTCAGAGTAACTCCGGTAAATGGGAACAGCTAGCAGACTACCACAGCAACTAGTGATATGGTATTCAAGGAGTCATCATGATGGATGGGTAAATGTGGCCACCAACTGTTGGAGATCAGAAGACAATGTAGGAAGCACAGAGAGAGAGAGAGAGATCTCAGACCTTCATTCCACATTTATGTGCCAATCCAGATGGCTCACAAAAAGAATGAATTTTGACCAAACAATGCTACCATTATCTTGCAAGATAAATGGAAGTAGTATATGTTTGTGTATCTATGTGCAAAGAATAACTACTAATTTGTATCTTTGTGAAAGAAATTGGGCTATATGTAAATGTAGACAAGAAAGAGTGCATAGCCTGTAACCAACAAAGCCTCATCAACTCTGGCTGGTAATCATTTAAAAAGGGTTGGCTAATGCTTTTATCTTGGCAGTAATATAGCAACTAAAGAAAGTGATTTAAGGCAAGGGCTACCATGGAGATGCTATCAACAATATAAAAATCAAATTTTCCTGACAGCATAAACAGACATCTCCCAAGACATTAGCATAACAGTATTATTGTATAAAGGTACAGTAAAGACATTAACAAGAGCATCTGAAAAGAAATTAGATAGTAAATCCTCAAGAATGCTGTGTGGTGTTCTAAATCTAGCCTGGAGACAGCAACCAACAACAAAAGCAGACTATGGCCATTTACCTCTTATTTCAAGGATCAGCTGAGAAAGAAAACAATTTGCAGGGCATTCTTGGGGAAATAAAGATAAGCTGATCAGTGATGCCCTTCTTTGGACACCAAAACAGAGGCATTAATGTTGGTAGTACCTTCAACAATTATGTGGTGATACCAGATGCAAACGAAAAAATCTGTCAGGAGAGAGAGAGAGAGAGATTTGAACAAAGAACATTTTTGTTTTTATTCCAATTGACATTGTTTTTAATTATTATTTTACTGTCTTCATTCCAATTGAATATGCATTTATTTCTCAGCAATATTTGTAGAAACAGGTGCAAAATTGGGGCCTGGTTTGGTATTATACTTGTACAGTAAACAGAACTCCAACTTGAAAAAAAAATCCCACTTCATTTGACTTTAAAACAGAACTTTTCTTAAAAATGTAGTATTTCTCAAATGTTATATTTGAACGAAGCAAATTAAATGAGAAAAATGCATTTTCTTACAAAAAATCTTCAAGAGGATTTTGACTAATCCCTAATCCAAGGATTCAATTGATCTCTGAAACAACATAAAGAAAAGACAAATGCACAAAACAGTTCAGCACATTAAATAGCAAATGATTTATAAGAAATTTAAGTTACAAGAGCATACATAAAATTTTCAGAGATAAGCATATGCTTTTATGGGCTCTTAAGTATTTTAAAATATTTATGGTACATTCTGATTGGTGGTAAAACAGCAGTATTTGTTGTTTGAACCTATGAAAGGTTTTCCCTCCAAATTAATGAGTTTTAGAGGCCTACCTGTTTGGTAGATATTAGAATAGCTAATCAGAGTAAATAACAGGAATTCAAGTCACCTTGGTCCAGGAAGAAAATGATGCAGAAGAATTAGACAACCCTTTGAAAGACAATAATGGAAATGAACAACTCAGCCACTTTCACCACAAAGAAAAGTTTTTGGCTAGTGAGACTGATCTAAATCTTTTCTATTACCACAAGAAAAAGAAATAAATTTTTCCTGCAAAAGTGTAGTGAGTTCCTCATTGAAAAATATTCAGGAAATTGTTTTTCTTTACTAAATGTGGTTTTCATTTCGGAGGACATTCTTATGCATTACATTAGCAACAGTTTATTAAATTTGTACAAAGTGTTGAATTTAACTATTGTATGCAATAATAAAGGGTGATAACTTAGATTTTAAGTATAAATTATGTTTAAGCATGTGATGATTTTTTAAAAATTTATTTGAAATTTAACAATTTCAGTCTTTGGCAATTTCAACCATGCAAAGATTAACATTCAAACAACGTGTTAAAGTTATCGAAGCCTATTACGAAAATGGACGTTCAAACAGAAATGCATTTTGGGCACTTCACAATTTTTTGGGGTCAATGTAATCAACCAAGAGTGCAATTGGGAAAACTGTTTGTAAATTCAAACAAACTGGCAAATGTAAAAATGCCATTGGGTGCACATTTACACTATTCAGCTAAAAACATTGCTGTAGTGCACAAGAATGTGGCCAAGAATCAAGACACCTCTGTTCATTTTGACCATCGAATGGAGGTGTGCTGCCAAAGCCTTGGAAGCCACCTGGGCGATATTATTTTTCACACATAATTGACACAACTCAAATAACATGATCCAATAGTGAAATCTTATTGCTTTCACTAATAATACTGTTTTACTTACTGCTAACTTCAATCTATCTTAATGGAACAACATAAGAGTATATTCACTGTTGTTGTTTAATTTATATGTTGGCCATCCTTAAGCACACAAAGCACTAAATTTGTGCTATGAATAGATTTTATTGTAGCTTTTAAACTCGACTTGTATCATATGTGTCATTTGTTGTGTGCCAATAATTGTAATGAAACATCTGTTTAAAATATTTCCCTCCCATAAAATTTATCATGATAGTGTTAAGGGGGACTCACCCATATGACACATGAACTCGTCGAAGCTATATATAAATAGCAGTTCTGCTTTGGAGAAGCAGAGAGTGAATGAAATCTATTCCAGCATAACTCTGACAGCCATGCTAATAATCGTTCATTGGTAGATGTTTGTACTACTGTCTTTGTAATATATTTGTTTAACACTATTTCGTTTTTGTGTCTATTTCTGGCCCAAACAGATCACAATAACTTGGTGACAAGGTCACAACAACTTGGTGACAATGATTCTTACAGACCACAAGGTTTCTTACAGATGACCAGGATTCTTAAGGACCCTTGAGGATCACAAATGGACTGTGGGAAAATTGTCAATATTGGTTCAACATTGTACACAACAAATGAAAAAAAAAATTATCTTGTTCACACTTTGTTCTACTCAACAGTACTTGGTAATCCAGAAAAGGAAACCAAATGAAAAAAGTGTAACTAACTTACTGAACTTGAACGTAAGCCACTAAACTACAAAAATTCATGTTTTTCAAGGAAAAAAAAAGCACTCATGTTTTTCTGAGTGAGTAAGAATTTAAAGTTATTCACTTTCAATAATTTTTATTTTTATTTTTATTACTGGTGAGTAAGAAACTAAAGTTTTTTTTGTTATTCAAAGAAAAGAAAAGTTTTCATTTGAATTTAATTTATATTTGGGTATTTTGAAAAAAAAAAAAGAAAAAAAAGACACATATAAACCTGTCTAAATTTAAATCCACCATGCTCAAATTTAAGTTCCAATTTGAACAGCAAAACCAATGGGAGCTTAAATGGCAAGAAAGCAAGACCAACGAGAACTTAAATGGCAAGAAAAGCAACTGGAATTTAAAAAACAGATTGTTGAATGTCAAAAGCAAGCTAAAAATGAATGACTTGCATTTCAAAAACATACTGAAATCAGAAATCAGAAGCTTGAAGAAATTTTACTTCAAATTTAACAAGAGCAAAGAAACTTGCTTAAACTGGCAAACTGGGAACAAAATAGTGAAAACGACAATGCGTTCTCACAAAACACAATCTGGGACACAATAGACACTTTTACATATTCTTCAGATGAGGATATAACCATTGCTTCCTATTTTAAAAGATTCGAGGATTTATATGCCACAGATTGTATAAATTGGACAGACTCTAAAAAAACGTTTGCCTTCTTCTCTGGAAACTGGGTACCACAGAGCATACCAAATTTGTGAATTATATTTTACCCCTAAAAACAAGCAAATTGACATTCATTGGAGTGGTTAAACTTCTTACAGAACTTTTTAGTCCTAAAACTTTACTTTTTTATAAGAGGTAGAAATGTATGAATTTAACCAGAAAACCTAGTGAAGATTTTAAAATGCTTGTGTCTGTTGTGTACAAGCATTGTGATGACTTCAAACTGTCATAATTGAGTGCAGATAATTTCAAGTGTCTGATATTTGTTCAGGGACTCGTTTCAGTTAAAGATGCTGAAATTAGATGTAGAGTTCTAAATAAATTGGAAAATGAGCCAAGCCTTACTCTCTAACAAATAGCAAAAGACTGTCAGAGATTCGTAAACATATACCAAGATTTGAAAAATATTGAGGAATCTGGCATAGCTCACATAAGAAAAGTACTCTGAAAGAAAAAACAAATTGATTCTCCCCTAAATGAAACTAACCACAAAAGAAATGAAACAACTTGCTCCCTAACCCGTGTTTTGGTTGTGGATTATTATTATTATTATTATAAAGACTGCCATTACCGAAATGAAAAATGCTTAAATTGTAGCCATACCAGGTGCAAGAGATCACATTGTCAAGCGAGAAAAAAGGTTAATAGCTCCGTAAAAAACACAAAAGCAGATAAACAAGACGGGTTAAACATTAGAAAGTACGTACAAGTACAAATCCCAAACAAAAATATTAAAATGAAGTTGGATTCTTGTTCAGATTTAGCAATCAAAAATCAACAGTTGGAAAAAGTTGGGTAAACCAACCTTGCTAAGAACTAAACAAACGGCCAGGTCCATGACTGGAGAAAATCAAGTTTAAGGGAGAACTTATCACAAATGTAACATTTTAAGGAAGGATGTTAAAATTAAAGACATTTGTATTAAAAAATACAGAAAATTTATTTGGTGCCAACTGGATGGAAAAAAAATTAAATTGTGGAACATGCCAATTAATTAACTTTGCCAAAAAACTTGAAAACCTAACCACCGAGGCAAATAATTTAATAAAAAACTTAAAAGAAATTTTTCTAGAAGTTATTTCTGGGGGCCTTGGTCAGTGTAACAAGATGATTGCAAAAGTTGAGTTAAGAGAGGACATCCAGCCAGCGTTTAAGAAAAAATGAAATGTACTTTTTGCCTCTTTACCAAAAGTAAATGGAGAACTCAACAGACTAGAAAAAACCAGTGTCTTATTGGAAATGGTGTCCAGTTGACAGGTTTCATCACTTATCTATACGAAGAAGTCAAACAAGACCCGGGTCTGCGCTGATTTCTCGATGTGGCATTCAAAGAATATCATGATTCTTTACTTTTGCCATTGAAGGAAAATGATGAATTTTATCGTTGTTAATACAAAAAGAAAAATATATTAAGATTCCTTGCGGAATTAATACTTAGGTGGGTGGGTGTTATGGGAACTCACCCATATGACACATGAACTCGTTCAAGCTATATATAAATAGCAGTTCTGCTTTGGAGAAGCAGAGAGTGAGAGAGGCAGAGAGAGAGTATAACTCTGACAGCCACACTAATAGTCATTCATTGGTATATGCTTGTACTACAGTCTTTGTAATATATTTGTTTAACACTATTCTGTTTTTGTGTCTTTATTTCTGGCCCCAATGAACCACAATAACTTGGTGATGAGGTCACAACTGATAAAAAAATTACATTTGGTTAAAATATTTTTTTTGTAAGATGTTTTCTCTGAAAAATTCCTTTAGATTTAAATAGCTGAATACAGAGATAAAAACCTACAATAAGAGGATTGAATGACATAAAAACAAAAAAATCCAGTTTGTGTGGAAAGTGTGGAAAACTTACTCAGCAATTACATAAATGACTGGCAAGAGAACAGTTACAGAATTAATGATGAAGAGTAAAACAATTATCCAAAAAGCCGCTAAAAAAAGGCAACATGTCAAGCAATTACAGACCTATAACTTGTCAGCCCATTATCATAAAAGTAGAAACTGCACTGTGGAAAAGTGATTCCACAAAGATCACAAAGAATACAGAAAACATCACATCCCATATTTTCCTCTGATGTGCAGAAATTCTTAAAATATACCAAAGAATTAAGGGAAAAGTATTAATTCTGAAAACCAATTAAAATTAGAGACAAACTTCACCAATGTAACATTTTAATGAAATCTTAATTGATTAAATAAGTAATAAATATATCTACAAGACTAACTAGACACATTATATTCAAACAGTAATTGAAAAAAAAAAAGAAAAAAAAAGCCATATGAAATATATGAAAATGAAGACAAAAACATATACACAACTTAAAGACCTTAAACTTTTTCAAGCAGGATTCACATAGAGATTATGAACCACAAATGCTGAACTAGAGTAAGTTCTTTGTGGTAAAGATAGTTACATATTTTCTTGCTACCAACCAATGGTCGATGTTGAACCAAAGTAAAGGCAAGGATTTCAAATGTTGATTTTTCAGGACGGACAATCTTTTCTAGCTTAGAATATATGTTGGAAATTAAAATAAAAAATGTTATAATTTTTCATATATACACATTTTTTAGATATACTATTTTATTTTACAATTAAGAAAAAAAAATGTATCCAAGTGTCAAACTAGCAGACATGTTATAGTCTGCGAAAGTAATAATTTTTTTATATGTTAGCAAGAAAAGAAGGAAAATGTAACTGATAATTTGCTCATATAGGGTCTTCTCATGCTTATGCAAACTGACTCCTTTGAGTTTAGCCATGTCATTGTGATGCACATAAATGTGCGAGTTTGTGCCTTTAGTACAACAAAGATCAACCTTTTCTCTCTCAACTCAAGAAAGTTTGGCAAGTTAACAGCAGAAGCCAACCAATATCAACAGAAAGTGAAAGATCTCTCCATACTATAGTGATAACACCCAGATTTTCTGTGAAGGCAATTTTGGCACTTTTCAAGGCAATCCTCATGTGAGCCAAAGAAATTCATTTTACCATATACAGCAGAGTAAGCAAAGGTTTTAAATGGTTAATCATAAAAGTCCGCTATTAAGACCCTTAGATAGTTGCACGAAATATTAAAAAACAACTTCGATGAAGGAGCTAAGAAATCCTTTTCATTCTGCTAGTAAGTATAAAAAGTTGTTTTATTTTATATATGTGATGTTACTTGGCTGGGATTAATTCAAATCACACTTAAACCAACTTTTAGTGCATTCAAAAATTATTACTGTATATAAAGTTTTTTTTTTATTTCTATAAATATCAAATGTTTTTATCATTTATTTCTTTTGCTGTCTTTATTTACACTGTTTACTTCCATATCAAACTCGGTGGCCCTTGCTTCCAAATGAGAGGAATTTCTCGACAATAATCTTCAAGCTCCCCCACACCAATATATAGGCTCATCACAATTTTATTAACAGTATTCCTGCATTTAGATTTATACCATATTGTGTGAAATTTGGAAACAGAATTCAGATGGAAGAGATTGTAAACATCATAACAGATTAGAATGATACGGATTTCAAAAGGTTCATACAAGGTTTAATCACAGCTATAATAGGAATGCCCAACAATGCCACAAAAATATTTAAAAACCTTAAATTAACTATTCATGAGAGAATTTATGTAACCTCTTCCAACAAAAAGTGAAATTATCATAACTTATATCAACATATGAAATCCCTTCTTAATGACAACAATATATGAAAATAAAATTCAAGTTTATTTATACATATTTTCAAAATAAATTTTGTCATCAACTTTTTTCTTTTTACCTTTTGGCATTAGAAATAAATCTTATTTACAATATTTTCCAAAGTAAAAATTTTATTTTACAAAATATTTTTTTGAAAATTAATCTGCAGAGTATATTTGTTATAAAAATAAAAAGGTTTGCATTCATACACTTGAAGAAGGAGGGAAAGAAGCAAGATGCTGGTCAACTATTTTTCAAATGTACAGGAATACCTAAGTAATGTGCATTCAGTTAATGTGTTTTTGATTAGTGCACCAAAACATTCTTCTGTAATTTACATTTATTAAAAAATATTGAAGCATAAAAGATGTGTGCATTTACTATTGAAAATTTACTATGCAATTACAATTTTCAATAGTAATTGAAAATTGATTTTTTTAATAATAACCAAATAATTCAAAATTTTCTAATATGTAAAAATGAAAAATGGGCAAATATTTTGTTTCTCAAGAACTATGTTATCTAAATAATTACAGTAGCATGGACAGCTATAAATAGAAAAATTTTACAATAAAGCTGATAATATATTTTCTATTTTTGGAAATTTACCCTATATATATATATATATATATATATATATATATATATATATAATCATCTGTAATTTAACTTGAAAATTTTATCTATAATCTTTCCATAGTAAATGCATACATCTTTTATATTTCAATATAATTTTTAATAAATGTAAATTTATGTATCTAATTAAATCATTTAATGATTTTAACCAAAAGTCAGAAATTTTCTTTTAAGACCTTCAAAATAAACAAAAAAATCCAAATATTAAAAAAAAAATAACAGAGAAATATTCAAAATATGTATTTTTATTATTGGGTTATATTATAAAATTTCTATTCATAACTGTGTGGTAGTGAAAGTCATGACACAGCCCTTCATATCAATCCGCCATCTCAACCTCTTCTTGTAAAGCCTAAAACACCGCATGATGGGGAGAAAGATATTGTAAGTGCAAACTGCACCCAGATTTGTGGAAGTGATCGTATAGGAAGGTCATGCTCAAAAGTGTACCTTGTGAAATTATATCGCTACGGACAAGAAAGTGAAGCAAAGAAAATGTATGCAGTGATTGATGAACACAGTAATGGATCATTAGCCCGACCTGAGTTTTTTTTATTTGTTTGGAGACAATGGTCCCAGCTCCGTCTACTCTCTTAGAACCTGTGTCGGAGTTGTAGAAACTTTTGGCAGGAGAGACCACGGGTATATAGTGAAGTCACTCGACGGACATGTCTGCCTTCCTTTGCCAACGCTAATTGAGTGCAGCGACGTACCTGACAACCGGTCGGAGATTCCGACACCGCAAGCAGTACGACACCATCCCCATTTAGCTAGAATAGCCGATCAAATTCCAGAACTTGATTCTACAGCATCTATTCTGCTCCTCCTAAGACGTGACATCATAGATATTCACAAAGTGCGTGGATACATAAATGGACCTAATAATGCCCCACATGGTCAGAGACTAGATTTAGGATGGGTCATAGTAGGAAACATGTGTCCAGGTAGAAACGCCTCAAATGAAAATGTCTTCTTTACAAACATTTTAGATAAGTGCCACCCCAATGGGTTTAAGCCCTGTTCCAACATTTTTCAAGTAATGGACAATTATGAACAGACTTGGACTCTAGACAGTCGCTGCCCAAACTCTGGTAAGCCGACAAGTGCAGTTATACAGAAGTTGGGTGCTTCGGTTTTTCAACTCACCAGAGAAGACAATCTACTGGCTCACTCTATACAGGATAAACTTTTCCTCAAGATCATGGAACAATGGTTGGAGAAAAACCCTAACGGCAGCTGGATTACCCCACTACCACTCAAACCATTCAGACAGCGCCTACCCAACAACAGGACACAAGCCGCAAAGAGGTCAGTCTCTCTGGTCCACCAGTTCAAAAGAAAACCTTAGTTAGAAAAAGATTTTGTCCTTTTTATGGAAAAAGTTATTCAGAATAAACATGCAGAAGTTGCTGTTTTGTTGGAAAGAGACGAAGAAAGGTGGTACCTGCCTATATTCAGAATATACCACCAGAAGAAACCTGAGAAAATTAGAGTAGTCTTCGACTCAAGTGCTCAATATAACGGTACTTTACTAAATGGCACTTTATTAATGGGACTGGTTATAAATAACACTTTGGTGGGTGTTCTCAGTCGATTTCGAAAAGAACTCATTGCTATCATGGCGGATATAGAACAAATGTTCTTCTGCTTCTTAGTGAAACCTGAACATAGGAACTTCTTAAGATTTTTATTGTTCCGAGACAATGACAATGACAAGGACATTGTTGAATACAGAATGAACATCCATGTATATGGAAATAGCCCATCCCCTGCTGTAGCAATCTACTGTCTCAGGTGGTCTGTTGATAAAACTCAACCTGATTATGACCCAGACATGAAGGAATTTGACCAACGCAAATTTTATGTGGATGATGAACTAAAATCAGTTCTGACTGTCAATCAAGCTATCTCCCTCTTACAGAAGACTAGAAAAGCCCTGGCTAACTCCAACCTCAGACTTCATAAGATAGCTTCCAACAACAGTGAAGTCATGGCAGCCTTCCCACCTGAAGACCATGCCTGTGAGAACGAAAATCTAGATCTCGAAGCAGACACAATGCTGGTACAGCCTTGGCCTCAACTAAAATGATTGCTTCACTTTTAAAGTTGCCGACAAAGCAAGGGCATACACTAGAAGAGTAGTCTTATTGACCATCAACAGTGTATATGATCCTCTTGGATTCGTTGCCCCAGTTATTCTTCAAGGCAAACTTATTTTGCGAGCCCTAACCAAAGATGAACGAGACTGGGATACACCATTGCCACCTCAAAAGCAACAACAATGGACAACCTGGAAAGAGTCTCTGAAGGAGCTGCACATTCTCCATATCCCAAGAACTTACACCACCAGATCACTCTTAACTGTATTGCACGGACTACTGTGTCTTTTTTCTGATGCTTCCATCAAGGCTATTGCAGCTGCAGCTGTAGCCTACTTGAAATTAATATTCTATGATGGAAAGTATGAAGTAGGCTTCGTGATGGGAAAAACAAAATTAGCTCCTGTACGTGAAACCCGTTCCAAGACTAAAACAGTGTGCCACCATTCTAGCGGTGGAACTAGTTGTAAAGAAGATAGTATCAACTTCCATATCCAGCACATGCTTGATATGGAAGTTGATACTATCTTCTTTACATATAGCAGAGTTGTACTAGGCTATATTCACAATGAAGTACGACATTTTTACGTATATGTCAGCAACAGAGTTGAACGGATACATCAATCTTCCTGACCTAATCAATGGCAGTATGTGCCAACAGATCAAAATCCAGCAGACTTGGGAACAAGGTCAGTGTCAAGCTCCAACTTGTCCACCACGTCATGGATTACCGGTCATTCATTTCTTTCGAGACCCTCAGCTTACTCTACAAAGAAAATTACTGCCTCATTGATCCTTATAAAGATGCCAAAGTCCGTCCCATTATATCTGCCTTCATTAAACATTCCTCTGGCTCTCACCTGGTCTCTTATTAGTTTTCTAGATTTTCCTCTTGGACTGCTTTAACCCAAACTATTGCTCACTTGATCCATATCACTCACTCATTCCGCACTAAAGGTGAAGAAAGCCACTGCAAAGGATGTCACCGCTGTAAGATACCGCTTTCAGTAGAATTACTGACACAATCAGCCAACAAAATTATCCTATGCGCACAAAGTGATAGATATGCCTTGGAGTTTTCATGCATTAAAGAGCAGAAAAAGATCCCCAGAAGCAGCCCACTCCAAGTATTAGATCCTTTCATAGATGATGAAGGCCTCCTCAGAGTTGGAGGTCATATGCGACAAGCGGGTCTCACCCATCATGAGACACATCCCATTATTATCTCCGGGAATGACCATATAGCATGTCTGCTCATTAGACACCATCATGAATGCATCCAAAACAAGGTCGCCACTTCACAGAAGGTGCTATTTGTGCTGCAGGTTTTTAGATTAACAGTGGTAAACAATGTATCAACAGAATTCTACACTTCTGTGTCATATACAGAAAACTTCATAGACCTACCCGAAGACTGCTCTAGTCCAGAACCTCCTTTTACCAATGTTGGTCTCGATGTGTTTGACCCTGGCCAATTACCTCATGTCAAACTAAAGGAGGCTTGGCCCATAGCAAATGATGGGCCACCATTTTTACTTGTATGATCACTAGAACTGTCCATATTGATGTGCTAGAGTCACTTGACATTTCTAGCCTAATAAACGCACTCAGGCGCTTTTTTGTCATTTGAGGTCCAGCTAAACTTCTTGTTCCGACCAAGGACCCAACTTCATTGGAGCTAGCAAAGAACTTGGACTCAGTCCTAATAGAGATACTACCAAAATCAAGAACTACCTTGCATCCTCAGGTTGCAACTGGCTTTTCAACCCTCCTCATGCCCCACACATGGGTGGAACTTGGGAGAGGATGATAGCATTGAGGATTCTTTTAGTCATGCCTATGTTTTTACAATACAGTAGCAATCGATTAACTCATGAAGTCCTCACTACCTTCTTGGCAGAAGTTACAGCTATCATTAACAACCATCCACTTTCACCAGTATCTTCAGATCTGGAAGACCCTACATTATTGACACCTGCAACCCTGTTAACACAGAAAATTGGACCAGATCCTGCATCCCCAGGTGAATTTGATGCTAAAGATGTCCCACGGCGACAATGGAGACATGTACAACACCTTGCCCAGACATTTTGGGCCAGGTGGAAAAACCAATATTTGCCTTTGCTTTGAACACGAAGCAAATGGAATGATCACACCCCTAACCTTACAACAGGAAGCATAGTACTTCTTAAAGAAAAGGATTCCAAAAGGAATGAATGGCCACTAGGGCGCTTAAAAAAGTCATTCACAGTCAGGATGGAAGGGTACGCCAAGTGGAATTAAAAACAAGCAAAAAAGGCTGTACTAAACTCTTTACAAGACCAATCTCTGAAATTGTCCTCTTATATGTACCAACATCTGAACTAACTTCATAACAGTACTTTCTAGTCCCACTTCTTTTCTGATCTTCATGTTAGACATTATTCCTCCCTCTTGAACTTACAATGTTTATTTTTTGTTTTTAACAGAAACAAATTCACTGTTCACCGTTTTGTTTTTTGTTTACTTTAACTCTAGTTCACAACGATTTCATTTTCTTTTCTTTCTGCATCTTTTATATTTAAACTTAATTCTTGTTAACATGAGAACTGCTCGTGACTTCTTTTGCAATAGATTAGATATATTTCTTCACTTTAGTAATGTAATTATAGCTATGAATCAAAGGGAGATAATTGTTTAATAATTTCTTATCGTTGACCTTGCTGAGATACTGAGTATCAACAAACTAGACATGCTTTTCCTTGCCGATCTCAAACAACCTTCGGTATGTTTATTTTAATTTCTTCTAACTTAATTTCTCTTTGGTTGTACTGGTATTTGGGCTTTTCTTTCTCTTTCCTTCTCCATTGTGGTAATTGTTACATGCTTCTTCTCTCTCTCTCTCCTTGTTTTGTACTTATTCTTCCACAGTGAATTTATTTCTGTTTTTTATTTATTTCAGATTTACTCGACTCATGAATAAACTTAAATTTTTTTTTTCTCAAAGGATTTCATTTTTTTTATTTAATTTCGTAGGTCTGAGTTAAGCTGGCTGTGAAAACGTTTTGACGAGGGCAGCACAGGAACAGATTGTATAAAATGACTGTAGAAATAGAACTGGAAGAAACATTTATTCCAAGGAGATTCCAGGAAAAAATTAATTACACCACAAGACACAGAGGAACAGAAAAAAATAAATGGTTCAGTTCTTTGCTATTTTGTAATAGCAGTCCACAAGTTTCAAAGTGTGGTCATTTCCCACATAAATTTATAGTTATGGTAATATTAACCATTTCCTCATCAGGAAAATGCAAGGCCAAAGCACTATTTGAATATTTCAAAACTTGGTGTCACTACCTAGTAAGTATTGAAAAGTTGCATATGCATAAAACAAAGAAACAGAATCTCCAGATGTGGAGTAATCTACTAAACCAAAAAAAACTACTACAAAGCCTTCATAGAAATGTTGGAAACATTTATCCCAAGGAGATTTGGGGAAAAAAATTTCACTACAAGACTGAGGAACAGAAAACAATAAATGGTACAGTTTTTAGTTATTTTGTAACAGCAGTCTACAAAGTTCAAAGAAGTGTGGTCATTGTTAAGATCTATAGGCTTCACTCATTCACAATCAAAAATGTTTGCAGCTTTTTTTCCTCTTTTACAAATATTCTTTTCCCTCATTGAAACAACAATAATCTCTTCTTTATATATAACTACAACAAAAGAATGCCGTGAACAGAAAAGAAAACCATGGAAGAAACCCTAGAAACTCAGGCTTTTCTTACCCAACTACTATGTAAATCCATGGTAATGGTAATATTAACCATTTCCTTATTAGGGCACTGTAAGGCCGATGCACTAGTTGAATATTTCAAAACTTGGTATGTAAACTTAGAAAGTATCAGAAAGTCACACATCTGAGGAGAAATATATAAAACAAAGAAACAGAATCTCCAGATGTGAGGCAATCTACTGAACTAGCATCTTTCAATGCTATCAAAAACATAGAAACTGCAGCGATATACAAAACCTTTATAAAAATGGTGGAAAGATTTATATGGAGGAGATTCTGGGAAAAAATACATCACATGACATCGAGAACCGCAAAAAATAACTGGTACATTTCTTTCTTATTCTGTAGCAACAGTCTACAAGGTTCAAAGTGTGGTTGTTGCCAAAATCTATAGGCTTCAGTCATTCAAGAACCAAAAACGTTTGGTAATTATATTAAAATGAGATGTCTGTGTTATTTTCATTATATATATATACACACACAAAAATACACACATACAAATTATGTTTTTTTCTCTCTAAAATCTGAAATAGACTAACTTTTGAAGCTGATTTTTGAGAAAGGTGAAAAAAAATTAATTAGATGGAAGTTTTTCCACAAGATAACACTGAAAGGATCTATGTCACAAAAAGACAATTGTTTTGCTACTCAGTTTAAAAAACAAAGACAGTTTTGGGAAAAATAATTTCAATTAAATTTATAGTGACATAGGCAAAATGGACTTGCCCTCTTTTGCATAGAGTTGAGTGACTACTAATACATCAGCCGTCACTCAGCACACAGGGAGAATTTCTATGCCACAGTAACATTATTTTGTTTGATCTTAAAAAAAAATCTGAAAGAATATTCCAATTTCAAAATATTTGCTGGATTTAAACTGACAAATTACAGATAAATCCATGTCCAGAGCATCCCAAAAGTCACTATAGACTTTCTTTTCAAGTACAATTCAGAAAGACATGATGCCATCAGTATTCAACAGCTTAAGCTTTGCAGTTTTTGTGAGTGAATTATTCCCTTGCCCATGCCTTGCAATTGACATTGGAGCAGCATTGCAAAATTGCTGTCTAGCAAGAAGTTTTTCAATCACCAACTGCATCTGAGCACAACTCTGAGAAGTTTTATGCTCATCATACTGCTCCAATATACAGTACAATTTACACTATTTATAGCAAGCTTCTTGAAACACAATCTGTTGACAAATCATGCAGTGGAAGGCCTTGCAAATGCACTCTGCACTCCACTGACCTCACACCTTGTTACATTTTTCTGTAGAGCTGTATCAGAACAAAGATGTATGCAACTAAGCCCCATGACCTGCCACAGCTTGAGGGAAGAATCCACACAGCCTGCGTCCAAAGGTGGTAGAAGGTTATCAAAAACAGAGGCATACAGCTAGTCTTCAAATTTATGATAAATTATTGGAATAATGTTAATGATTCCATTCAACATTATGTTAAGTATGGCTATCAAGAGTCACAACTGAAACAAATTGCTAATGAAATTGCTAAAAATTAAGATTTCCATAATTTCACACCAGGTCAAAACATTGAAAAAACACAAAAATTCTGACAAGAATCTCATTAGTCATTAATTGGCACTGAAATTTTGCTGGAATTTAAAAAAATACTACATGAGAGTTATGAACGCATATCTAAAATATCCAGGCGGCACATGCTCATCTTGGTGTCACCTGCTGCCGTCACCATTGGGACTGGATCACCGGGGAGACTCTGCAACCAGCGGAGAAGGTGAGGGTCGTGCAACTGACAGGGGTTACAAACTTTTGTGATCTACAACGTTGGGCAACCCATTATATCAGAGCTGACCAAAATGCGCATTGGCGCACATTTGTTGAAAAGATGGAGCATATGCCAGTGGTAATTCCCGCAAACTCTACCAGATGGTGAAACAGGCTAGTTGCAGAACTGCAAGGGTGAGTGAGATACTTTGTTTCCTTGACAGTGCTGTTATTGCAAATCTGAGTGAGCGGCTTAATTGGTGGAAAGAGCATTTGAACTGGCTGAGGAATATGACTGCAACACCGCACCCCCAACGGTAGATAAAGTGTGAGACATTTTGCGTTGCCTAAGTAACAACAAGGCCCCTGGTGAGGACGGTATACTTGCAGAAGTATATAAGGTTGTGCCAGAGGTATTGGCCTCGTGGGTTCATCATGTCTTTACTGTGGTCTGGCTGTCCAAGACCTTCTCCACTGATTGGAGTGAGGCCATCTTGTTACCCTTCTTCAAAAAAGAGGACAGGAAACTCTGTTCAAATTACAGGGGAATTAGTTTCATTGACGTGATAGCCAAGGTGTTTGCAATCCTTCTCCTGAGAAAATTCTAAAGTGTCTGCAATCTCTGAACATGCCTGACTCAGGGCAGCTTCCGCCCCGGCAGAGGCTGTGTTGACCAAATTTTCAACCTTTGGTGCACCCTCAAACAGCACTGGACATACCAACAGCCAACAATACTATGTTTTTTCGACTTTGCAGCTGCCTTCAACTCAGTCGATAGAGGTTCACTCTGGCAAATCATGGAAGCTGATAACTTGCCCGTGAAACTCTTTTGTCTCATCAAGGGCTACTACCGGTTGACATGAGCTTGTGTTGTGCCCTGTCCCCCACCCTCTTCAGATATGTGATCAACTACATCCTCAACAAAGCTCTCTGAGACTATGCTGGGGTTGTGGTCAGTTGAAATGTGAGGGTATCTGATCTGGCATATGCAGATGACATCGTCTTGGTTGGATTGAATGGGGACGAAGTGCAAGCTGCACTTAACTATGTGGAAGATGCAGCTCGAGAATTGGGCATGAAGATCAATGCACTAAAGACAAAAGTAATGTCATCTCTGATAGATCCAGTCACCTGGCAACCACTGATGCTGGACGGGGTCAATCTTGAGGATGTGCAGTCTTTCATCTACCTTGGCTCAACCATAGTACCATCCAGGCAAGGTGCTGCTTAAGTCCAACACCACATATGAGCTGCATATATATGGGCATGACAAGATATCTCCATGGCTACCAAAGAGTGCATCTATCAAGCTATTGTTCAGACAATCCTTCTCTTTGGTTGTGAAATGTGGCCACTGAGGGCGGTTGACCTGTGAAAGCATGAGGTTTTCAACAATGATTGCCTTTGCTGCATTCTATGATGTCATTGTGTCGATCGAGTGCCAACGGCAACTCTACAACACCTGAATCTTCAACCTCTGCCACCCATCCTTCTTCAGCATCACCTGCGATGGTTTGTGCACACAGCTAGACGTTTGGAGGAAGAGCTTATCTGCAATGTCCTTCTCCCCTCTTCTCTACCTGCCTGCCGCAAATGTGTTGGTGGGCAGTTGAGGACATGGGCGATAACTATCAAGGATGACCTAGCAGCATTATCAGGCCCACAAGTAATTGGCTTGCCATTTTGTGTGACCTGACTCAGGGTCGGCGAACGTGGGCTGCAATGGTCTGAGATATGGTTTGTGCTCGGGTGGAAGCCAGCTCAACCCGACCAGGGTGAATGCTGAAACAAGTACAAGTAAGTATCTAAAATATATCTACAATTTAAAGAGATTTTTTTCTCAAATTGTCTATAGTTTCTACCATAAGAAATAAAAACACTTTAACAAATGTAAGCATCAACACACAAAATTGGAGTTTCGGGTCATTGTATTCCTGAAAACACAAATAGAAGAAGAAAACCCTATATGTTGTGCAACAACATAAGTCAAGTTAATTCTTTCACAAAGATAAACATTGTGATTTTATTTAGAATCTACTGACTTTTCAACCTTTAAAATGCATGAGGATATTTATGTAAACAAATTACTAACTTGCCAGTCTGCTGGAATAGTCAGAATGACAAAGTGCCATGAGATTTATACTGAGCTGTTTGATTCCTCTTAGTAACTCATAAACTGACGGAAAATTCTAAGATGAACAAGATCACCATCATATTTAACACATTTCAGTTGCCTGCTTTCACACTAGGGGTGTTTCATTTGTTACTAGGACAGCCATTTATTTTTCATTACAAGACAAGCAATGCTTGTAGAAAGACTTAATTTAATTTTTTGCAGATTTATATATTTTTTATACCTGAAACAATTTTTTTCAATATAACTTGAAGACAGACATGCTATTGAAATATTGTTTAACATTATTTTTTTATTTTCTGAAATGGCACTCTTCTCTTAAATATTTTTTTATTTCTCAAATTTCTTTCACTAGACAATTATGTATTTTACATTTCTACTAATTCTCTTTAATAGTGAAAAACTTGTTTTGCAGAAATTCCATGACTACAAAGGATATAATTTTTTTAAAAATAACTGTACGTGTTTAAAAATCACTATGACAGCAGAATGCTAATTTAAACTAACTATACAAACATGTTTAAGTCATTGCAGTTACAAAATCATGTTTGTCTTTGTAATTTACTCCTGAACTGAAAACAATCTTAGAAAAGGTTGAAAGTACTTGGGTTAAAAAATCTACAGCACCTTCCTTGATGGATTTCATATGAATATTAAGAAACTAATTAGGCAACTTAAAAGTATGTTTATTATTATTCAATAAAACATACATACATATATAGGATAGTGGTATATAATTTTTTATATATCAAGAAAAGTTTTAAAAGAAAAATGTATGACAAATTGGAAAAAGTTTTTGTGATGTGTTCCATCTGTTAGGACTTCACTGAAATGGGTTTCTTTACATTGTTGTGACTACACATGTGCATGAACTTTAGAAAGAATTTGTTTTTTCAATCTAGTCAAATTCATCTAGATTTTTTTCTTTGTATTTCCATCATATTTGTTAATAAATATTTCACATTGCCCTAAAAGAAAGATCTAAGAATGGCAAAATGTTGTAAGAACCTGGATGTAAATTTACTGTGGATGAACTAGTGATTAAAGCACTTTCTAAACATTTTCATCTTAATAAATTATTTTCTCTCTTAATTAAAGTAGCATTTTATTATGTCAAAATTTCGGTCAGTTTCATTAGATGAACAATTAATGCATTTTGTATGTTGTTTGTTAAAAATTTTGTGTTCATATGGTGTTTTGTTTAAATTTCTTGAGGTTTCGTCAATATATTCTTTTGGCAATCCTTGTTTTCAAGTTTTGTCGTGTCATTTCATTTTGTATTAAGTGTCTTATTGTTTTAGATGTAGTTGTGACAAGTTTTATGCTGAATTGAGATAAATTCTTTTCGATTATAGCTGTGATAGAGTTAGTGGGTAGAACAATGTTTTCTTGATTTGTTGGATTTGTCTGGAGGGGCTACTTTTCTGTTTTGAAATATTTTTGTTTTGCATTGAATATGACATAGGGTATTGAAAGTATTTTTCTGTTCATGTGTAGTCAACAACACAAAGAAACTCAGTCTGATGAAGTCCTAACAGGTGAAATGCACCACAAAAACCTTTTACAATTTGTCATATTTTATATCTCACAGCACCAACTGGTTTAAGGACTTTAGATTAAAAAAAAACAGTCTATATGCTTTTATCACACTGTTTAATGGCTCAGCCATTACTTTTACTTATTGTAAAATGAAATTTGGACAATTATTGATGGAATTTCCTCCCTGTTTGAGAAGGATTATTCCTAATTTGGGAAAAACAATTATTAAAATATCTTTTTTCAATGGTATTTGCCTTAAAGAACACTTGCTACCTAAATACACAAAATATTTCTTTTTTTCCCCACTAAATTTTGTGGCACAAAATCTGAAATAGATAACTTTAGAAGCCAACATTTGAAAAGAGTGGAAATAAAAATATACAAGATTGTCAGATGAGAGTTTTTCCAGAAGATAGCACTGAAAGGATCTATGTCACAAAAAGACAATTGTTTTGTTACTCAGTTTAAAAAACAAATAATTTCAAGGAATTTGTTACAACCGCAGCAACATTATTTTGATCTATAAAACATTTCAAAGAATAAATCAAAATCTGTTACATTTTTAATGAAATATTTGATACAAGCAACGTTTGAAAATTAATAATATTTACTTGATTTAAACTGACAAATGACAAATCCATATATATTTGAATGGCAGAATTCTCTGAGGAGGGTGTTTGATAAATTGTCCGCAAAGAGTATGATCAACATATGGAAAACAGTATTATTTTATTTTATCACCTACAAGTCTGATGAGCATTATTCCATACAATAAGTTAGCATCAAAGCACTAGAATTCATGGATGTTTTTCCATACTGAAAAGCATTTAAAAAAAAAAATCTCTACCAATCATTGGAAAGACCAAATTAAACAAAGAAACCAATATGCCAATGTTAAGAGAAGAAAGACAAAATAATTATGCTAAGAACAGAATTTTCAATTACAGCATCTCTACTTGGTTGGATGGTAGTTAAAATACTGTTACCAATATAAAAATCCCAGAAATATGAAGAACTAAAGCACACCCTAAGTGAGAAGATGAAGCTTGAGCACTGAGATCAGTTAGTGTTGATAATGATTTGGCAACAGTTAGCAGACCTACAAGATGCTCTCTCTCTCTCTAGTAAAAAATTGCATGGTAGAAACTGTCGTTGATAAATTTCTTCAAGCATTACCCTCAACAATAGCACCAATTATTGCTTCATAAAAAGATTTAACCCTTAATTAGGCAAAGCGGAGAAGAAATGATTATGCTGGTTTTACCATGTAGTTCTGGAAAACAGTCCATTTATAGGCTTCAAGAATATAAAAATGATTTTATCACACTAAGACCAAGGAGTAGACTTCAATTGTTGGAAATGCTGGTTTTGTAAAAAAAAAACTTAAGCATACGCACTTACACTTTTTTTTTTTAAACAAGATAAAGAAGCATAAACATAATATTCATACACCAATTAGAAAGCCTTTTTCATCTAACAGTTGGATTATAAGCATCACCATGAAAAATAGCTGTGCTGACATATTTGAAAGCAAAATGAATACAGTTCTCATTTTTCTAACCAGTCAAAATTTATTGAAAATCTACCATCAGAATTGCTTCTGAGCCTCTGAAACAAAAATATTGTAACGAGGAAGTTAGAAGCGTTTTTTCGCCTCAAAAGCCTTGGGTCATGACTAAAATAGTCACCTTAGTAACAGTAGTAGTAACTGGTTGTTTGGTCAGGGTTCTGCCACTCCAGAAAGAAGAGTAATATGAATTAGGTCACTGGGTCAGATTCTACCCTTCCCAAAAAGAGATTAAATAGCCTGGTAACTATGGTTAGAGTGAAAAGAAGGAAAAGACCAGAGAAAGAGAGAGCCAATGAATATAGGCCCCTGTTTCTATATAAAAGAGAAGACATAGCAGAAAACCAGAGAGTTGTTGGGCTACCAACCAGGTGTAGACCTCTCTCCGGCTATTCGTTCAAGACGTCAAAAAAAACTTTCTATCAAGTTACCAGCCGGAATTCTCCACACAAAGACCTTCCTCAACATCCAGTGAATACACCACGAGTTGCCATGAAAGGTAAAGATTGTTTTGTTAATCACTCTGACCAAACCATAGCTGTGTATAGTTATATATATATATATATATATATATATATATATATATATATATATATATCTCTTTAGCCGAGTTGAATGACCTTTTACCATTCCGCCTAAACTTCCTCCAAATATCTTCCTCATTAGACTCACCTCTTATTTTCCAGTGAATATTGTGGTAAACTAGTACAAAGTTGAACCCGTTCTAGTGTCCGGTATATTGGTATGTCTGGTTCTGTCACCTTATTCCTGTGTTTTTACTGAATATTTTTGTGTTATAATAAATTTCCTTTCTGTATAAAATTATCTTGAGTTATAGTTTAATTCACTCCCTTCAGAATTATTCCAACTAAAATTGTAAAATTTCCTTTCTCATCAGAGAAAATTCAGTTGCCAACTGGACAACATGTCCATGTGACATGCAAATGCTTACTCTCTCATTTTCTCTTTTTTACTGCATTCATTAATTCTTCTTCCCTTTTCCCCATTTACTGTCTGTAAAGAAAGAAACATCAAAGACCCCTTCTGTCCTCTTTTCTCACTGAGAAAATCAACTTTTCGCTGACTACTGTCACCCACACACACACATACAGTGAAAGAGTCACTATAAACAAATAGATACAATTCCTTTTGTTCATATCATTTTGACAGACTTGAGAACAAATGCACTCTACAGCACGCACACACCCAAAAGAGAGACTTTTCATTGCAAACTTGCAACACTTATTTTCAAATCACCAAAATAACATTCCAAATGTTCTTGTTAAATAATTTTTATATTAATTGTTACCAACAAGAGATTTTTATTATTTGTTCATATTTAAGAGAAATTTATTTCAATGTAGGTGGGTGAAGTTATGTTCAACACAAGACCATTCATGAGCATAGCCACCCTAAGCTGCAGAAAAACCAAATTAAAAATGAATACCAATCTCCCTTTTTTCACAACAGAAAGAATAAAGACATTCACAGAAAGATTATTGGAACAAAACTTCTGAAAGGATCCTGAAATGAGTTACATAGAATTAATCACTGACTTTTATACGGTCAATAAAATTCATCCTGTAATGGATTATGCAGTTAAGTAAGTGACTATGAAAGTTGGAGGATGGAGTAATACTTTTGACTCACAATGTAATTGTTACAGCGATTGTTACACAAAATAAGCAGCAATGACCTGACAAGCCATAATACATATAAAAAATATTATTGTGATGCTCTTGTGCCAATAAATAGACCATATCAAGCTGAACAATGACCCAGAATGTTTCAATCTCACAATGCTTGCTGACAATGCTAGAATGTGCAAACCATGGTGAAAAATGGCTCAAGAAGCAGTTTTCAAATATTCAAAAATTTGTGACAGACACAGACGCTAGTCTCGTAATAAACAGGATGACATTCAACCTGACATCTGAATCTCTGTATCACAAACAGTGAGAAAATAAAATTCTTAGGTTAGGACTTTTGATCAAATTTGGTTTGATTTGAGACAGCAACAAAGAAAAACAATTTTAAAAGTAACACTTTCAAAAACAAATCTGCACTTCCTTCATTTATATGAAAAAACGCTCAGAAATTATGGCCAAATACTAAGACCTTGAAGTGGGATGGAATCAGCATTTTGTTTCAAAACCAAGGGAGTTGTTTCACTGAGGCTTCAAACAAATGGCAAAAAGACTGATGAAAACAACAGAACATGAACTGTATTTTGCTTTGTAATCATAAAAAATGTAAGTTACATGAGCATGCATCAAGCTTTCACAGACAAGCAGATGCTTTGATGGGCTTTTAAGTTTTAAATTTTAAAATATTATGTTACATTCTAATTAGTGGTAAAACAGCAGTATTTGTTTACTACATCAGAACCAATGAAAGGGCTTCCTTTCAAATTAACAACTCTGCAAGGAGTGTGTTCAGAGCCTACCTGTCTTGTATATAAGGAGAAACTTGGAGTAGCTTATCAAAGTTGACAACAAGCCCTAGTCCAGAAGGAAAATGAAGCAGAAGAATTAGACAACCCATCGGAAGATGATAATTGAAAAACCTGGTTGTCCCCACCATAAAAAATAGTCCTCGGCTGGTATGACTGATTTAAATCTTTGCTGTTACCACAAGAAAAAAAAAAACTATAAATTTTTTTCCTACAAAAGTGTACCAAATTTATAAGCAGAAATTATTTTACCACATAAAAACAAATACTAAGATCTTGAAGAGGGAGGACATGAACATTTTTATATCAAAACCAAAAGAGAACAACAAAGTGATATCCTCTTCTAAAATCAAATGAATAATCTACTCCATCTAGTTTTAAAACAAGACATGATATACCATTGCTGTGGAGAATATCACATCCTAAATAGCATAACCAACACTGAAAGATACCACAAATTTTTCTTTTTCCAAATTCCCAAACAGCAATTCTTTAAAAGTTTTAATTTCAGTCACCATCAAATTGAAATGCACCCAGATGAAAAAACTATTTACACTATTTGGACTTTTCCAATATAATTACAGGCCTTTTAGAAAGAGAGAAAAAAAACCCCCCAAAAAACAGCAACACTTAAGCGCTATAGACAAAATTTTCAGAAATGTTAGTCATTAACAGCAGTATTTATGCAATAGGTGCTGCATTATGTCAGATTATACACAGGCAATCAGTACCTGTGAGAAATTAACTTAAGTACAAACCAGATATTCTAATTTTGACCATGAACTTTTAGTGTCTTACTACTCAGGGCTACACCATCACCATCTCATAGAAGATAAAGTATTATTACTGACTAATGATAAGTCATTATGTAATGCATTTTATAACTTAAATCCTGCCAGGTTTGAGAGACAACAAAAGCAATTAGCAATTGTTATGGAATAGATTTCAGATTTAGCTCATGTAAAGTGTAATAATAGTTGCTGATTGTCAGTCATGAACAATTTTCGCTGTTCAGATAGATGCTTTTGACTTACCAACATTTGCTGAAGCACAAACATGTGACACTGAAAGTGAATCTTTCTTGGGTAGATATATATAACTATTTTGAAAGAACTGGCCTTCCCAGTAAAAAAAAAAAATAACATAGAACCAACGAAACAGAAAATAAATAAGCAAGACTGGAAATGCAAAGTTAGACAAAGGGAAAATGCATAACTATTCATTCCTACAAACAAATACAAAAGAAAATTCTCACAACAGAGATGTAATATCATTTTCAGATAAGATATCACTTGTGAAAGGTTTTTTTTTATTGTTTCATCCCAAGCAAGGCAGGAATGCCAAAAGTACACAGGGGTTTACAGGCAGTGAAAGTAAGAGTAAAGATAAATATATGGAGGATTGAGAAAAGAACAAAAAAAGATGAACAGAATTCAAGAAGACAGAAGATGGCTGTTGATGATGCATTTAAATTTATGAAGGTTGTATTTATTAAAGAAGCAAGTAAACCAAAGGGAGTTTTACAGGTGGGAAGGGTGAAAAAAAGAAACTGTTGGTTTAGAAGTGATAGTTGCATTTAGCTATTTCAACCATAAATGGATGGGACCTAGAAGACAATCTAGTGAAATGTTTGAATCATGCAATTGGAGTACCAGAGAAAAAAACCTCATCAGAGTAGTTGCCATGAAAATAATAGTAAAATTAACAAAAAGTGTATATAAAGTGAAATAATGTACACAATATCTAAATATTTAATATACTGCTTGTGTTCGATATGTAAACAATATCAGATTATTGAAGTGCATATAACAATATTAATATTCATGTATGCTACATAGAATGTTGTCATAACAACATTTTGAATGTTTTGTCATCTGCTCAAAAACAAGTCTAACTTTGTCTCATCTATGAAAACTTTCCACTACAATCACATGGAAGGCTTTTTGTTACAGCCAAAGTAACTTAGTTTTATTGTTACAACCTGTACAAAAACATGCATTTCTAGCCTGAGTATCTGGGTTATTGTCAAAAATAGTCAGTTGTAACTCTAAAACACGGTCATCAGATCTGAGCCTTTTGAAGTGGACCGTGAGAAAATAGTTTTTAATTTCTAAAATTCCTGAATAAAATACAATACTACAGGTGGCTGGATGTGATGGTGATTGTCATGGTTAGGTTAATTTTGGTTATCTGATACATTTCTAGTGGCAGGATAAGGTTTTCTTTAAGCTTTTAGTGCAGGTGTTTGTCACGCATGTGCATCAGGCTAAAAAAACATTTTGGGAGAGAAGTCAGAACAAAGCTGATTTGTTGGAGAGCCAGACATATGCCTAACTCAAGAAAAGTTGCATTTTCACACCCAATATTATTCAAACTTCTTTAACTACCCTAGTCATCCAAAGCTGTGAATAAAGGGGTCATTTTGTGAAGAAAATTGAATCAAGAAATATTATTTTACTCTACTTTCCAGTTTTGTATTTCTCGAAATGTGCAGGTATATTTTTTTTTATTTTAACGTTAGTGTGCAATTTAGTATATAATATGGAGAGACAAACCTAGTCAAACAGAAAGTTCAGATTTAAAAAAAGGCAAATGATGGATCCATGTTTATACACAGGTAAGCTCAGCACAGAATTTTGTGTTTGAACAAAGAAAATTTACTCATTCATCAACTACTAAAATTGTTACATATATATATATATATATATATATATATATATATATTTTTAAATCACTGTTATTGTATTTTATTTTTATTCTTTGTGGTCTTTTAAATTTATTTATTGTGAAAGGATGAAAAATGGAAGTATAAGAGATAAATATAGGAGGCATCAAAAATTTAATTTTTTTTTAAGTTATGGAGAAACTCTTTAAAAGCTGATATAATGCTTTAAATTAACTTTTTATGAAAGTTTTTAGGTCAGTGACTTGTCCTTTGAAAAAAAGCCTAGAAGTGGATGACCATCAGTTGTGAATTGTTATGCTTTAAAATACAAGGTAAAAGAGAATCCAGCATTTTCAGAAGAGTAGGCTCATTAAAATATAACATATGCAAAACATTCTTCTTCTATGTGCCGTGCTATTCAAGACAGACGATCATGGCCTTCCACATCTCCCTATTCATCTTGTTATCCCGCTCAATCACCACTCTACCATCCATTTACTTAAGTCCATCGAGTAAGTAATGTGTTGCTTTCCCTTCTCTTCTGTTCTATTCACCCTGTGAGCATCAGGTTCTTCAAGCCTTCCTTCCTCATTACATGTTCCAAAAACTTCAGCTGCCTTTTGATGTTAAGTATCAGTTTCCTTCTCATGCCCATCCTCTCCAAAACTTTGCTGTTGCTCACATATTCTGTCCATGGTATCCTCAGCATCCTTCTGTAGAATCACATTTCGGTTGCTTCAAGTCTTTCCTTCATCTTTGATGAGATTGTCCAGCATTCACTGCCATATTGAAGGAAAGACATCACATAACAATGCAGTACTCTCTTCTTTGTTTCCAGCAAAACATTACTTAACCTAAAAATAAAAAATCTATAGAGGTGCAGTTCCCCCACCCCTGATGCATTTGTTAATCTTTGCAGAAATCTCACAAAATTGATACAAACAAATACAAAAGCCACAAATTAAAGATAGGAAGAAAAATGATCCCAACTTCAGAGAACCGAAATAAAAGAAATTATGGATAGAATGACCGGGTCACAGCACAAAATCATCATCATCAGTTGTTTCCTCGGCATTGTTGCAGATTGTGCATCAAAATGAGATATCATTATCATGTTCATTTTTTGAGCTTACTCTTCCATGCTGGTTTTCCATAAACTTTTGAAGAAATGCAATCACATTGATTAGTGATTATTTGCAATTTTTATTGAAATTCTTCTTGAAAACCCACATTGGATAAAACTGACAAATGTAAAACAAAACGTGATGAAAAGTGGATTTACTTATGAAACCCTATTGGTAGCAATGGCCAAATCGTAAATGACTCGTTGTTTATGTGCTTTGCAAAATTTCAAGTAAATCATGCACTTTGAAGAAAAACTACCCCACTTTAATATAAGAGCTCCCCTCACAGTGATAATCATTGTTGTTTCACTTCTCACTTCTAGGACAATGTCCCCACATGGCCTGGATTTTACTCCCTCATATTATCACAGGGTCCAGTCTATACCATCATTTTTCTGTGGACGGAGCTTTGTAAATGCTTAAGATCTCAAAGAGGGATGACAAACATTTTTGTTTCAAGACCAGAAAAGTTATTTCACTGGGGATTCAAAGAAATGGCAAAAAAGATACCTGAAAACAATAGAACATGACAGATTGTATTTTGTTTTGCAATTGTGCTAATGGTAAATAGTACCAATTTAAAAAGAAAATTATTTCTCAAATGATCCAATATTTTGAGAAAAAGACCAAGTAAAATTGCTGACCGGAAAGAGTGGACACAATGAAATACACGGATTTTGTTGAAGAGATTCAGAATATTGCATGGAGTAAAAGAAGTCTACTCAGAAGAAGCGTTCCAAAATAGGTGACAAAAAGCAAAACAACTAATCTAAAAAAGTCATAGAGCAAGTAATTACAGACTATCTTCTTGACATCTAAAATTCTTAGAAGACAAATAACATAAGAGATTTATCACATGTCAGTAAACGGAATTCTTCTTAGGAGAAATCTAAGTCATTTAGCAGATCACTGTGATAAGTTAAAAAATGTACTTCTCCATGATTTGACAAAAAGTAAAAATGGACATCTGAACTTTTGTAAGTGTATCTTACCATTCTTGTACAGATTAGTAACAGGTAATGAAAAATGAATATTTTACAAGAAAATAATGATGTGCACAATGGAAGTGAGTGGGCTAACTAAAGCACAGCCCAAAAATATATAATACCATCAATCATAACTGACAAAAAAATATTGCCCATTTTATGATGTTATAATAATAATTAGATGAAATATAAAGTAATAGCAGTGTGAAGAGAAAAACTGTTCTTTTGGTACAGGGTTTCTATTTTTCTATACTTTTTTGTTAATCTGCAGAAATTTCACAAAGTTGATACAAACAAATACAAAAGCCACAAATTAAGAATAACATAGAATGACACCAACTACAGAGAACTGAGACAAGAGAAATTATGGATAAAATACCTTGGTTATAATGCAAAATCATCATCAGTTGCTTCCCCCCATTGTTGCAGATTGTACATCAAAATGAGATATTTTTCTCATTTTTTTTAACCTACTCTTCCATGCTGGCTCAAGACATGTTGGAAGAAAGCGCTTGGAGATTTTCCCACAGTAGATTGCCAGTTCTTTTTACAGTAGACTGTACAACTCAGTTTGTCCTGCTATTAAATCTCTCCAAGCTGGTTTTAAATTCAGTTTCTTTCTCCTAGACCAGTTGCCTCCCAAGGCTATAGAACCCAGTCAGTCTTGCTATTTTCACATAACTGGGGTGAGAAGAGATAGGTTCATACCTTTCCCAAGTGTATTAGTACATAAGAGAATGTAATGAATTTGACTTTTGCTACCTGATTTCTCAAGCCAAGCTACTATCCATTACTCCACCATGCCTCCAAACAGAAAATAGCTGCCAACAATAAGGAAAGAGAAGAAAAATTACTTTAAAGGGAATTGAAGTCAGAAAAGAAATTGTAGACAAAGTGACCTGATAAGGTTATATAGAGGATACTTGAAAATATTAACAAACCTCATTAATAATAGCAGCCAATTACATCATGTAATGACAAGTGTCAACAAAATATCAAATGCTGCCTGTGTGAAGAAACTATAATACAGTTAATTGTAAGCAAATGCAGCAAGCTACTAAATATCAATACAAAAACAAATTTGACAGAATAGGAACACTATGTCAGTAAGAAAGGTGCAAATTATATTTAGGCTAATCTATACCAGCAAATAGCATAAGCACAAACTAAAAGCTATCAAAGAATCAGAAATAATCTTTGAAATTTTCAAACTAAGATTACCCAAGCAAATTTACAAAAAATAAATTGTTTGCTGAAAACAAATGAAATCAGGCAAAAACTAATAATTTTATCAGACAAACACAGTAAAAAAAGAAAAAAAAAGTGAAGTGATACCAATAATCATTAGGCCATTTAAGAAATTGTAAACTATGAGAAAAAAAATGAAAATCTAGATCATAACTATTGAAGTCAAGGAAAGTGTCATAAATTTCTTACTAATAACTGGATCTCCAGCTACAAAAATACAATTAAATAAGGGTAAGATTTCTAAAGTATTAGAATATTTATGCATAAGACGTGTGTGCATGAATGTATACTTATTAAACTTAGAAAAGTCTTGTACAAGGCTATATAGTGAAGAGAGATTGATATAGCATGAATATTCTAAGTATAGGGAATCTACCTATTTAAAAAATTAGGCATTTAATATTTTAACATTTACTTGGGCTCGACTATAGGCTTTTCTGTTATAGTGGTTCAATTTATATATTTTTCTTTGGATTATTGAAAAAAAAAAAAAAAAAAAAACCCAAACAAACACAAAAACACACTAATTAAGTAACAACATGAAGTTGTTACATTTAAAGCTGACAGTAATAAATTTCTAAATAATGTAAGGAGTTTCAAAATGAACAGTTCAAAGATAAAAATAGAAATTTTCAAATTTGTACTGGTTGTGTTTATATGCTTCAGTAGTTTGATATCAACAAACAAGTGAGTTTGAGAGCTTAGAAGGCAAAAACCAAAGTGACAAAAAGATTTTCTATACTGAATTAAAAAAATATTTAACAAATTCTAATTAATAATGACTTTCCCAATTACATTACTGATGAACAAATTAGATGAGCTATTAAATATATTAACATGAATCAAAAAGAAAGAACATAATACATCCTCAAATAACCTTAAACATATCAACCTATTAATCCCTAATCAAATGCATTCTGACTAGAAACAAGATGAAAAAAAAAAAATCATAATAAACTTGTAAGTACTAATATATCCCTCACTGATCCAAGTAAAACTAATTATATACTAAATTTAATACAAACAACTTAATTATCGGCAATAACTCCTGTTCACCAATTAATGTTTTGCAAAAAAAACAACATTGTATATCAATTTAAATGTCCTTTGGGAGACTATCTCGGACAAAAAAAGTAAATACATATGCTGGTCACACCATAGTAACACTATTGAGGAGACTCATGCTGCATATGTCCAATTTAAGTTTAATTCCACAACATTTAAAAAGAACATGTCTGTCCACATTCATGACTTAAAGAAGTATTAAGTGTCAATACAAGTATGCTCTACTATGAAAAAAAAAAAAATTCAAATTCTTGAAGCTCTCTCTCATATATATGCACACAGACATACATACATATTGTATATAACATGCTAAAAGTCTGCCTTCTTCTACCAAGCGCCTATAGCTCAGCAGTAGAATCACTGACTGATGTCAATTCAGTTGGGTTTCAATCTTGGCTAAAATCAATCGGATGTCTAGCTGTACTGATGAGCTGTAATACAGCAAAACAGCTGTCTGTGGATGACTATATATATATATCAGCATGTGGTGTAGATATAGAAGAATCCAAAGGAGTATCCTGTACATACAGTAGTAGGATAACTCTCTAAGAGAGCTCTAAATATATATATATATATATAAATAAATACATATAGAGCAAATATAAGAAAAATTAAGGCAGACACATTATTTCAGGGTAAAATCATTTGTGCAATAAAGACGGAAGGTGATGATGGTTGGCCTGAAATAGGCCTATACTTTCGATTTACCATGAAATAACGTGTCTGCCTTAATTTTTCTTATATATAAATATATAGATATAATATATAATTACGGCCCACATTAAATAAAATTAACTATGGAGTGTAGCAACAGTGTTCTAAAATGTCTACAACAAGGTTTTAAAATATCTAAATTGTTATTTAAAAAAAAAATTACAATTATAACAGCAGGGTTTAAAACATAAATTGTAATTTCTGAAAAAAAAATCTTACAAATGTAAATTAAGTTACCTCCCTTACATAGTAAATGTTAAATCAAGAGTGTGTACTGTCTACATGATCAAAAATTCATAATGGTCAACTCCATTAACTTTTTTCTTAGCAATTTACCCCCCTGAAGATGATCTTGGATGAGACTGAAAATACTTGATAAAATAAAATGAAAACTATCAGGCATTACTTGACTATTTTAATTATGGCACAGGGAGACTAATCCAAGAGTATGAGATGATTAAAATAAAAATAGACAAAATAATGTCCAAACTATTCAACCAAACATGCTTGAATAAATGAACATATACTGTCTATAGACTAAAAAATAGACAATTTTGTGTAAAAATCAAAGATATCCCATTAATTCAAAAAGCTATAATTAGAAGTTTATCACCTGCATTCAATAAACCCAGAATAACTGCGAAGTTCAACTTATGCACATAGAAAAAAAAAACAAAAAAAAAACCTATTTCAAAAGGAAGGAGGGTTTGACACCACCATTACTGCATACAACTGAGACTCCTTTGGCAATGTTTATTTACAAAGTTATAAAAATATGTGAAGCAAATATGATGCAATTTTATTATTTATCATTTTATAAATAAATAAGTTAAAAATAATATTCAAAAATGTATAAAAAATCTACAATATTGTCAAAATATGTGAGCTACAATGCAATATTTATTTTATAGATATCTATGAATTACAAAACAAGAAAATATAAACAAACATAATTTTTCAATATTATACACTTTCTTTTCAAATTATTTTATAGCTCAGATTACATTTTCTTTTAATTTTCCAATTTTTGTTTTTTATAATCATTATCTAGAATACCTAATCAATACAAACCAAAAGTTTAAAACATCAGCAATTATAGGTTACCCCACTTCCTACTCCTGCTTCAAAAAACAATTTTGAAAAGGTTTTAAAGTTTTGCTAATTTTTGTAGCTTTTAAACTTGGCTCATATAGTCTGTGTTATTGTTGTGTTCTGATAATTGTTACCTTAAATATTTGTTTGAAACTTTTTTTTTTAAAGAAAAAAAATCATATAAAGATAAATGATATCCTATTGTTTGAATATTTATCAAATTAAGTAACTCCTCTGACTGTAGCAATATCTGTATTATGTACTTTGGTATAAAGAAAAAATCCTAGAGCAAATATCACAAACCTTAAAGTCTGTTTCATGTTACACCAATGGACTGAGACAAGTTGATGAAGAGAAAGGTATTACATTACCAAAAAGATATTGTCATTCATACAGCAATTGAGTATACCAAATTCCTGACTGTTAAAGAAGAATTTAAAATTCCACCTTCTGAAGAGGAGCTTAGCATAACCTCCAAGAACCTTCATTTGCAGCAAAGCTATGAGAAATGATAGTATTTCTCGAATCATCAGAATTGGCAAAAACATTTCTCTCCTCTGGGAGAGGAAGACAGTTTCCTAGGATATGCAAGTTATCATTATCTTCATACCAAGATGATGAGGAGATTACAGTGAGAATAACAACGACTGTGGAATATCTCTTCTCAGTTTTGTTGGGAAGTCCTTTGACCTTGTGGTACTACTAAACAGATTCCAGAACATGAGGTCCCAGAAGCATGGACTGAAAAGCAAGAAAGGAGACTGAAGGGAACTGCTAACTATGAAAACAACTCAACGTGTGAGGTATAGAGATTTTGAAAGTTTGTCTGTTTGAGTGATTTATTAGTTACAACAGCCTATTTGGCTAACTGGCATTTAATTTTCAAACTTTTCAACACACCGAAAAGAGAAATTCTTAGTTAAAGAGGAAAATAAAAATTTGCACATAAAGACCATTTATTTGTATTTTATAAGTTTAGTAAGAAACAGCAACATCAAATTTTGGCATTGTGACCAATGCTCTAGGTCAGGGTCGGCAACCTTTTGGAGAGTGAGGACCAAAAAGCTATGTAGAGTCATGGAGGAGAACCATGTTATTAAATATGTGAATAAATTTTCTAAGTGTTTGAAGAAATCAAGGATTCAATATAATTTAATATCTGATGGGAATTTTGCTAAAAAAATATTACATCTTAAAAATAAATGTTTTATAAATCAGTATTTAAACACAAAAAAAAAAATTCCATTAAAATTAGTTGAGAACACTATTTTATATTCATTTAAAAGTGCTCGCTCATGAAAGCAATTTCCCAAAAAGTCAGTGAGGCCATACGCTAAAATTGGCGATCCCTACAAATAAAAAATAAAAGTAAATCACATTCTCCAGGTATAAATAAATATTTTTTTAAAATTTTCGACGTAATATATTCAGACTATCAACTACCACTTTGGTTTGGTTTACCTATATTTATAGCGTGTACAGAGTAAGGTAGCAGGCTGGACAAGATTCATTCGAAGGCTGGATGTGACCTGCGGGCCTGGGGTTGCCGACTGCTGCTCTAAGTGCAATGTAAAGATTCATATGAAATTTGGAGCAGTTATCAAGGAAGTAAATAAACATTTTCACAATTCACCTGCGGCCAATAAACAATGCACACAGACTTGAAACATTGTGCTGAAGACACAGTTGAAAAATCTAGCGCAGTAATAAGTGAAGTATTAGCAAGTGTATCTTGGGTTACACTGAGATCATTGTCAGATGCTTCAGCCATGTGGGAAATGATTAAACACAGAAGGTATGTTGTAAGCGCTTCACTCAAAGGGCTGGAGTGGAGTTGTCATGAAGATGAGTTGTCAGCAGCATTTAGTTGGTGGCAATGAGTTATCCTGCACCCGAAAGATCAATGATTGGCTGCAGGAGAGTAACTGCATTTATTGACCCAACTGAAGATTTAGATTGAGTCAATTTGACTGCTAATTTGATTTTGGGTGCCACCTGGCAGGATTGTCCCCTCAAACATGAAGAAGTGGCAGTAATAGTAAAAGAGAGAGAAAACAAAAGGGTTTAATATTCCCCAAAAAACTGACTATTCCACACTAGAAAATTTTAGTATTGCAAGTAATAAAAAAAAAATGTTATCACAAGTGTAATTTTCTAGAACAGACAATCACTATGTTAGTTATTGAAACAATGACCTCTCTTTAAGTGATAAGTTAGAGAGGTGTAAAGACTTAAATATTTGTAATATGTGTGCTGATCCTAATCATAAGGCTCTTTAATATGTAGCTAGTGAAAATAGTTTTCAATATTCTTGTAAAATTTGCTCCTCTAAGTCACAAGTATGGTTTTGTGACCCAAATGTGAGAAAACCCAATTAAATATTAATGTATGCAATTGAGCCTGGAACTGGAAAAGAGAATATTCTACTCCCTAATTGTAAAAGTATCTGTCATCAAGGAAGACTGTGTTTTTTCTTCCTTTGTCTGCTCAATACTGGAAGTAATAGATCATATTTTTCAAATTTAATTCTCAAAAAATTGAATTATAAAACAATTACTTTTATTAGAGAATATGATGTAGGTAATTCTCGTTTCCAGTAGGAAATTTTTGCAACAAACAAACCTTAATGTAAGATTTACTAATTATTATCAAACATTACCAATTTTAATCAATAATGAATTTGATGTAAAATTTAATTTTGACAATCTGGGAAAAGTGATAAATAATTTGAAGGGTCTCTACTATAGATGAGCTGACAACTTTTCCAATATGGACAATAATGATATTACTGTCCGAGGATTATTAGGGGTAGATATCATTCACTTCATGAGGTAAATGCAGTTAGTAAAATGCATGAAGGGATGGCATGGGAAATTCCTCATGGCATAATTCCTTTTGGGAATATGTTTTATTTTTTGATTCCAGAGCAAAACCGTGGGATGGAAGTAAGAAAGAATAATTGTGATAATTATTATACCATCATATAATTCTTCCTGTCTAATCATTCATATGAATTTTTTGTCCCCCAAAGTGAACTATTTCAACCCTATCTGTGACAGGTTTGTAAGACAGTATGGTTGACAGAATCTGGATAAAATGTTAGTCTTGAGTCTTTATGATTAAAAGACAAAGATGCCTTATGTGATTTTGATAAAGAATAGAACAATTAAAAAACTATTAGTTTTAAAAATGATAATTACTATAAAGAGCTTCTGTGGAATAAGGACATATAAAAATTCCTTTTAATTATGCTGTTGCTTCGAAGGTTTTAGATAAGATAGTTAAAAGTTTAGAAAAAGAAAGATTTACTTCATGATTATTTCACTCTTCTTCATGAGCAGAAAAAAGAGGGAATCATGGAATGTGCATTGGTTTCTCCTGAAGATTATGGGAAATATATTTGAATACCTCACAAGCCTGTAATTAAAAGTGATGAACAGACCACCACTAAACTGAGACATGTATTTGATTGTTCACTTAAAACTGGCAGTACACTATCATTAACTGAAGCTGTTTACTCTGGTGTCAACTTTATGAACATGTTAAATTTGATAATGTTATTTTGAAGTAAGAAATGTACTTTATTGGCTGATATTAGATAGGCTTTCTTTATGAACAAGGTAAAAAGAGGAAAATGACAGAATTTTTTTTCTTGAAAGAAGGTGAAAATCTAGTTTGCTATAAGATATACAACATTGATCTTTGGTTTTATAGTAAGTCCCTTTATATTTAATTTTGTTATCCAACACCATGTTATTGTTAACAAGTACCATAATGGTTTATGTACTGTTATGTAAAGAGATAATCAAATTATCAACATAAAAATTAAGACAAGTGATTCTCCTAAAGAATTTTTATACTTATATAAAAAAATATGTGAAAAGAATGGCAGATGGAAGTTTTGAGTTGTGTAACTCAAATTGCAAGGAATTAAAAAAGTGTCTAGTAAATGATTTAAAAAAAAAAAAAAAAAAAAAAAAAAACCATAATAGTGACTTAGAAAAAACTTTTAGGATATATGTATAATACTGTCAAAGATACTTTACAGATTTCAATGGGAGTTTTAGATTTCTCTGCTAACTCCAAAAGAAAAGTATTAGCACAAAATTCTAGCATATTTAATCCCTTGTCTTTGTGCTTGCCTCTGACAATTAAAGGGAGAATATTTCTAAGTGGCTAGTGGAAATTAAAGTTATCCTCGGATGAAATTATATCAATAGAATACCAAAGAACCGGGATAATTGTAAAAGCTCTTGAGATATAAGTTCTTTGAATTTACCATGTGTACAGTTGTCAATTCAATTGCTGCAAAACTGTATTTATTTTGTGATGCCTCCAAAAGAGCATATGGTTCTGTCTCCTATATAAGAAAGATTCTGTAGCCTCTTTAATTTTTTCTAAACCTAAGAGAGTGCCCATAAGCACAAAGTCTTTACCTTTACTTGAGTTATTATCAATATATTTATCTGTGAAATGTATTAAGAACATCTTGAAACCTTTATCAAATGTCTATATCAAAGTTTTCGTTATTGCCATTGATGCTCAGATAGTGTCATCTTAATTATTGTGCGATAACTTAAAAAAACAAAACCAGTTAGTCAAGAACAAAATAAAATACTTAAGTAGCCCAAGAGTTAGATTCTGATGTAATGAATATGCATACACCTTGGTTCTCCCTCACAGTAATATGATTGGCTGATATCAACCATAAATGCAGACTAAGACGAGGACTCCTAGGACTAAGCCTATTGCATAAGCCTATGCCTAAGCATACTGCATACGACTACGATGAGTAGATGCTAGATTGTGCTACCCGGTTACATTGCTGCAACCACTTAGCTACTTCGAATAAGATATATATATCTCTTTCTGGGACATATCAGATTCTAAACATGGTTTATCAGTACAATCCAAATATGTCAGTCAATTAAGTGCCATATGTGATACACGCTTGGGTGATCATTTTTCGAAAGTGACATGACAGACTGGGCAGAAGATTATCTTGCAGTAGGTTGCCATTACATTCTGTGGTAGACTGATTGCCAACTAAGGCTATAGAACCCAATCTGTCCTGTTATTTGACCTATAGCTGGAGGAAAGAAATGGATTAATACCTTTCACAAGGGTATTTGCGCATAAGTGAATGCAATGAATTTAACTGGAATTCGAACTCTGGTCTCTGACTTCTCGTTCCGAGATGATATCCGGTGCACCACAATGCACATCCAAATATGTGCTTTCCTCAAAAAACCCTACTGATTTAGTTACTCAAGGATTGTCTGTGGAAAAGCTTAGAAAAAACTTTAAATTTTGGAGTTCTGGTCCTTCTTGGTTAAATAACGATCTAGTAGCTTTACCTGAAAGTGGTCTACATTGTTTGAGTGATTGAAGTAACAAGATTATTCAAAACCAAGTATATCACAAAGTTAGCTATGATACTTCTTTAGAACTAATCATATCTTTAGAGAAATTTTGGAAGTTATCTAGATTATTAAGACTATTAACATTAGTGATCCAATTCACTAAGTTAAAAAAATTCTGACACAGATCCTAAGCAAGATGCTAAGATGTATCTGCTCAAATTAAAGCAGAACCAATCACTGGGTAAAGAAATTCAATATCTACAAAATTCTTAAACTGAATAGATCCCTAAATTAGTAATGGATCTAAACCTGCTTTCAGATGAAAGTGTTATTAAGGTGAATGATGTAATCATAAAGAATCCACCCAAAACTAGCCCTTATTAGCAATTAGGAAAAGTAATTTAGCTTATATTAGCTGATGAGTATTTTTCTCAGTTATAGTTAAAAGAGGAGACGGTTTGAAATAAACTCATTGTTTAAGACATCTTCATCCTTTGGAATTACCTTACATATAACTTTAATCCAATCTATCCAATATCAGAAAATGGACACATTTCCTGTGACTCACTAAGAGGCATGAATTCATTCAGAAAATCTCAAAGGTTAGCTAAGATGAAAAAAAAAAAAAAAAAAAATCTGACTCTAAAGAAACTTATATTTGGTATTAGGCTCTTCCCATTACATATTTGCAAATTGATGCAGCAAGAAAAAAAGACTGATTTGTCTCAGCCAGAATTAATGTTTATAAAAAAATTAAATATATTTAGTGTTCAAATACTGTGCCACTAGAACAGGAAAAAATATATTGTTCTAACTCTGCCTTTAAAGTTTAGCTATTGTAAAATGTATTCACATTTAAGATTCTGTCAGTAATGTGGTTTTGTGTAAACGACCAAAATAAAAAAAAATCCTTGTATGTAATTCTAATATTACATATTTGCTGTAAAAACCATTGTACAGTTACATTCTGAATTTTTCAAAGGTTCAATAAAATTTCACATGCACAAGAAAGGTCTTTCTTTCAATACAAATTTTATATGTAAAAACTCTTGGTTTCTTGCACCTTTGTCTGAGAGGAATGTATAAGAAATTTAATCTGTTTGGGGATGTAACATCTGCTTTTCAGAGAGAGATGGGGAGAGAGAAGACACTGCCTTAAGATCTTGCTTAATTTTTGAATTTCAAAAATAGTTTTGTTAAGTTTTGATTTGTGAGAAAATAGCTGCATTTGTTTTTTGATTCAAAAACCAATAAAATGGTTTCCCTCCAAATTCAGAAGTGTATTTGGAGCCTACTTGTATGTTATTTAAAAGGGGGCCTTGGAGTTAATTTTCAAAGTTGATGAACAGCTGCTGCTGCTGCTGCAAACCTTGATTGCCCTGGTCCAGAAAGAAAAAAAAAACAACAGAAGAAATTTGACAATCACCAAATGAGAATTGAAAGGACCATCAAAGTCACTGCCATATCTAGGAAAAGTTTTTGGCTGGTGGGCTTGTTCTGTTCTTCATTGTTGCCACAAACTTTGGTTCAAAAATTGTACCAATTCTTTGAAAACTATTCTACAAAATCTCTTGTGTGTTATGAATAAATTTTATTGCAGCTCTTAAACTTTACTTATGTCATCTGTTGTGTACTGATAATTGTTACTTCAAGCATTTGTTTAAAATATTTTTTTCATAGGATTTTCAGGAAAAAAAAAAGAAAGAAAAAAAGATTCTGTAACATCAAGAAAGAGAGGGAGAAAAAAAAGGAACAACTTATAGTTGATACACATGGTTAAGATTGCAGAGTTTATCAACAAAAATAACAACATAAAAAAGTAATCTTGGAATGTTAATTGCTTAAAGTCATAGAAAATACACTTCAACTATTTCAAGAGTGAGCACCAGTGATGATCAAACTAAATACATTAGTAAATGCTTTGTTCACCATCACTTTCTTTAATATAAAAAAATAATGTGCAATTCTATTTAAAATGCGAATGACAAGCTAAATAATTATTTGGAATGAAAGAAAAAAAAAAATGAGAATAACTTAATATAAATTGTATATACAAAAGGTATTCCAAAAGGTTTTGAACCTGAATATGATCAGTTTTAGTATCTTTGAACAGTTTTATTAGATTGTACTATCGTGTGTATTTCTTCCACAAAATTGTAGCTTACATTTCAAAAGCAATAAACAAATTGATGACCGAGTAAAATCAAAAATTGAAATATCTTATTGGCATTAACTTTTGGAATCTGGAACAAACTTATCTGCAGGAAATTTGATTGCATACAATGAAGAATGCCAATCATATATATTAGTTAAATATAAGACTGCTGAGGGAGGAATTCTCCTGAAAACAAATTGCAGTTAAGATGGTCCACAGAAATATAATATATAAAAAAAAAAAGCTTTTAGTGTCATGCCATTAAAAATACTGAACCCAAAACTTTTGGAACACCACTCTCTCTTTCATATATATATATATATATATATATATATATATATATATATGGATAGATAGAGACACACACAGTCCATAAAGCCTCTTTATAATTTAAAAAAGATATTATAAAAGCAATTGAGATTTTTTTTCTATATTCTCAGTAGTTATCAAAGTTTTTATTCACATTTCATTTGTGTAATTGTTGTTGATGAAAGAGGTACTATTAAATGAACCTCTTAAGAATGGCTACTTCTCAAGAAAAGGCACAATGTGCGTCATAGCATATGAACAAAACCAGATACGCAGACTCAGTGAAACTACAGAACTATGTATAGAAGAAACCCACTGTTATGTCTGTCAATTTGTGCATGGCGCAAGAAATTTATGTAGACAAGGACATTGTTGGATAAAAAGAGGAGTGGAAAACCAAGAACATCTGAGAAAAACAACAATCACAGAACTTTTTAAATGTGTTTTGTGCAACTAATGGTGCCCATATAGAAGTGGATTAAATTAGTAAAAAAAAAAAAAAAATTCAATACCAACTTAATTTATAGTAATTTTATTTGTCTGTTCACTTGCTTTTGCAATATGTTTTAAAAAATTGTTAAGAGACTTTATGGACTATATATATATATATATATATATATATTTAATATTGCAAGTTTCATTGAAGATGACTGACAATTCATTGCTTATTAAACTTATATTTTTCTTGAGTTTTTTTCTTTGTTGTATATAGAGCGTGAAAGAACAGTCTAAATGATCTTAGGCAAAAATCATTTGGACAGTTCTTACACACTATCCCCCAAAAAGAAATCTAAAGCATGCAAGAAAGAATTAGAGAATAAAAACTTAATTGCAGAGCCTTATTATTCCTTGTCAATGAAACCTATGTGCGTGTGTGTGTTTCAATAATAATGACTGACAAGGCATTGCAAGTGAGCTTTTCATTATATTCTTTTTGTGTATGTAAAAGAAGTTTCTTTTAAGACAGCAAGTCTGTGATCTAAATCTCTTGTACATATGCAAGAAAAATATTTTTTAAAAAAAGCTTAATTGTAATAATTTGTCAGTCATCTGTCAATAAAACATGTATAAAAATGAATAGCTAGCCAAGTACACAACTATAAATACTCTATCCCCACCTAATAAACAACTGAAAATTAATCATAACTCTTAGAAAATCTGTATAAATTGAAACAACACCTGGGAACCAAACAGCTACTATTTAAGAAATAAATTAAAATCATAAGCAGTAACAAATTCTAGGCACTCAGGTAGATAAGTTTCCTTGGTTATATCAAAATCTTGGCTTCTGTAAAAGTATGTTATTTAGCAAATTCATTTTTATTTTAAATTAATGATATTCTATATTTGTTTTTAATATTAAAAGTTAACTTAAGTATTTTTCCATGGTTTATCCAAGGTGGTATTGGAAAGTTCCTGAACTGTACATGCCCTGATTATTTCTTTCAATTGATATTTCATACAACAAATATTTATTATTACCATCCTACTAGATCAGGTTTGATGCTATCTACTCATGTTCAGCTATTATAATAAAAGGTTTTGCAAAACTGTATGCAATAGCTATGCAATCTTTACAATTTTTAAAATTGTGCTTGTATAGTTTTGCATGAAGCTCAACAAATCTGAATGAAAATGCTTTATCAGGATTTTTAGCAAACATTCTTGAACACAAGTTTTTGAGTGGTCTGTGTTTCAAAGCTGGAGGAATGTTAATTCAAAGCATCTAGTCGTCAGCAAAGCACCAGTAAACAGTAGGGTAGAGTTGATTTGTAAACTTGTCCACATGGACAGTCATCTCATCATTCATATTATCTACTAGAATATAGTGTACATTTTCATGATTGGAGACCGACATGGAACTTTCTAATATCACCTCCTATACACTGAATTTTAAAATATTTAGCAATACTTTTTCTTTACAAAAGCCCGTATATTAGCATTTAACAAAATATTGTTATAACGCCAAGAAGATTTTGACATCACATTACAATGAAGCAACTGATCATTCAATACTGATTAAACAATTTGTACTAATATCCGGATCTTTGTTTCTATCACAATCTTTGGTTTTCTTCAGGTTATGGTTCTCATTGAGGTAGTGAATAAACAACAGGCGATACTAATAACCATGGTACTACTTAACTGGTCTGTTTGCCAAAAAAAATTTTTTTGGTGTGTGTTTGGGGGTGGGGGGCAATGGATTTGTAGATTAGTATTCAATCGCTCTTTCTCTAGCCACAACATTTATCAGAATTGAAAAATAGTAATTTTTAAAATCATTTTAGATAGGGTGGGGCACCTGGATCATAATGTAAGTAGAGACCCAACTCAATTCCTGACTTCTAAAAGAGTTATCTGTGCTTCCTTTTCTTTTTTTTTTTTTTTTTGCAAGTGCCAAGTTTAAAATCGTGCTTGCATCATTGATAGTTGTATACTATTAATTAAGCCCCCACTCAATCAAATAAATAGTACACAGTTATCAATGATGGAAGCACAGCTTCAAACTTGAAATTTGTTAAAAAAAAAAAAAAAAAAAAAAAAAAAAAAAGCAGTACAGCTAACTCTTAGGAAATAAGAGATTGATATTTGACAGTCTTTTATATTATAAAGAGGAACCTCCTCTACTTCCTTTAAAAAAAAAAAATTATTTCACATAGGAAGGTTTAACGAATACAAAATTCTTGTCCCCCTACCACCACAAATTGACCAGTTAATTTAAATAGTGCTATGACCATCACGTCCAACATATACTTTAAAAATAGCAAAAACTGTAGCAGCTGAAAGATTGTAATAAAACAACAAAGATAAGGATACTAATTTGAATAATGCATGGAATAATCAAACCATCATGAGGACTTGGGGGTGGGGTGGTCAAGCAGAGTAATTTTTGCGATCAACTGCATCTTTGACATCTTAGAGACAATTTCTAATGAGGCTTTGAAAAAGACTTTGTTTTATCAGTGGTCGATGGATTTGTATTTGCAGTGCTATCTGACTTTCTGTTGGTGACTGCTTCTTCATGTTGGAATATCATGGCTTTACCTGTCTCTTTCACAGCTTTCTTAGCAACAGCTTTTGGGCCAAAGTTGCCTATATTATTAGCTGTCATTGCCACATTTCCAACAGAATATAGAGTGTTCTCAGCTGCTTTGGCTGCTTGACCACCATACCTGAAGATAAAGAATAAAAAAAATACAGACAAATCTGAACTGTGAATAAAATGAAAGATATTTAAACAAAAGATTATGAATAAAAATAGCAAAAAACATTTTATATAATCAATAAAACTATAAACTTATCCATTCTACATTAATGGTCTTCCCGATGTCATAAGATCCCAAGTAGGCATGTATGCTGATGACACCACAGTTTACTCTTGCCTCGATCAAAAATCTGCTGTGGGTGACAAAGCAAACCTTGCTGCCGAGCTTGAAAAGACCTCCAATCCGTAGTGGACTGTAAGAAATGACTCATAAATTTTAATGCTTCCAAAACGAAGCTGCTATCAATTAACCATCATAGACAATCGCACCTACCTCCCATTAGCATGGAACAGGCTTGCCTCCCAGAGAGTAAAACATTATGTCTCCTTGGCTTCACACTCTCAGCGGACCTCAAGTGGAAAGACTACATCGAATCCATTGCTAAATCCGCTGCTATGAAAGTCGGTTCTCTGTGCAGGGCCCAGAAGTTTTTCCCGTCTGAATCTATCCTGCACATATATAAATCTATCATCCGCCCGTGTATTGAATAATGCTGACACATCTGGTCGGGTGCCCCTGCTATTCTTCTCAGGGTTCTTGACAAAATACAACAGAGAATCTGTAATGTCATCGATACCAACTTGGCAGACCAGCTGCAGTCACTCTCACTGGCGTGATGTGGCTTCCCTGTGCCTCTTCTATAAATATTTTCACGGCTTCTGCTCCAATGAAGTTAGATCACTGGTGTCCCCTAGATACGAATTTGCATGAGATACTAGATTAGCAACTAGGTCCCACCCTTTTACAGTGAAACCAATAAAATTTAACCACAATTTCTACTTCAACAGCTTCTTTTCTCGCACTTCCCGCCTGTGGAATTCCCTTCCACATACTTGCTTTCCCGACAGCTACAATCTCCAGGAGTTTAAATGTAAGATCAATAGACACCTCCTAACACACTAACATTCTCTCAAACAATCTTCCCATCTACATCTTTACCTGTCTATCACCACCCCCCTTCTGACATTTCCTATATCTAACCACTTTTTCTCACCACCTTCCCCTATGAGAGGTGAAATGAGTGAAAGAAAAAAAAAAAAAAAAAAAAAAAAAAAAAACAAAGAAAGAAAAAGAAAGGGCAGAATCCTAGTGGATAAATTCACAAACTAAAAACAAGAAATTTAAATTTCAAATTTATAGAAACAAATTAAAAATGTATGTGTATATTTCTGAGATGAGGTATTGTAACTTCATGGTGCGATAAGTAAATTATCGCAATTCTATATGTTAATTTTGTGCATGTATGTCATTATTTTTGTCAACTGCACAGTATAGTAGGGTCAGTTGCAAGAAAAAGAACACCAGGATGCAATTCACTCTGCCAGAAATTTGGAAACAACATCTTATACTGCTTGGCATTCATGCTGGAAGCTCCAATATGAACATTTCAGAGTGTTTGTGTGATAATCTGAGAACAGTGCAGAAGATTTGGAAAGAGTTGGATGAATCTAATGGTGATTACAAAGGTTTGGAAAATTCACTCTGATCATTCTGATAAGAAAAGAATGATCAAAGTTGTTGGCGAGGACCTCAGACACAAGATGGAGGCCTACATCAAGTGCCTTGAAGATGCAGTGCTGCCCTATATCGAGAGCGTGGCTGTTGGATGATCCTATGTCTGGCAACCAAATTTTGCACCACAAGCGAGAGAACCCAGTCATGACTGACAATTTCTGGCCACTTAACTTCCCAGAGTACAACCCTTTGATTATTACTTGTGGAGAATAGTTGAGTGAGAGACCAACAAAACTACTTGTGACACCAAAAATAAACTGAAGGCAAGAATTATGGCAGTATTCACCAACTTAAACAAGAAGACTGTCCAGAAGAGTTGCAGGAGATTCTGAAGTTATCTGGAATCCTTGGTTGAAGCTACTGCTGATTTTATTGAATAAATTTACTCTTTAGTATTTCAAGATATTTTAATGTAATTTTGGTAAATACACCTGTTAAAATGAGATATCAGTGTTATTTTCATTTTTACATAATTTAGATGACAATTTATCCATCATTCTACACTCCCGCCTTCTTCAGGTGATTGGAATTTTGAACTGAACCTTATATTTTGTCTGCTGAAGTAGATTGTTCTAGTTCCATGTGATGGTGGACAAAATAAAGGAATCCATTTAAAATTCCAATCACCTGAAGAAGGCCAGCATGTACCATGGCTGAAATGTCATTAACGTTGCAACAAAGATTTGGACAACATTCCGAACCATATAAATATTGTAAATACCATATTTATAGGTGAAAGTGCTCAAAATTAGGGACAGAGTGTTTGTAAATATATAAGTAAGCACTGGGGTCAACACCAAAGTATATCACCTGAAGAAGGTTGGAACATACAATGATTGAAACACTGTGAATATGGAAATAAAAATGAGGACATTCCGAACAACATAAATATTGTAAATGCAGTCTGAACAATGTAAATAGTGTAAATAATTACAATACATCATCTCAGAAATATAGGCAGAAATATTGTTATTTTAAATTTTTTACTAATTTTTCTTACAATTTATTTCCGTGTTTCCCTCCCCCAATGAGATTCCCCTAAGAAATTATTATTAAATAAGTAAAATAGGTACAACTAAAGATTTGCTAAATTAGCATACAGGATATAAAAAAACATTTTTGTCAAAATCTTTATTAAAAAGGAAAGACCAAAGGATTTTTTGATTCTTTTAAGAAGTCCCATTGCATCAGTGGCAGGCCAAAGATTATTATAGGAAATTTTAGCATAATTTTTGTGATGACAAACACATTGATTTGAAAATTCTTACAAAAATCCAATTGTTGGATTTTAACGAAACTTTCAGGGCTTATTCACAAATGAATGAAATTATTTTAGAAACCTCTCCCCTCATCTTGGCCAAATTCAACTACTTCCCTGGTAAATGTTCTTTTGTCAACATTGACTATTACATATTTGAATCAGTGTCAGTTTAACAACTTAAGTATATGACAATAACAAGAGGAAATTGCATGTTACAAATTTATTGAATATGAAGCAAACATCTTGTCTGACATACTCTGTCAAGGACATGGCTTAAAAAAGACCAAATTACCATCTTTGATCTGAAGTTAAGATCCAACATTCCTAAAAGGAGCTTATATTTTGTATTTAACTGATTTAGACTTCTTTTGGATTTTCAGTACAAAAAAAAAAAAAAAATTCCTCTCCAAGGCATTTATTTAAAATTTTTTAATTCATCCCAATGTGATAAAGCCACTAAAAGACACAAGGGGTTACTGAGCATGAATGAAACATTGCTGAGGAGCCAGTTAAGTGCCATACATGATAAATATTTAGGTGAGCATGTCTCAAATCATGATTGATGGGGCAGAAAATTTTTCCCACAGTAGGTTGACATTACTTTCTGCAGTAGACTGGTTGTAGACCAAGGCTATAGAACCCAATCTATCAGGCTATTTAACCGTTGCTGGAAGGAGAAGTGATGGATTAAGACCTTTCTCAAAGATATTTGTGCAGAAGTGAATGTAATGAATTCAACTGGAACTCAAACTTGACTCTCTGAGTTCTTGTTTCAAGCCAATATTCACTGCATCAGCACACATCCGGATAAGAATATGAGACAAGAAAGGAGGAAGGGTGAGAAAAGAGGAAAAATACATTCCTTCTCCAAGGTATTAAACTATTTTTTTTTTATTTATCTTTTTTTATTTCAATTATTATTCAAGGCGATAAAGTCACTAAGACAAGGGGTTACTGCACATAAAGGAAATGTTGCTGAGAAGAAAGGATAATAAAAAGACCAGGATTCAAGAAGACAGAAGATGATTGATGTTCTTAAAAAGATTTTTTTTTCTTTAAGATATTTGTAATATATGCACACATACTTGTAGTTTACAATATGCACAGTTTCTTCAGTAAGTCCTCTTGCCAAATTTTTTGCTGCTGCTTCTAAACCAAGATACACAGTCCCAAATCCTGTGATAAAAAAAAACAAACATTAAAACAATGTTATTGAAGCACTTCAATGACTACAGTTCACCATGTGGTAAAAATAGATTTCAAAATCAAATAAATGAGTAAAAGCTGATGGCATGACAAAGTGACTATACTAATTAAAAATTACACTAAAATCAATACTACCATAAAACAATTGTAACAGTCATGAGACTCATTTCATCTTAAGGCAAGGATCAGCAAATTTGCAACATGTTCAATCTTCACTAGGCAAATATTAAAATATCACTAACAGCTAAAAGGGTCATGTTAGACATATTCCAATACAATGAGAAATAGTATAAAGTAAAACAATGTTCATTTGTATTAAAAACAGAAATTCACTTTTGTTTTTATTTTTTTGTTCTTTATCAACTGTTTGCTGAAACATTTTCAAGATTGTAAGAATATTTATTTTTTTTTTTTTGAGTGAATATTGCATTCATAATTTTTTGAGAATAACAGTGACTTTTACTTAATACAAGTCCTACTATTTAACCCATAAATGGGAAATATGGATTCATACATTTTCTAAGTGTTTTGGGGTTAAGTAAATGCAATGAACCCCACTGGAATTCAAGTCACCACCAATGTGCAGGTTCAGGACAAGAAGTTTCCAGTTTCACCAAAAACTGCCCCCATCATCCGTTCCTTATCATGATTTGGCTTTGCAAGATTTGGTTGAAGGTAAAACAAAATCAGAATAGATAAAAGTGTAAATGGTGTGAATTTGTTTTACCAGGAAGTGACCCACACACCTTCATTCATTACCTTCTTTTGCAGCACATATGGAATGAAACCTGCAGAATCCAGTTATGAAAATGCAACAGATTGCCATTGACTTGGTTATAATTTTGAGTGACACCTTCTGTAGCATGACCTTCATGTGTAGCCCTCTTCACCCACTGGATCAATTATTGAGATCTGTTGCAATCATTATCAGCTTGTTCCACTGTTGGGGTCTGTGGAGTTGGTTGCACTTAGTCTGGGTCCTTGTCTTCAACCTTGCTATCAATGACTGAGAGTGATGCTGTTGAGAGTTCTAAACTCTTGGTAGCGCACATAAATGAATAATTTTGTTGTTGGTAGGTTTCTGTAGATAATGTGTTAACAGCAATAAATGTACAAGAAGAGATCTGAATATTCAAAGTTCAATACGTTAGTGACTCTTCTCAAAATTACAGAAAAATAATTGAGAATGCTTTAAGAAATTCAAATATTGCAACTAATATTATCAATTCAAAGAAGTTATGTGATTGAGAGTTCTATAACAACCATAGTGCAGTGTCAAAGTGATGAGTAAACTGTTTCAAGAGCTCACTGATTACTGCTTTTATTGGCCTGATTATACTAAGAGTCTCACATGTGGACAGATCAGTCCAATATAATTGGGAGTCTACCAGTGTTATGAACAAGGACGTCCCTCTGTATAATATATCCTATGTACTCTTCTACCTGTCCCCTCCCTCATGGAACCACAAGACATTTGAGTTGTAGTTGCTTGTCAGGGCATTCTTAAGAACTTGTTCAATGTACCCAGGGTCTGTGGAAATTGGCTTCTGGGTGGTCACAATACTCGTGCTGTGATGTGGGCCCTGGTTTAATTGTGATTGATTTATTTGATATCATTCTTCATCCATCTCCATCATTGCGGGCACTTTCATCCTTTCCTCTGTGCCCTCCACTTCCATTTCCTCTGGTGCAGTACCCTAGGGCTCATTTTGATAGCAAATAGGTTAGTTCTGAGCATCAATTTTTTGCCAACAGGTGTAGGGTAGTAAGGTGTGTCTACTATTGGGTCTTTTTCTTGGAGAAAGTGGCAGTTGTGCCAGATCACCTGATTGCTCTCATTGATGCATATGTGGTACTGCCTGTTGCCTAGTGCCAATTTGTTTTTTTTTATCTGAAGAGATTGTCCAATTCTTAGCTCTTGAAGTGGATGACTGTGTGCTGTAGCACCTTTTGTTTTTCAGGTGTCTTTTGGTCATTAGTATTTCCCTATACTGGCTGAGTTCACTCCACCGTTTGTGAATTCGATATCTGTCCTGGAGGGATGGGAGATGGTCCTTTATCATGCGACCATACAACATTGTTGCTGGAGACATATCTAGGTCTTGGACAGGGGATGTTACAATGTGTCATTAGGGATCTAGCTGTGCAATATCTGCCAGCTAATATTTGTTTAGCTGTTTTGACAACCAGTTCTGTCTGGTCATTGCTCTGGGGATAGTACACTGATGATTTGCATTTCATTATACACTAATTTTCCAGGATCTAATTATACACCTGGGAATCGAATGGTGGTTCTCCATCAGATGATATTTCTTCTGGGACACTGTTTGTACAGAACCAGTCTCATAAGGTGTCACATTTGGCTCTGGTATTCCCAGAAAACATAAGGGTGACTTCTACCAATCCTGTATATTAATCCACATATACCATATAGTCCCCCCACCCACAGAATGAATAAATCCATCACTGTCTTCTGGAAAGGGAATTCAGGTTTGACAGTAGCATCAAGGGGTTCCTGGGTCATGATAGGGCCATTAATACCCTTATGTGCAGAGTAGAGTAACTTGAGTACTTCCCGTATTTTTATGAGTATTTTGTTCCAAAACATCAATTTATGCCCTGATTTTTTTTCCAATCTCACCTTTTTCTATGGAAACAATACTCTCTTAAACCAATATACACAATTAAAAAATCCAAAGAAAATGGTTAATTCCCATCATTTTAACATCTCATAGCATGACATTACTCTGCACATGAAAAATTTCTCTTCTGTTATGATCTATGTTTTTTAAAAAAAAACTTTGAAAACTTCTGTTAATCTTAATAATTTGTGTTTATCAAGTTACCAACAATGTCTTGTTTATAGATATGTTATTTAAAATATTATTTAAAATAAAATTCATTTCATCTTCTTGCCTTGATAAAGTCCATCATAGGACAAAACATACAGGCAAGTAAAATATAATTTTCCTCTTGTCTTTATTTAACCATACCGTTCTTAATCTTGGATTATAACTGATTATACTTTTACAATAATAAGTAACTTTGAATTTTTATAAATAACATGTAAACTTTAGAGAAACATTCTAGTGTAAGTAGTAGGAAGTGAGCTGCTGAAAATGTTAAATATTCTTACTATAATTAATTTAATCACGCAATATGGCTCATATTAGCTTGGTTTGTTTATTTGTTTGTTTAACAGTATATCAACTCCTTATGGGTAATATCATGTCAAAATGTTATTCCCTCGTGAACTTTGGTACCCCCACCCAATGTACTGCTGCCAATTTTTCTAATGTATTTTTATATTTTCAAGTTTTAATCCCAGTTTGCAGGCTCACTATTTGCTTACAGCTGAGACTAACAGGTATTACTATTCTGACTCAGGATAGACCTGGGAACAACAGCAATTAAGAGGTGGTTTCATGCTCCCTCAAACTTTTGCTGCCAGATGTAGTTTATCATCAAACCCAAGATATAGCTCATATTGGTAAAAACAGTCAAAAGATATTCCAGTTGCAATCTAAAAAAAAAAAAAAAATGTTCCTTAATTTACATTTATATTAATTAATGTTAACCTGTTGAATCCCGACCATTTGCTGAACACCATCTCTGGATATTCGAATAATGTTCTCATTTTGCCACAGAGCAAATCAGCAGTAAAGAGCAGTAAATCTCTCTTACAAAGTTGCTCATATAAACAGCCTTCTTCTACTTACATTAGACTCGGTATTTCTTTTCACTAAAAAATAATCAGCTGACAGTAAGGGTTCAATGAGTTGTAGTGGGGAAGGATAGTACAAAATAATGTTATATTTCAAAGCTTAATGAATGGCCACATGAAACTCACCTTTAATTCCACTAGCAGCCACTTCAACTGCAGCATCGATATTGGAAGCAGTTTCTGGATTGTTCTTTACAGATTTTGGTAATAATTTGCTTCCATGTTCCTTAATGTGTGGAGCTAACAATCGACCAACAGCCATAGTAGCATCTCCAAGTTTACTCACTAGAATACAAAAGCAGAAATACAAGACTCAAGGTTGACAATGGATGTGACAGCTGTTTCTGATTGGATAAAAAAAGAGGGATTTTTTAGAGACAAGGTGTTACCAAATATTTAAAACGCTTACAAACAGCTTATTTAATATAGTCTTTTGTCACAAACATTTGTGAGCCAATGTATAAACAGACAAGCAGAGGGGGCCATGTTTTGGGGTTATGAAAGTATGGTTGTATTTTATTGGTTTGGAGAGTCTCCTTACCATCTGAAATGATGACTTTTAAGAAGCAGAATATCAATATGAAATGTTGCTAAAAACACCAGCAAAATACTTAGGAGAGTGTTTATTGATAAAGCTAAGAGACAGACCCAAATAATTTTGGTAAATACTTTTAAAGGATATGAGAATATCTTGATAACTGTTAAGGGTAGCTAATTTCTTTCCTTATAAAAGATGATAACTATGGTTCAAATTAACCAACTCACAATAACAATGAGTTATTATAGAGGAAAGAATCTGCACCAACTTCCCCAGCATAGATTCTTTCCTCCATAATAACTCACCTGATATATCAGCTCTATGTGAAACTAATCTTAACCCTTCTATCCCCTCATCTGAGTTCTACGTTCCTGGCTACCTTCCCCTCTTCAGGAAGGACTCCAATGTTCATATGCATGGGCTTGGTGTCTATGTCAGCGAACACCTTCCCTTAGCTACGGTGTCATCTCTTGAATCCCCAGATCATTCTTTCATGTGCTTCCGCCTCTCACTTCTCAGCTCGATTAGCTATCTCTTCTTTCTCTACCGCTCTCCTTCCTCCCCTGACTGTTCGTTACTTGACATCATTTCTGACAATATTGACAAAGCCATTTTTTCCCATCCCTCTGCCCATGTATTCGTGTTTGGTGACTTTAACGCCCACCACACCAAGTGGCTGAAGAACGCTGTCACTGACCCTGCTGGTGTCAATACCATGAACTTTTCAATCCCTTACGCAAGTAGTGAACTTCCTCACGCGTTTCTCCGACAACCATAACGGAAGGGAGTCACTTCTAGACCTCTTCTTCACTTCCATCCCAGACTCTTGCACTACCAGACAACTCTGCCCACTCGGAAACTCTGACCACACTGTAGTGTCCGTCAATATTTCACTCCACTCCCGCCCGACCCATGAAACACAGACAAGTAGAATATCCTACTGCTATCAAAGAGCAAACTGGGATTCGTTCTGAGACTTCCTCTGTGACATCCCTTGGAACAACGTCTTTAGTCTTCCCATCGAAGAATGTGCATCCGAGGTCTCCTCCTGGGTTAAGGCTGGCATCGATGCCTTCATCCCTGCTAGGAAATTCCAGCTTAAATCTCATTCGTCTCCATGGTTCTCACCTGCTTGCTCGGCTGCCATTGCCCACCGGAATCATTTCTTCCAACTATCGTAACTACGCGTCGGACCAAAACAGGCGCCTTTTCACTTCAGCTCGTAATAAGTGTAAAAGGATACATAACAAAGCTAAGATGTTGTTTGCTGCCAGAATGAAGCAACACATAGCATGCTCTAAATTCAGCTCTAAAGACTACTGGCGACTCTGTAAAAGAGTACTTAACAAGAGCAAGTCCACAATACCCCGCTAATCAACAAATTTGAGGTCCTCACCTCCCCAGCAGATAAGGCTGAATGCTTTGCCCGCAGATTCTCGAACAATTCGAGTCTGGACTCGTCTGGAGTTTTGACACCCGACTTCTCACCCAGAACCGAGGCACAACTGAATGATGTCCACATTACACCTTCGCTTGTCTCTAAGATAATCTTAAAACTTGACCCTCACAAAGCAAGCGGTGGTGACGGAATCCCAACCATAGTCTTAAAGAAATGTGCCCCTGAACTCTCCTCTGTCCTTTCTAAGCTCTACAACCTCTGCCTATCTGCTTCCTGCTTTCCTGCCTGTTGGAAATCTTCCTCTGTAGTTCCTATATTTAAAAACACTGGGGAACCCTCTGACCCTGCAAATTACCGCCCTATCAGCCTTCTTCCGATCTTTGGCAAAGTGTTCGAAGCCATTATCAACGCCGAGGTGGTTCAGCATCTCACAGCACACAGGCTCCTCTTGGACAAGCAATATGGTTTCCGCTTCACCAGGTCTACTGCTGATATGCTAACGACCATCACCGAGTACATATACCAGGCACTCAACAGGAATGGCGAACCCCGAACCGTTGCATTGGATATATCTAAGGCATTCGACAGAGTTTGGCATGCTGGCCTTCTATGTAAACTGCGGCGCTATGGTATAACTGGACATTTGTTTGAACTAATCCAATCATTCCTCTCTAACTGCACAATGAAGGTGGTATTAAACGGACATGCCTCCCAGAACTACCATACAGATGCAGGTGTCCCCCAAGGCTCCATCTTAGGTCCTACACTCTTCCTGATCTACATTAATGATCTCCCTGATTCTATAAGAGCCCAAATAGGTTTGTACGCCGATGACACCACAGTTTACTCTCGCCTCCTACAAAAATCTGGTGTAGGCGTCAAAGCTAACCTCGCAGCCGAGATTGAAAAAGACCTCCAATCCATATTGGACTGGTGTAAGAAGTGGCTAGTAAATTTTAATGCTTCAAAAACGAAGCTACTCTCAGTTAACCATCATCGACAATCTCACCTACCTCCCATTAGCATGGACCAGGCTTGCCTCCCAGAGAGTAAAACACTACGCCTCCTTGGTCTCACACTTTCAGCGGACCTCAAATGGAATGACTATATCGAATCCATTGCTAAATCCGCTGCTATGAAAGTCGGTTCTCTGTGTAGGGCTCGGAAGTTTTTTCCGTCTAAATCTATCCTGCACATTTATAAATCTACCATCTGCCCGTGCATTGAATACTGCTGCCATATCTGGTTGGGTGCTCCTGCTGTTCTCCTCGGGCTTCTCGATAAGGTTCAGAGGAGGGTCTGTAATGTGATAGATACCGACTTGGCAGACCGCCTGTAGTCTCTCTCCACTGGCGCGACGTGGCTTCCCTAGGTCTATTCTATAAATACTTTCATGGCTTCTGCTCCGATGAACTTAGATCACTAGTGCCCCCTAAATACGAATTTGAACGAGATACTAGATTAGCAACTAGATCCCACCCTTTTACAGTGAAACCGATAAAATGCAGCCGTAACTTCTACTCCAACAGTTTCTTTCCTCGCACTTCCTGACTGTGGAATTCTCTTCCAAACGATTGCTTCCCCAACGGCTACAATCTCCAGGAGTTTAAATGTAAGGTCAATAGACACCTCCTAACACACTAACCTGCTCCCATTCTATCAAACACTCTTCCCATCTGCCCAACCCTCATCCTCGCTATCCTTACTCATCTGTCACCTTCCTCCTAACATTATCTATGTCTAACCACTCCTTCTCTTTACCTTCCTCTATGTAGCCCCATGCGCAATAGTGGCAGTGGAATGCCTTGCTTGGGGTGAGATGATTAAAAAAAAAAAAAAGAAACTAAATAAATTACACACACACACACACACACACACTGCAGATGGGTGTGCAAACCTATTTTGGTTGTATATCCATCTGCAGGTTTGGTGTAGAGAGAAAACACGGGTAAGATTTAACATCCATTATCTTTAGTGTCAAGTGCTTGAGATTTTCTTCAAGTAAACAGTAACAAAAGCATACTAGAAATGTGTGAATCCCAAACAGACATTATTGGCACATTTAAATCTGCAGGTATCCAAAGGAAATGCAAAAAACGCTAGCTGGTATCTGACAAGAATGATAACCAATGAAATGAAACATTACATTCTAATTCAATACTGGTATTGTTCAACCTACCAATGTATATATTGTACAACATTCCAAGGTAGTAACCAACAAAGGTCCCATTATTGACACTACAGCATTACTTCATTTCACTTAAGTCAGAGAAACATTGTCATTGGGTTGCTGCTGCCTTATGTGGTCAGAGAAGTCATATTTCCAAATATTTTGAATTTCCATGTGGAATAAACCATAAGGGTCTATGCATTTAGCCTGTATGCAGTACATTGTAAAGTAGATGTGATTCTGTAATTATGCATGGGGGGGTATTCTGTTTGATCTTGCAAAGACCAAATACTGAAAGGAGTGTGTCATGACAGGTGTGACATTTACAGATCATGTTGCAAACTAATTGCCCTGTTTATGCTTGTCATGTTTTCAGGTGGTGAAAATTTGTTTCATCAATATACTCCTACAATGGACAAGTAATAGGAAGCTAATAACAGTAATTAATAAGTTGCTAACTCCCAGTTAATCTGCTGATTCCTTTACTCACCAGAATAAAAACCTTTAAACATTAAGCCTTACTAAATTTCCTGCAGCCATACCCAACAAACATTGGTTATGGACAACATTGAAATCTGGCTGGATAGATATATATACATGCAACAGTTCCCTGTTATTAAGAAAAAAAGGAGGTTCTACATAGTTGGCATCAGTCTCTAATTTTGTACAATTTGGATTTACAAGATGATTGGACACAGCATGATGAAGAAACCATTAAAAGAAACACCCTGATGCTTGTGTTACGTGTAACAAAAGGAAAAAAAAAAATGATTGACCAAAACTCAGAGATAAATCATGGACAAATATTTAATTTACAAAACACACCAAATAAAATATTTACAAATATACAATTTTTGTTGTATTTAAAACAAGAAACAGAGTTTACTACTGGCGAGTGTTACAAGGAGAGAAAGGGAAGGTAAGGTGTCCAATAACTTTACCCAATTAAGTTGGCAAAGAAGTTAAGTGCTATAATTTTTTGAAATCCTCAAATGAGTATATAAAGAATAATTTTAAGTATGGTCAATGAAAGAGTCAAAAATATGTATTTACCCATACACTTCCATGAGGTTCTCTTTCAGGTTTTAGTTGGTCGGCAACTTCTTATAGATTCTTTCGGCTGGATATAAATCCTTGAATCAAACCGGAGTTGATAACATCAGCAGGCCCTGGTAACAACTGATTACTCACTGCCCAAAACCTATTTTTATAGGGGCTAGCACCTAATTTGCATATTTCTAGAACTTTTAGAAATCTCTAGATTTTACTGGAACATTCCACAATTTTCCAAATGTTCTATTTCTAATTTCCTTATTTTTACAACTACTTCATGAATTAAAACTTTCTTGGAATAACACTTAGGACTCAACAGAATCCATTACTATAACTTTTTATACATTAATATTATTTTTATATATAAATACATCCTCGTAACACTTGGGGATTTAGGAAAGTGTCCAGCCAAAAGCCAAAAACTTTTTTTATACTGTCACTTATATAGTTATATATAAATTAGAAAAACAAAAACAATATCTTTTGAAAATGGTTTATAAAAGTGCTCAGAATTTGGACAATACAGCTTCAATACTAAATGAGAAAGTAGGAAACATTCATGCTAAAATCAGGTTCATCCCTTGTTCCCTGTTTAGGATTTGGTTTCCTGCTTTCTCTTTTCCAATTTTTCACTATTATGTAGCCCCCTGCACATCAGTGGCGTTACCGCCTTGCTCAGGGTGATATGATTTAAAAAAAAAAAAAAAATATCAGGAAGTAGGAAAAATTTATTAAATACTTAAAGAACTTTCATTGGTTTTTATACAAAATTGCTGCCCAAATCACTAGTGTTGCTTTAAAAGTAATGTCATTTATTTAGTTGTTAGCAGAAATTAAACATTCCGGCCAAACACTTGAATTTGTTTTAAAACTTAATTATATAGAATAGTAGAAGCACTCTGACCAAATGACATCTAATATAAAAAGCACATGAAACAGTTGTTACCAAATCTTTCCACGTAGAAAAAAAATTATACTCCTAGACATTCATTAATGTCTGGTGAATATTTATGGAAACCAAACAGTGAATATGAATATAGTCAAGTAATGGGTAATGCATTTCATCAAGTGTGGGACAAGCTAGATTCATGAGCATGGCATACAGACTTTATTCATTGCTGATAAAAGATGTCTACCGAATGGTTATGACCATGTAGCTGAAAATTGGCTCTAGTGGTGTTAATGTACTTCTTGCATCTATTGTACTTTCTGTGAAGACATAGGAGGCAGCATGACTATCACTTCATTTGATAGGAAAGGTTTGTCCATCACCACTCCACTACCTTTACTGCAACTCTACAAATATTGTAAATTTCAGTAATTTTTTTCCACTGATAAATCAAATATTTCTGGCATTAGAGAAGAATGTTTTCCTAATTTTTATCTAAAAATTGATTCAGCCAGTTTCAGCACTTGATCTGCCCACTGAAAATTAGGATTGTTAGCAGTCAAGAACTGAGTCAAAAGTAGATCCATTTTCATAGCGATGCCTAAGAATCCAGGTGCAAATTAATGTAAACCCCACTGGACAATCAACTTAATGAGCTACATAACAAAACTTATCTTAATTCAGATGAACAGAGTACATAGCAGAATTAGACTAGAAATAGGACAAGAACAGTGTGACCTCATTAAATACTCTGGAACAAAGAATGCAATATTTATGCCCAGAATATCAGAAAGAACAATACAAATGTAGGATGCATACCTAGGTTATGTAGATTATGTAAAAACATTTTATAAAGTATATCACAAAGAACTGCTAGTTAAGCTTAATTTATTTGGGAAAGATATTAAATAATCCAGAACTCATACTAAGAGCCCACTAACTACATATGTATAGAAAATGAATTCAGTAAATATACAAGGTTAGAAAAGGGTGTAAGACAAGGATTTGTCTTCTCACTAGACTTATTTAACCTTTACAGTGAAGCAATCCTGAGAGAATTAGAAGTCCTACCAAAATTCATCATTGGTTGTCTTAACATTTTACAGATGGCAGTATTGATAGTATGCACAAAAAAAAGTACAGGAACTTGAATAGAAAATAGTAAAGGAAAGCAAGAAGACAGGGACTAAACATCAATTTCAAAAAAAGACAATGTATGGTTGTCAGCAAAACCAATAACTCAACATGCTAATTACAAATTGGAGATACCAAAACCAAACAAGTACAAAAATTTAAATACCTGGGACATCTTAACAGATGATGGAAAATGCAACATTGAAATCCAAAGGTGTATTGGGATAGTATGCTTTTCAAAAGCTAAAGAAAGTATTAAGAAACAGGAATATTTTGTTGGAAACAAAAAAAGAAAGTACTGAACTGTTTTGTAATAGCAGTCTTCCTATATGGCAGTGAATGCTGGATAATCTCTAAACATGCAAGCAACAACAAAGTTTTAGAGAAAATAGAAACAAAAGTTAATATCAGATGGGGTTGAAATTTCTAGAGTGCATAGTAAGGAACAAGGACTTACAAAATATGATACTGATGGGACATATTGAAGGCAAGAGAAACAGTAAATTATTGCATGATCTAACTAATGAGTTTTTGTGACATAATAGGAATTAGAAGAGAAAAGAGATTTTACTAAAAGTAATAAAAGGACAGGAAATTGTGGAGAGTTATGATCGACCACAATTGTAGGGGACATGACACAAAAGATTAGTAACAGATGAATTATATGTGCAAGGAAGTGCAGCAGCAACATGGCACAGAAAAAATTATTAAATACTTAAAGAGCTTTCATTGGTTTTTACACAAAATTGCTACCTAAATTAGGAGTGTTGCTTCAAAAGTAATGCCATCTATTTAATTGTTGGCAGAAATTGAACCATCCTGCCAAACATTAATTTGAAGCATCTAATATGAAAACGCATATGAAGAGAGAGATAGGCACAAGTCAGATCAAGAACTTCATTTTTCTCCCCTTTTTGTTTGTTACAAGGCACCTAAAATAACTGACAGAGTAATTTATTTGACGTACTTACAGGCATAACCACTGACGCGAACAGCTGTGTGGGTGGCAACTCGAAGATATTCAACACTTTTCTGGGTAGCAGGATCAACACGTTTCCTTTGTCCTGGTGATATACGAGAGATTATCTGTTTTGATCCTTTCTTCAACAACACAGTTCCATGTTCAGCACCCTTACCAAGGCCCCATGCAAGAAAATCAGCAACTGAAACAAAATGTATTTGCAAAGGTATGTACAGTTAAAACTTGTTTTTTGTCAGCATAATTCTGTTATCATTATCATTTAACATCTGTTTCTATGCTAGCATAGGTTAGACAGAGTTTTCTTGATTACTCTTTTCCAGGTCACCTGATTTTTGCGTAAGGCCTGGCTGTAATTTCCTTAAATCTTCTTTGATAAGTTAGGTCCATGTTTTACACAGTCTGTTTATCATGTGTAATTGAACCATCATGAAACATAAGAGTTTTACAGCTGTATGCCCTTACTAGCACCAACCAGTTTAAGAGACTGGAAACTCAGCACTTTTATCAAAACACCACCTCTAGGAAGATTACCTACCAAGATTAGATAGTTCAGCTGACCTTTTCTACACAGCATAGGTGTAGAGGTTTCTATTTAAGAGATTTTCTTCTTAGACTAGTTGCTATCCAAAGCTAAAAGCTCTTACACAGCTTAAACAGTTTAGGACAATTTGTTAATTTTTCTTGGGGGGTGGGGAGGGCACTATTTGTCCACAGCTGAAACCCTGACTGGTGCTACCACCCCAGGTCTGGGTAGACCTGGGAACAACAACAATTAAGAGATGGTTCCACGTTCCTCAAAACCTCCAATCTCCTGATCAGAGGCCTTGCTTCAAGATGTTTATCGTCATACCCAAGTTGTGAATAGTTCAACTTTAATTTTTATTAAAATTACACTACTGTCCACATATCAGGGATCAAAGCCACACTCTTTCCTTGAACCAATCTGTGCCAACAAATTATTTACACCATGAAGGTAATTTCAAAACAGTAAAGCAGATTATTATTGAAGAGCTTAGCAAATATTTTTGTAAAAATCATCAAATACTACACAAGTTGAGTGGTTAATCATTGAAAGCAAAATAACTCCACACACACACAATTCTTGATGTTAACAAGGTTTCCTCAGACCCACTTCTGGCAGGTGTACAAACTGTAAAAGTGGTGGTGGGGAAATTAAATTTGTCTCATTCCACATGAACTCATTCCTTAATTCACCCTTAAATTTAAATCTGAATTTTTGGGAGGAAAAAAAAAAAATGCATATCTGGTGTTGATAAATTTTTTTTATGATAATGTCAACATTTATTTAAAAGAAAGTGAATGATGGATTTCTGTCCCAACAAAATCATAAGTTGTAAGGCAGGTTGGTTAATTCATTTGGGGAAATATATATATAAGGGATTTCTGAAAAGTTTTTGCCCATAGCTAAAACACTTAAAAGCAAAATTGTAGTGAAAGAGAATTATCAGCTACCTCGAAAAAGTGTTTGTTTTGTGTGCAATCTGCTGAAGAAAAGTTACCAAAAAGTAGTTAGCAAAAAAACTACTTTAAGGACTAGAATCCATGCTAATGTTCTTCCCTCCCCTGAATAGCATGACTAATCAGAAAGATCTCTTGGTGAAAATCACTTCTCCCTGTTACTGCTTACTTAAGAACAGCTTAAACTAGCCAGAAATATCTGAGGGGGGGAAAAAAAAAAAGATAATTTGCAAAATTTTCTTAACTTTTTTCTGTCAGTTGGTCTGCAAATGGTAAGTTTTAGCTTGTCTGATTGATTTATCTTATTTTACTTTATTTTTATTTATTTATTTTTTTCTTCTTACTAACCTAAGTTCTCTACTAGTCACTCTTGTAATGCACTTCGACTATGATTGTGTAAATCGTTTTTGATTATCAAGTTTAGTTTCAACTTATACGAAGTTAAAACTGAGTAAACTTCAGTCACTCTTGTATTATTTTTATTTTTTTTAATTGGAGTAGATAGTACCTACTATCGCCCGGTCTCACACTCCACCCACTTTTGGACAGGAGTAGAGGTGATCACCTTGTTTCTTGTTTAGGAAGGGGTTCCCGGTTCACCTCTCTTTTTCGGTCTTGATGTCGGTTCAGCTGGAAGCTCTTTGCAGTTGGTGAGTATGGCGGCAACATCTCTTCATTCTGAGGGTACCGGGTTGGCAGTTTCCTGGTTGCTGCTTCTGACTGGTAGTTAGGAGCCCGAACTCTTGCGTAGCGTCTTGAGAGGCTGCTCTGATCAACAGTTGAATAATATCAGGGTTCCTGTAGTGCCATTTCGCACATGGACGGGCGTCCCTGCATGAATTTCCGATGGGCAACCCCGAGGCCACATTATGCTGCAGGCGGTGCCATTCTCCATTCTTCACCTGCTGCAATTAGTGACCATCTGACCCTACTCTAGACCTCACGCTATCCACAACTAAACCACCATGAAATTAAACAAACGAGACAGCAAGACTAAACCAGCTAGTCATAAATCGCCCAAACCTGTGTTTCCTTCACAAACATATGAGGTATCCGCAGTAACTTTAATAGTGTAGAATCATTCCTCCAAACTAACTCACCCGATATCTTAGCTATATATGAGACTAACCTTGACCCTTCTAGCCCCTCCTCAGAGCTGTTCGTTCCTAGTTAGCTTCCCCTCTTCAGGAAGGACTCCAATGTCCATATGCCTGGCTTGGTGTATATGTTAGCGAACAACTCCCTCTAGCCAGGGTCACATCTCTTGAATCCCTGGATCATTCTTTCATGTGCTTTCGTCCCTCACTTCTAACAGGTGCCTTTTCACCTCAGCACGTAATAAGTGTAAAAAAGTACTGAACAAAGCTAAGTTTGGCTCCAAAGATTACTGGTGACTCTGCAAAAGCGTGCTCAACAAGAGCAAGACTTCAATATCCCCTAATCAATGAATTTGAAGTTCTCACCTCCCCAGCAGACAAGGCTGAATGCTTTGCCTGTAGATTCTCTACCAATTCGACATTGGACTCGTTAACAATACCTACACCCGACTTCCCACCCAGAACTAAGGCTCAACTAAATAACGTCCACATTACACCCTCGCTGGTCTCTAAGATAAATGCACAACTTGACCCACACAAAGCGAGTGGCGGGGACAGAATCCCAATCAGAGTACTGAAGAAATGTGCCCCAGAACTCTCCTCTGTCCTCTCTAAACTCTATACCCTCTGCCTATCTGCTTCCTGTTTTCCTGACTGTTGGAAGTCCTCCTGTGTAGTTCCTATATTTAAGAATTCTGGCGAACCCTCAGACTCCACCAATTACTGTCCTATTAGTCTCCTTCCGATCTTCGGCAAAGTTTTCGAAGCCATTATCAATGCTGAGGTGATTCAGCATCTCACGGCCCACAGGCTTCTCTCTGACAAACAGTATGGGCTTCACTTCACCAGGTCTACTGCTGATATGCTAACGACCATTACTGAGTACATATACCGGGCTCTTGACAAGAATGGCGAAGCCCGAACTGTTGCCTTGGATATCTCCAAAGCGTTTGACAGGGTCTGGCACGCTGGCCTCTTATGCAAACTGCGGAGCTACGGGATAACTGGACATCTGTTTGACCTCATCCAGTCCTTCCTCTCTAACTGCACAGTGAAGGTAGTATTAAATGGGCATGCCTCCCAAAACTACCATACGAACGCGGGCGTCCCTCAAGGTTCTATCCTAGATCCCACGCTCTTTCTGATGTACATTAATGATCTCCCCGATGCCATTAGATCCCAAGTAGGCATGTACGCCAATGACACCACAATCTACTCTTGCCTCGATCAAAAACCTGGTGTGTGTGACAAAGCGAACCTCGCTGCCGATCTTGAAAAGGACCTCCAATCCGTATTGGCCTGGGGTAGGAAATGGCTAGTAAATTTTAATGCTTCTAAAACGAAGCTGTTATCAACTAACCACCATAGACAATCGCATCTACCTCCCATTAGCATGGAACAGGCCTTGCCTCCCAGAGAGTAAAACACTACGCCTTCTTGGCCTTACACTTTCGGCAGAGCTCAAATGGAATGACCATATCAAATCCATTGCCAAATCTGCCGCTATGAAAGTCAGCTCTCTGTGCAGGGCCTGGACGTTTTTCCCGCCTGAATCTATCCTGCACATATACAAATCTACCATCCACCCATGTATTGAATACTGCTGCCATATCTGGTCAGGTGCCCCTGCTACTCTCCTTTGGCTTCTTGACAAAATATAAAGGAGAATCTGTAATGTGGTTGATACTGACTTGGCAGTCCGGCTGCAACCAGTCTCTCACCAGCGTGATGTGGCTTCCCTGTGCCTCTTCTACAAGTACTTTCATGGCTTCTGCTCCAATGAACTTAGATCACTGGTGCCACCTAAGCACGAATTTAGATGCGATACTAGATTAGCAACTAGGTCCCACCCTTTTGCAGTTAAACAGATAAGATGTAACCATAATTTCTACTCCAACAGTTTCTTTTCTCGCGCTTCCCGCCTGTGGAATTCCCTTCCACAAGTCTGCTTTCCCGACAGGTGTTTAAATGTAGGGTCAATAGACACCTCTCACACTAACTTCCACTTATTCTCAGAACACTCATCTACCCAACCCTCATTCTTGGTATCCTTACCTGCCTACCACCCACCCTCTGACATTTCCAATATTTAACCATCCTTTCTCCACTCTATGTAGCCCCTTGCGCAGTAGTGGCAGTGAAATGCCTTGCTTGGGGTAAAACGCTTATAAAAAAAAAAAAATAAAAAATAAAAGCTGTTGTTTTTTGGGGATTTTTCTGAGTTTGGTGGACAAACACACGTTTTAATTGGCTACAAGTGTTATGGTCAAATCTATTGAAGACATTTGTTACCACTAAGTGGACAGATTTTTTTTTCTTTTTACACCAACAAAAATGTTTTACAATTTGGCTAAAGTGAGAATATTCCAGCACTCCTGCACCCACACATAAATGTGTATACGTAGTTGGTACTCAGAGACATGAGGCTGAAGTTGTGAGTGTGTGTGTGTGTGTGTGTGTGTGTGAGACAGGAATAAGATTGCGGAACATAGACAAATTTGTTTATGTTGTGGTAGAACTTCAGCAACTGCATGGGCCAATCCAGTAAGTTTGATCCTCAGCTGTGAACCTGTACCAAACTTATTAAATACCTACCATACATACTTGCAGTTAAGATGCACTTTTCTTTTTTTAAAAACCAAAATTTTCTTAAAAAAGGATGCGACTTATATACTCAACATATCTGTAAAATTGGCGTTAACTTTTTAATAACTGTCATAACGGTAACATGTAGATCTAGATACAAATACCAGAATGTATACATTAAGCATGAGAAAGCTGTCCTCTACTAATCAAGTATTAAACTATTCTACCAACTTGCAGCTCAATACTAATCTGATGCTGTTAGGAATAAATATATATTACAGTAAAATTGCATACACTGTTTATAGCTGGAATTATGACCTTGCCCTATACCATGTATCGAGCATGCGTATTTGGATATATTTTCACATGTGGTGTGGCTGCTGTTTTATACTCTATGTAGGCTCGTATTCCAAGATTTCGTAGCAAAGTAACATAGTAGTACTTTGAGAATCTGAAGTAGACTGTGGTGTATCAGTAGTCCAGACGAGTACCCTGGGTTCAGGTATAAGGGAGAAATAAAATAAACTGAACAAACAAATGCAAAGAATATTTGACAGTGATGATGACAAAGAATTTTGGAGTTTCAGTCCTGATGAAGCTTAATAACTATATCTGAATGAAGAAACACTGTTCTTGTGCTTTAATATATGCAAAGTTTCAAAATAACAGTGAATATTTTAAAATATTTAAATATTAGTTATATTTATGTTAAAAAAAAAAATGGGTGATGTAAATCCACAGATTATAGTGCAACCTATCTGTGAGTCAACTACAAATATCCACTTTCCAAACTAATGGTGTGACCTATCTACTGGTGTGACATATCCGCGAGTATATACAGTATTATGTTTACCTTTTTCAATGCCTTTAGCAACTTTTGTACTAGTTTTTTCCTCTTCCAATTCTAAGCCTTCATCTTCAGACACAGGTACTTTGTACCTTGGTACTTCGATATATTCTGGAGGTCCTTCTTGTCTCTGGAAATGAGTCATAGAGGCAAGTAAGTCTTCAAATATGTCCTTTTCCTCTTGTGACACTGTGTCTGGTAGTATCAAACCAACTGCACAACCTACACAAATACAAAAATCATTAAAATGTTTTTTTTGTTTTTTAAAAAGGCTAAAATGTTTCAAATACTGAAAAATACAAATGAAAACAATGCAGGACATCAAAAATGTTATCTTTGAATAAAAGATGGAGAAAACAAAAGAAAAAGAAATAAGTCCAAATTATCAAAAAAATAAAATAAAATTTAAAAATATTTTGATCAAGTAAGCTAAAATAGTAGAATGCTATCAATATTAAAAAAGCAGAAAAACTCAAAGTATATTTTTTTTAGCTACTTAAGCTAATATTTTGAACGTAATTATTTTTTCACTTACTATTTATTAGACGCACTAATACTAATTCTGATTATGCAGATCTCTTACTATTATCATATGATTCCACCATACTGAGGACATTCGTGTAGAATTTAAAAGAGGTAAAAATGTAACCTTATTTGTCACATCTATATTAGGTTTTATTTATAAGTTAATTAGTATTGATTTTTTTTTTGCCATAGATTTATAAGAATTCTGATAATCAAAAATAAAACCTTCCAAGAGCAAATGGTTAGAATCGCAAATCAGGGATCCATAATTTGCATGAGCAAAAATGAAAAAAAAAAAATTTTGCTAATTTTAAAAAAAACTTTTTGAAAGAAAACAATTTAATTGCAGAACAAAGAACTTGTGAAGATTGTTGCTGCAATATGACATTGATATCCAAAACATTTTCTGATGAATGTACAAAGAGATATCCTAAAACCAGCTGTGGAAAACAAAAAACATCTTTCAGAAAAGGTTCATTTTTTTTTTTTTATACTCAAACAAATAGCTGGTTTTATCTAAAGCATTTTCTTAAAGTAACAGGAACCAACAAGCATCTGCACAAATGAGAATATATTAAAAATAATAAATGACAAATTTTAACTCGTCATTTTGTGCATACAAATTATGGCCAATTCTAGACTTTTACAGAGTAAAGGAATAAACAGTAATTTTGAAGCAATTTCTACCAAAACCAAGGAAAGAGGGTATGCAAAAAAAAAAAAAAAAAAAAAAAAAAAGGCATTGTAGAAAGAGTCAAAAAGTTTTGTCTGCAACAAATAAAGCAGTAAAGTTATTTTTGCTATATTAAAATTACATAATGTGAGCATTGAAGTAAAATTTAGAATTAAAGTGGAGAAATTTACACCAATAACCTAATATAATGGATAAAAGATTTCTTACAAGGAATTCCAGCCTTGGAGATGCATACTGAAGTCTTAAGTGTAGAGGTCTCATTTACTGTTTAAAACAAGAAACCACAGCAGAAAAAAATTTTAAAATGAAAGAAGCATTAAATCAAATAAAATAAAGAAAAAAAAGAAAAGAAAAAGAAAAAAAAGAAAAGAAAAAGAAAAAAGAAAAGAAAAAGAAAAAAAAGAAAAGAAAAAGAAAAGAAAAAGAAAAAAAGAAAAAAAAAGAAAAAGAAAAAAAAGAAAAAGAAAAAAAAGAAAAAGAAAAAAAGAAAAAAAAAGAAAAAGAAAAAAGAAAAAGAAAAAAAGAAAAAAAAAGAAAAAGAAAAAAAAGAAAAAAGAAAAGAAAAAAAAAGAAAAAGAAAAAAAAGAAAAAGAAAAAAAGAAAAAGAAAAAAAAGAAAAAGAAAAAAAAGATGGAAACAAGTCAACCAATAAATGAATAATAAAAGTAAAGAAAGTAATTGTCTATTATTTCAGTTTTTAAATGCCAATGGAAGAAATCTTTTGAGAAGAAAAAATATAATGTAAACAAATTTAAATTTACATCACTCCTATAATTATTACTTTATAAGCAGAACTCAAGTAAATTACATGAACTTACTAATAAAATTTTTAATGCTGCACTCTGTACTTTTCAACTCATGACCATTCATCAGTAGTTATAAGGAAAAGTGATATAATTTCTTTAAAAAATAGTGAAATGTTCTCAACAGATTAAGTCACAAAACATCATTTAACCCCTCAATACAAACAACTGTTTTTTTTTCTAAGATAACCCCCACCTTCCAATTCCTTTCTGTACTGTTTCCCTCTCAGAAGCATAATAGTCTGGATCCTCACAGTCTGCAACAAATTCACACACTCACTCACAAAAAAGTCATTTGCTGTTCAGGAGCAAATTTGATTAGTGTAGTTAAGTCCTGATGTTACACAAAGAGTCTTCATGTATCTCAGCTTCACACAAGACTGAGGAGTGTTTTTTTGTGTGTGTATGTCAGGGGGTGAAGAGGAAAAACTTAATTTGCTGCCACACTGAAAATTTATCAATCAAACCTACTTAAAATAGGACCAAAGGTTTTTTTTAAATTTTATTTGGAAATCCTTCTTAGGTAGGTTCAGAACTTTTATATGCACACATTAATATAAAAAAAAAAATTTTGAAGAAAATAATTTCTCTATTATTGTTACAGACCCAAAACTTCTGAATTAAGACATATCCTTCTTAAAAAGTTCTTAAGTTATGAATGATTTGCTATGGTGAATGGGTGTCAGTATGAACACACAAGAGGCCCTGGATTGTATGCAGACATGTCTGTCAAAACCAGTTACATCCAGGTTTTTCCTGTAAACAGTAGAACATCTCGGCATGTTCAGGTATCGGCCTCTCTGCTACTTGTCTAGATCTGGGTTTTTCTCAACTGTCTTCTGTCAATAAAAGTAACAGGAAAACCAACAGTCAGTTGTGGATAGTTGGCGAGACTCAGTGTCTTGTGAAGTCAGTCTCATGGGCATTTTGTTCTGAAGTTGGTATGCTATAGTTTCTGTGTTATTTTGTTAACTCCTGCCTCTTTCTTTTTTCTGCCTATCACCCCAGTACACCTTGTGGGAGCAATCAGGTATTTTTCCCCAACCTCAACACACCCAAATGGGCCTAGTTGCTTGATCGCTTGATTTATGAAGATGTCTTTTTAAGGCAGATTGGTAGTCTGGTCATGTTCTTACAATTTTTGGATAATGGTTTCAAGAATACTACACAGAATCTTGACTTCATTGGAGATCTTTTATCATCTCATTCCAGGACTATGAGAATCAAATATGACCACACAAAAGTTTTGAGAATGTTTCTTTCTTTGTTATTGTGATAATGGTCATAAATTGTCACTGGCAATTCAAAGTATACATTGATGCTATAAATTGTCAGTCATGGTGCATGGAATGCTTTAATTGGTTGGTGGAAATTTGTAAATTAATCATTTGAATAATAGTCAGTCTGAAACAGCAATTTCTATCAAGTTTACCACTATTTTTAGAATGTATCCAAAGTTTGTATACTACTTTCTGTTGTACTTATTAAATAAATTGATGTGCAAATAAAATTTTCTTTATTTCTTCTATATATCCTAAGTATTTAGTATATTCACATAAGTTTTAGCTGAGTAACAATAAGAGAAATTATTTTCTTAAAGAATACTAAGTTTAATACTTTTGTGCCACAGTATATAAGGTTGGTGTAAAAATTGCAATTTTTTTTCAATATCTTAAACGCTTATTTTTAAAAAATAAATTATGTTCACATAATATTGACCATTGCAAAAGTTTGTGTGATTGGAAAATTAAAAACAAAATTTTCCATTAAAAAATATCATTCAAGTACATAGTCTTAATTGTTAACAACTATCTCCCATTGTTCAAATAAGTTTGTTGATGCCATCTTTGTAGAAACTGTTTTTGTTGGAAGAAGATTGTGAGGTAGTTTTCAATGTACTGTACACAGTCAGTCAAAGTTTTTGTCATTTAATTGCTCTGTAGAAACCCGAGAAAGTGAAAACCTGAGGGAGCCAAGTCAAGAAAATAGGGTGGGTGCTGGAAGGTTTCCCATTTAGTCTTTTCATACTTCTGGAATGTCTTTTACAACATGTGGTCAATGTTGTGGTGGAAAAATGACACCTTCTCAATTTGCCAAAATTGGTAATTTTTCTTGAAGCCAAGTCCCCTCAAATGGTAGTCAAGCTAAATTTCAAACTCTTAGCAATCTCTTCCTTCAAAATCTTGTTTTGAAAGCATAGCATCTTTATTAAGGTTGTGCAGAGCATAGGTGATCATTTAAGTTAAAAAAAAAAAATCACCCCGACAAAATCTTCCAAACTACTTTAAGACTGAAGAGATGAAGTACAATCCAAATAAACCTGAATTTTGGTTTTATTTTTATTTATTCTACAAAAAAAAAAATCAACTGTCTCTTACTCCTTTCATAGAGAATAATATGGCAAAAGTACAACTTTTCATCCTCCAGCTTTAAGGTATTCATTTGTGGTCAACAAAGTTTGACTTGTAACTAAATGATGAAATGTTTCAACCTAGAACATAACAGAACAAATGCCAGTTGTAGAACTTTTATATTAACAATGAAAATCAGCCACACACTTTTGCAATGATCAGATAACATTTTAAAGCATGAATTTCATTACTGATTCATGTAAATGACATTTCAATGTTTAATAAGTAAAGAAGTAAAAAAGTGAAAAATAGAAATTCGTGCAATTTTATTGTAAGCGTTCAAAATGGTGCTTAATAAGTGGAAACTGTTTGCACCTGTGCACAAAACAAACATACAGCTCAACATTGGTGTCAACTGTTGAAGTGAAAGGTGGCATACATTGTTCAGCAAAGAGCAGTAGAAAAAAAAACATACAAAAACTTTATGCCAAAAAAGAAAGGAAGAAAAGTCTAGCCATAAGTGGTGCAGATACACTTTAAATTTGTTGTTTCCCAAACTTTTTTCTGTTATTTCCCTCTACACATCATTTAATCACCCAGATTTCCCACTTCAAGTGTACAATAAAAAGAGTAGTCAAAACACACATTTTAAAAATGTACCAATTTACCAAACCTATTAAACAAAGGTGCCACCCATCTACAATAAGCATACTCTCTCTCAGCCATGAGAAAATCCATCTAAGAATATTTTTTATTGCTAGTAAGCAGTGTAATTATTTTCCCCCTTTGTAGCTTTAAATAATTCAATTCTTGCTTAAGTCGTGAAATTTGACCATAAAATGAATTTTAAATAACTAGCAGTATTCAACACCATGTCTAGACCAAAATACGTCTACATTCACAGCTGTATCTAAAGGTTCTGGTCACTGTTTGATTCCACTACCAAAGGCACTGTTTTGAATCCTGGTTAAACTATCACAGCAGGAAAGTATTGCCAGAAAAAAAATCAACAGAAAGTACCAAGAACAGAAAGGTCTACATCCTATATTAGTTGTTTGAAAAGAACCAATAACATCTGACAGCATATCTTGCAAATGATTGTAGAAATGGATGAAACTTGGTTATGAAATTACCTCATGCAGCTTAGTCATGAGATTACTTTGATTGAATAGCATTTATAAAACAAATTAGCAAGATGTTTCTTCAATGGATTGTTTTAATAACCAAGCAGCACATTAAAATGCTTTCAACTTTCAATTCCAAGAGTCTAGAATTCTATGCTATCAAAATAAACTTGATTATTGTTGGGTAATGTTTAGATTTTAATTTTGATTAATAAAATAATTTAACCATTAACTTTAATGCAGCACACAGCTTAAAACAAAGTATTCTATGCTTTAAAGTTTATAGTTAAAAACTGCATCTATCTTTGCATCCAATTAGCTACATGAGAATGAAAGGAAAAACAAAATGAGCATGAATGAAAGAAGATTGAAAAAAAAAAAAAAACGAAGCCTATAATATCCAAATAAATTCAAAAATTAAAAGAAAACAATTACAGTGCAAAGAAAGAAAAATGTACTAAAAAAATAGTTTCAGACAATTGTTAAATAAAATAGAAAATACTTGCTTCTCACCTTCTTGAGGTGCCAACATATCTGGGAAAATATAGGCACCATAAGTGGCATGTAGCACTGGAGACATTCCAGGTAACATGGGATACACCCACTCACCAACTTGTAAGAATGCAGGTGGGGTGTCCGAAGAAGGTTCTTCAGATGGTGTTATATGATTAATGGTCAAGGCATTAGGGTAAGATGGTGCCGTGATGTGACCATCAGCAGTTATGTAGAAGATCTGCACCCCATCAGGGATACAAAAGATTTGTGTAGCATCCTGTGACATCCGTCGGTTACCATTTACCACATTTGAATAATTTGAGGCTGAGCTAAATCCACTGGAAGGTGATGACATCACCTCTTCATAAGATGGAGGATTGTCCATGTTTGGACCACTGGAAGCCAGAGTTGGGGTGTTGGATAGCTGGAGCATGTCAAGACGTGATTCAATCTGCATTTTTGTTTTGGCCAATTTATGCATCATTTTCCGATAGGATTCTTGGTCTTTGCTGTCTAGCTGTTGGTCATCAAGTGTGATGTTCATCCCTTTTTGAATTTCTTCCATTGACATTGTGTACATGTTGAGGGCATCATTTGTTTTACCATTTTCATCTAGGCAGAGGCCATCATTGACCAACAACATAGCTGTATCATAGTGTTTCTGAAGTCTCTTAAGCAGTAATGGAGAAGGGAGAGATGGACGAGGTGGTGCAGAAGTCTGGGCAGACTGTTGGCTGGCCATGATGATTTATTCTGTAAAAATATAAAGTAAACAGTTTAGCTATACTTTCAAACTTTTATAAGTGAAAAGTTACTCCCCTTCAAATCTGTTAACTATTAAAAGTTGGCTGAATTATTAAATCAACAATTTTCATTAGTTAAAAGGCAAAGAACTTAGTTGAATAAATTCATCCTTCTCAAAGTTTAAAATGCAATACAATGAAGAAAACTAGTCAAAAAAACTAAGATTCTTACTTCCCTGTCAATTTTGATTTTCAAAAATTTAAATGCAATGTTATCTTCTGTTTGTTTAATTCCTGTTTTCTTTATTGTTCTCTCTCTCCTCAATAATATTTTCTTCTTTTCATTACCATAAGTCCATAACAGTTTCTTCTCTCGCTTGTGGAACTCTTCTGGCTTCTTACTTCTCATTTAACTTTTATCTTCAAAAATTTCAAAGCAATGATTTATGTTTTACTGTTTATGCAGTGAAAATGTAGTTGGGTCTATTTCTAGCATTATCAAAACAAAATCTTATTTTTTTATTATCATTTCATCCCAAGCAAGGGAGGACCACCACTGGTGTGCAGGGGGTGTCAAAGAGAAGATAAGAGATAAATGGGAATCAAGTAGATAAAAGATGGCAATTGATGTTGTATTTAAACTTTTAGAGATTGTAGCTATCTGGGAAGCAAGCAAATGGAAGAGAGTTCCACAAATAGGAAGTGTGAGAAAAGAAACTGTTGTAGAAATTTGACAGCTGCGAAAATCCAAAACTTTCCATAACTTCCAACATGCATAACTCAGTAAATATTTTGAGTTAAAGTACAAGTGAGCCCAGAAAGCTGAGAAAAGATACTATAAGATTTCAGGGTCTCAAAACCATGGAAAAAAAAAAAAAAAAAAAAAAAAAAAAATATATATATATATATTGGTAAATTTTCATTTTAGGTCCTGAAGACTTTTCCCCCTTCAAATTTATCCAAAATAGCATTATTTCTGTGCAAATGTATATACTGAAATCAAAACAATTAGTTAGTGAAGAAACTTTCCTTTATTGATCTTAACGACCTGAAAAAAAAAAAAAAAATAGAATTTCATCTCGCACCTTTTGTCTCCCATAACTCTCACAAAGTCATGTAATTAACTGCAGAATGACTTTCGGTGTAGGCAACAAATTTCGGCCTATTTACTTCCTGTAATCAAGGTAATACGTGTAGAAAAAAAATTCTGTATTATTTTCATTACAGGAAGTAAATAGGCGGAAATTTCAGTAAAGGAAATAAATAGGCCGTAATTTGTTGCCTACGCTGAAAGTCATTCAGCAGTTAATTACATGACTGCATTAGAGTTGCGGGAGACAAAATGAGCAAGACGTAGTTCGATTTTTTTCTGGTCATTCAGATCAATAAAGGTAGGTTTCTTCAATAACTAATTGTGGATTTGAGTTCAGCATATACATTTGCACAGAAATAATGCTATTTTGGATAAATTTGAAGTGGGGAAAAGCCTTCGGGACCTAAAACGAAAATTTACCAAAAAATTTGCCAAAATTCCAAATGTCCACTTGACAGCCCACTGTGAGATGGAAGGCAGTGATGATCAACATATAAAAACCTATACAATATTCCACAGAATTTTTATATTTAAAGAACATTATAATATATATATAAACAAACCAATCTCATCCCCAAAAACTGCTTATTTTTTATTTTCTTTTTAATAAAAAAAAAAATAGGCCTCATATACATTATCAAACATGGTAGTTTCAAACCAGTATATCGTAACCATGTTGACGTGTGTGTGGTGGATCTTCATTTTGAAAAAGTGATTAATTCAGATAACACATTTACTTGATCATTGATTTGTTCACTTTCAAAGGCTATAAAAAAAAAAAAAAGAAAAACACACACACACACACACAAAGAGATATATTTAGACAACTACACTCACCAGCCTTGTTCCACGGAGTGAATTAGTAAATAAATGCTATAAAGCTGGCCAGCAATAAATGTGCACAGATGTACAAATACATAGCTTGGTTTCCTGTGACTGAAACCTTATCATTGGTATTCCAAACTGCCCTAGTTTACGTTGCAAAAACATGTCAAAATAGTAAAATTTACTCCAATTTCAACTACCGACATTTTTTTTTTTAATGAATTTAGTATATAAACAATAATTCTTTTTCTGCATCAGAGGTACAATTCTTTCTTGTATTTGATGGTTAGCTTTTATTTCTCATCTCTTCAAATGATGTTATTTCAATGATGTTAATTTTAGGAGTCATTTGAAGTGTTTTATTGTCGTATTCTTTTTGTTGACAGTGAGTAGGCGAAGATGAAGAAAAGATAAAGGAAAATAGCATGCAAGAAGGAGAGGATGAGCAAATATATGTCAACAAAAATTATGTCCAGTTCAGTGTTTTGAAATTTCTCTTTTTACATCATGGTGGTGTTCTATCTGATCTTCACTTCCATCTAACCGATTCAACTTTTTTTTATATCAAATAATGTTTTTACTCTGGCTTGTTAATTTCTCTTAGTTTTGTAAATCACTTCCTTTTCACACAGGCTTGCGAAATCTGGCTTTGTCTTTTTCCTTCAGTATGAAGTTAATCCTTTTTTCTATTGGTCAAAAAGTTTTTTTGCACTGGCTCACAAATTTGTAAACAGTGAAGAGAAGAGAGTTACTTTTATTTCGTATTCACCAATGTTTTTCAAACTTGTTGCACTTCGAATTGTTTATACACATCAAAATAGTCCCAAATTAAAGAAAAAAGACACTTCTCAATTTGGTGAACTTAAGGTTTGAATTTGTCTTTTACAAAATATTACTAATTTGAAGATTTTAGTGGATGAAATACAAGAGAAATTCAAATCTTTGAAAGAGAAAAAAACAAAACAACAACAACAACGAAATGGAAATTGCAACTTTTTGTAGAGGTGCATGTGAAGCAAAGAGGATATGTGGGGTTCATTCCAGGCAAAACCGTTGTGTTGAATGCACTGAAATTTGTATTGCTGGCCAAGAATAAACATCGCCATCTAAACCACAGTTAAAATCAGACCAGTTTTATTGTTTGATACTACAGTTTGAATCTTTTTCTTATATTTTCTTTAATGATGTATTTTAAAACTGTATGAAGTACTAATAGTATTTTGTCCAAATTGGCATGCTGAAATGACTTTCACCTTGATGATTATATGCATTTTTAAAAAAATAAAAATAAAAAATAAAATAAGAATTTTTAAAAAATCCCAAAACTGGATACATCTTATAAAAAAAAAAAAGTAATTAAAAAATAGTCTTTTTACTTTTAGAGTCAGTTTTGGTACCAAATATATAAAAAAAAAAATAAAGTGTTTCATCCTTGTTACTGATCCGACACTATAGGTAGTCATATTGCTTTCTCAGTCCAATGACACATCTGTAGAAACTTGAAATTTTGTCTGAAGTTTGCAAGGAGTTTCTGTGCAATTTCAGCCTTCCATCTCAACACCAATTTTTTCCTTTTCTTGAAGTGAGAACACCAGTTTACAGTTGCTTTAAAAGCTTTGCTTTCACCTGGGTGTGTTTTTGCTTAATTAAGTGCTCAAGTTCATATACCAGTTCTAAAAGCCATTTTCATGATTTTCCTTGACTCAGCTTTCTAAGTAATTTTCTGCAATTTACAATAATAACATTATCACTTGAACTTTACAAATTAATACAGAATTTTAAAATTTTATGAATGAAGAAAATTCTTGTAAAAATTCATTATTCATTTTTCAACTCAGAGCAGATTTTTTTTTGTAACTGGGTGCTCCGTTTTAGCATAAAAAAATGAATTTCCTCAAAATTTCATAAAATTAAAGAAGTAGTAAGTAGTGTGTGAGAGAGAGATTTTAACAAAATTTTGTTTTTATTATGTTTTGGACATTTCTTTCATCTAGTTTCCACTTTTTAAACAATTTTTGTAGGAAAGAGGTAAAAGATACCGTGGGTATTTGTGTCTTCTCGGAGTGTAGTTCGGAGACGAATTAAAGGCCACTTGGATCTGTTCTCCCAGCTGCTTCTCCTAAAACCAGGAATACTGCTTTACTAAGGACTCCGTTTCCTGCGCACCGTAAGCAAAACACTGTCTCCCAAACACCGGTGTAACCTTTGAGTCTCCAACGGCGAAGTGCTTCCGAAACAGAAGTTGGCTCTTTTTAAGTGTTTTTGGTCTCGTAATTTCTCTCTCTTGAAAAGCCTCGCTTTCACCAATGACGCATGCGCCAACAAACCGCCTTCTCTTGCTTCGGCGAGGTAAGTCTCCACCACACTCCCTCCTGATCTCATCATCACAAAAAGTGCATTCGGGAGCGGGTCTCTTTTGGCAGGTGCTCCTTCGGAGGGGTACAACACACGGTTTGTCCTCAGACGGGCTGTCATCTGAGGTTTCGTTATGCACGTCAGCATCCGCTGTTAGTGGACTATCGGAGCCATCACTTGGTTGACCTGACCCCAAGTAAATAAACCACTCACTCTCTTCTGTGTTGGTTTCATCGCCCGACGATGCATATGATCCTGAAAATGGCCACAAATCTTTGACATGGCGTGGTACCCCATCAATTCGCACTGTCTGCGGGATGATAATTTCGGTTACCCACCTGGTCCTGAACTGGGTTGTGCATTTGCCGTGTGGAGTTTTAACCCAGACAATGTCACCTTCTTATCCCGCTTCGATAATCTGTGGTTCTGGTGGGGGTTTGGCTTCAATGCCTTTTACTCTGACATGGTAATTATGCAGCACATCAGCCGGTGCAGTGGAAGGTGAGACATTGTCCTTTGGCGTGACATACCAATAAACGGCCTCCAACGCGGAACAACCTTTCCTTGATCTTAATGCTTCTGTGGTTGTGTTCCACAATTCCATTGACAGCCAGTGAATATGTGTATCGAAACCTCAACTGCACACCCAGCTGTTCGCAAACTCCTTGAAGTGTCTGCAAGTGAAGGCAGGGTCATTGTCAGTTAATATTTTGGTTGGTGGGCTCTGTTCAAAGAAAATCATCTTCACCTGGTGAATGACACTTTGTGCATCTTGCCGATGCAATGTCCGCCAAACTGCAAACCTGGAGGGACTACAATCAATGAGCGTTAGAAAATGCTCGCCATTGTAATGGGTTATGTCCATTGCTATTCTACTCCAGTTGTTTGTCACGCTCAATTTTCCTTTTTTCCAATGAACTGGCGCTGGATCTAGCAGGCTTTGCAGGTTTTGACAACCGATCACACGATTTCTTTTGACACTAGTGGGTCGATAAGTCTGGCAAAGTACAGTGTTCGTTTCATGCCCGCATGTCCACTTTCTTGGTGGATGTCAACCACCTGACTTATTCAGTCAGCTCCTCATTGCAGCGCAACTTTCCGGGACTGGCTCTTTTCCCTCCTTGTGTAGATTCAACCACTTGCGTGGCACTCTGGTGAGGCAATCTGCGCCTTTTTGACAGGATTTCACCAGTGTGACATCCATAGTCAATCCATATTCTTTCGCTAATGCGTGCAGTGTTCCCAAGTGCCATCTCACTAGCATTTCACCAGCCTCCTTCATGTTCACACGTGCCTTCCTAGTCAAGGTGTCGGATATCCACCGATGTACGTATGCTGAATCAGTGACCAGATGCAACACTGTGGCCTGCCATTGAAGGGCCAGGTTGATGCCTTTGACTGCTGCATCTAGTTCAGCCAAATTGATATGCTTGGCATCATTAGTCGGGCGCAACCAACAAGCATCCTCGATGATGCTTTCATTCACCTCTAACGCCACCCCTGTGGCCACAGAACTTGCATCCACCCAGACCTTCATCTCGTTGCTATTCATGCACCAGTCTCCTCCAACAGGGTCCATTTCACACACTCTGGTCATCGTCTCTTCCAGCATACGATGCAAACTGGCATCTAATTTCATCCCATCTCTTGGTCACTGCACTTGCTCGGCGCTTGATGAATGCAGTCACCACCCTCAGCCAGCTACACATGGGAAAGTGGCCCACGAGTTTTCCACAAATGGAAAACACACGTCAACAAGTTACCACGTCGGGAATTTCCGGGATCTGTCCACCCCGCTTCCATCAGAGAGTACTGTTCTCTCCCCACACTTGCAGACCGAGGACCCTAGTTCCGTCTCCTAGGCATTTTGGGTCTTTACAGACTAGGCCTTAATCTGAAAAGTGCTGTTGAACGCGCGCTGCAGAAACCAGGCTCTCATTGATAAAAATGTCGTCAACGTAAGCTGACGTGGCACTTTTGATAATATGATCTTGGGATATTATAGTGTCGACGACAGATTTCATGATGAGTGGTGTCACATTTAGGCCAAAACCCAATCGTGTAAAGCAGAACTGCTTGCCCTTGAAAATGACCGTTTGGAATGGCCACAGCTCCTTGTCAATGTGGATTTGTAAATAGGCATGTCGCAGATCTAAAAGCAACACATCAACTCCTTGTTGTCGCTATTCTTTGGTGTTTTTGCATGCACACTTCGGCATTGGCAGTGAATGCTTCTACAAATCCGTTCAATTCTCGGTAGTTGAGTACCAGCCGGACCTTCTGCTTGTGCTCTTGCACAACTGCCATCAAGGGAATTGGACCCTTGGGTGGACAAAGTTCCTCCTCAGGATATGGCAGCAACCATCCGTTACGCTGCCATATCAAGAGTTCTTTCTCATGCACATCCCGGGCATGGTCTGGCACAGTGTACTCTTGCATGTTATTCGTCAGCTCGCCGGGCGAGCGACCACTTGCCCATTTCCATGTTGCAGTACATACTTTTTGCTTTTCATTGAATGTTACACTGAAATCAGGCTCATCAATAGAAATAGCGGCACACCCATCCAGGTCTCCAAAGTATGCCTCACCTGATTACGTCAGGCGAACACCTCCTAGCTGTTTGATCACGTCAATGCCAATAAGCAGGTCAAAACCAACAATTGTCCATCCACGACTAGGACCTCAATGTTCACGGGCTGAGCCTGCCCAACTTCCAATTTTATTCTGCCGTGCCCCCGGCACTTCAAAGTCTTCCCTTCGGCCGTCAGCACTCCTACTTCCTTCTGTCTCCAATGGCAACACAGCTTTGCTCACCAGCGTCTGTGAGCAGCCGGAATCCACCAGAGCTGTGCGCTCTCACCCATCCACGAGCACTTTTACGGCAGGCAATCTTTTGGTTCTCACTTGCTCAGGGAGGAGACTGGCGCTGACGTCTCCTCCCCTTGGGCGTTTCACTGGCATCTTGATGATATATGTCCAAGTTTGTTGCATCTGAAGCATCGGGTTTCATGGCGAGACTTCTGCACTTGACCGTCCGACCTCACTTGGTGTCCCTGCATACAATCCTTCGCCATGTGGTTGGGCCCAGAACACTTGTAGCAAAGAAAGGTCTCACTGTGCGAGTTATCAGGGAGCAACTCTGCATCTGAATGTGTTTTGCCAGTGGATGTAGCAACCGACTCCTTACAGCTTCCACTGTTGGTCATGATAGCCCGTGCTCGAGTCAAAAGCTGCTTTAATGTCATGGTCTCCATTCTGGACGAGGCACGAAGAAGCTGCCTAACATATTGTGGCAACCCCAAAACAAACACACATATCCATCGTTCGGGCAACGATCCCTCAACCAGCCGAGCTAAACGATGTAGTTCAGCTAGAAACTCGTCCACTGTTTCACCAGAGCGAAGTTGCCAAGTAAAAAATTGATTGTATGCACTAAATGCATCTGTTGCATACGCGGTCATGAGGGCCCGTTTAATCTGCTCTGTATCCGCTTTCTGCTCCTTGCTGAGCAGCCTGTATACAGCAAGAGCACCGCCCGAGTTGTAACGGTAGAATCCGCTCAATTTTATCTATAGCACAGAGTTCGCAGACCAACTCTGCATTTTCGATCCACTCAACGATTGGCATATCAGTTGCAGCGCCACTGAACTCGGGAATCAACCGGACATCAAAGACTTTGCCGTCCATAATGAAAATTGTGATAGAAGCCGAAATAGCTTGTGGGTATTTGTGTCTTCTCGGAGTGTAGTTCGTAGACAAATTAAAGACCACTTGGATCTATTCTCCCAGCTGCTTCTCGTAAAACCCGGAACACTGCTTTACTAGGGACTCCGTTTCCTGCTCACCGTAAGCAAAACGCTGTCTCCCAAACACCGGTATAACCTTTGAGTCTCCAACAGCAAAGTGCCTCCGAAACAGAAGTTGGCTCTTTTTATGTGTTTTTGGTCTCGTAATTTCTCCCTCTTGAAAGCCTCGCTTTCACCAATGATGCATGCGCCGTGTCATTCCAAAAACTGCCCTGCATGAGCTTGCCTTGCGGTTCCATTATGTCTACGAACGCACGTGCAGACAAACCGACTTCTCTTGCTTCGGTGAGGTAAGTCTCCACCACAGATACTCAGTGAATCTGAGCATTCAAACAACTCTAGCATTTGTGATAAAGAACCACTTCAAATGACTTTCAGTTACTAGTGTCAAGACCAATGAATTGCTGAATACTATTACATCTCCTTCCAGTGTTGTAATCACGATTTTAGTTCAAACCAAAAGCAGAAATGATTAGTTTTATGGCTTGATTTTTTTGCATAATATTGCAAAAGTGGCATCTAAATTTGTTTTTAAATGGAACTTTAGTATAATACCTTATCATCATGTATAGTGTTCCAGAAATAACGATGTATTATTTCTCAGCATGACTTGACTTTGTTACAAGGCAATTCAGTTTACACAGGTTTCAGTGCATACTGACGATATCGAAATGTCCTGTTGGGCACTCATTGGTTGGTCAGTGGAACGCTGGGATAAGAGTCATATTGTATATTTACAGTTAGAGGGAAGAAAGGTTCTTAAGGCAATACAAACAAACTGTAATGACTGTTTTTTAAAAAAATATATTTTTTTACTTGTTGTATAAAGTAAAAGAAAATAAACCTTTTATTTCATGTAAATTTTCTTTAAAATTATTTGTTCGATATAATTAAGCCTACCAAATTTTAAGTGCATATTTTCTGTAATGATTAAAAATAACTTATCAATAAAGAGTGCTTTGCTTTCCTTCCTCTGATAGTGAAACTCAATACCAAAAGTTCTTTTATTTCATTGATCAAAGTACTGGTGTATATTGTTATCCGCTGACCTGCATTCTACTTACTCATCGACATTTCTCTTGTTTCATATGACAAAAAGAACCAAATACCAATGTGAAAGATAATCTAAGCTGAAATAAAGAGAATTCAACTTCCTGAATAGTCACTTCATTATCATATCTAAAAAAAACAAACAAAAAAAAACAGTAATGTCAACAATATACTGTTGCTAAAATAATACTAATAATCGATATCAATCTAATCAATACACCAAGTCAGATTTTACTACACAAGTCAAGGTTTTCACAATTGGTATTAAGCCAATCAATATTGGATGATAAATATACCATGTGAATTTCAGAGAATATTTTTGCAAGAAATATTTCCAATAACTTATTTGGTGGTGTGAGGTTTTCTTCTGCAACTTAAGAGAGATCTGAATAAAGACTCGATACCACAGAGCATAAATATCAATTTAAAAAAAAAAAAATGGTACAACAGCACCCCCCCCCCCCCCCTGACTTTAAGGAATCCTTTTGTGCCAACACTTCATCAGAAGAAAACTGCTGGCAAAATTAGACAAGATATTTTTCACAGAAAAACAGTAAATATGGAGGAGAAAAGTTGGAACAGAAAACAATTTATTAGTAAAACAATTCACCAATAAAAGAATATAACATTTTCAAAGAAAGAAAGAAAAAAAAAATTTTTTTTTTACTCACTACCCTTCAAACAGAGTGAATAAAATCTTTATGCTGGCACATGCCTTTTCATATATCTCCATGTGAATAAAGAAAGTATTAACAACGTTCAAAACATTAATTCAAAACAGAGCAATGAATATTTATTATAAGTTATAGTTTAGAACATGTACAAATTATAATTTACTACAAAAGTGTACATTTTGTTTCAACATCGAAAAAAACTGTCTCATCAGGTAGTTAATAATGATGGCACTAAATGTTATTTTTGAAAAAGAAGATTAAAAAATCTCACTTCCCCTTTATTTTTGGAAAATTGTACAAGGTAAAGAGGATAGAAAAGAAGGGAAAACAAAAAAGGAAATAAAAAAGGGGTAAAAACAAATAGGAAAGAGATACATAGGAAATAAAAAGCATCTTCCTGAGAAAGGTCAGATGTTAAGGTCATGGGCAAATCATATTTGACCATAAAAAGAGAAGAAATCAACTGAGATATTGATATCTAAACTTTGTCACTATTTTCCAAAATTCACATTTTTAGCAAGGGTGATATCTCGGAAACTCTGACTTAGAGATCTAAAATAAGTACCATTCGGTATCTATCATGAAACTCAATCAGTGTAGCACTGTGTCGATGATGGCCAGACCCTTGTTGAATTGACATGGAATGATGCATGTGTTTATAAAATCTCATAACATTTAGTGTTGAACGCCCATTTCCACATTTATCAATTTCTTAAGCCATTCTGGTACTGGTCAGCCAGTGGATACTCTCTAAAAGTTTTTATTAACTATCTTTTAACTCCCAAATTTGTGAGGGCTAGAGTGACTTCCTATTCTAAACAATGCACACACATACATACATATAGATATGTGTATACACCCCATATATACAGACATGCTTTATTTCCATCTAATTTCATATATTTGCATGGCTGTGTATATAGAGATGAAAAAGTCAGATGTTTTTATACAAGAACATTCTAGATTAAGGGATGAAATCTGGCAGATTATAGATGCTTGTCCATTATATTTAAAGATCTTTTATATTTATTCGTAAAAGATAGCTTATTGCCTGATTACCGAAGTTAAGCAACATTGAGCCTGGTCAGTAATAACATGTAATGTAAGCTTGGATGTGTGAGTGATATGATGGCTAACTATCTGATATTCAAGTTGAATTCATTACATTTGCTTCTGCACAAATACACTTTTTTTACAACCAGCTATGGGTTAAATAGATGGACTGACTGAATCCTATAGACATGGTTGGCTATTAGTCTACAAGAAAAATAACTGTAGCATACTGCAGAAATTCTGCTGAGTCAATCATGACTTGAAAAGAGACATGATCACTCAAGTATGTATCACATACAGCACCTAAGAAAGGAAGTAAGTTCACCTTATTCTGGAAATGTATTGAAAGAATAATCAAATCAAGTTTCTTATCAATTGTGAAAAATATATAAAAAATAAAACTTGACTTTTTTTAAAAATTCAAATATAAAAAAAAATTTTATTTGGGTCTACAGAGAGAGAAAAAGAGTAAAATAGAAGAAATAACCTAACATTTTTTATGAGTTCTCTATTACACACCTTTAGCGCAGAAAAAAAAAATAGTTTGCTTTACAATACTAAGTGGTAGTAATTGATCTGGTTAGGAGTTAAAGCAAACAGCAAGTTACTGGATGCATTTTGAGTGCAGAATCAAGATTTCTAACATCATAAATAATTTGTATGAAAAAAAAAAAAAAAACAAAAAAAAAACATGAGACTGAAAGGTTCTAAGGCCAACCAAAAAAGTAATGACCTAACACCATGAAACAAATATATATATATATATATATATATATATATATATATATATATATGCATACTGCAGTTCAAGACACATGACAGATTATTTCCTCCACTTAAGAGTCCTATGCGTCAACTGCTATTATCACTTCTAAAATTTCCTCCCTTTCAAAATCTAGAAACAAAAAAAGATTCAGAGGAAACAAGAGTTGATGGGTAAGGTTGATGGTTTCAAAATATTCACTGAGTTGCCAGTCTTGTAAGCAGGTATCATGTCCTGCAAAAATTGAAGACCTTTCCACTGCTTCCTTTTCTTTCAAGAACTCTTAATTGGAATACAAAGTTAAAACAGTATTGATTGGGCCCCTCTGAAGAGGATATCAATCATCAAAATTCCTTATTAAAAAAATAAATAAATAAAACCAGTGGCCCCAACAACTTTTTCTGCTGACTTTTGCATCTTTAATTTTTTCTAACATGGAGAGCTAAAGTGCTGCCATTGCATGAACTCTTGGATTCTACATCATTGTGATATAACCATTTCATCAATAGTGACAGGTCAATTTGGAAAAAATTGCTGAAAATGGTGTTAAGAAAATCAAATGGAGATGTTCCTTGATATTGTTTCTAATTGGCATTTAAATATACTTGCATCAATTTTGCTGACAGCAACTTCCTACTCATCTGCTAATGAATCACAAATGCAATGCATTGCCTGGATATCTGTAATATGTTTTTTTGTTTTTTTTTTTACCAAGATTTGTCAATCAGCCAAAATTAGGTCCTGAACAAGATCAATAGTTTTAGAAGCTTACACTATTAAAAGCTTCCTAAATCCTGTTGCATCTTGGATCACAAACTCTGCATGCTAAAAATTGAGGTATTCAAGTTTCAAGTTAACTTGTCACAAAAGTTTTTATCAAATTTCCTTTTGATTCCCTTTGCAGTTTTCTTCTGCAGGAACAGGAACTTGATGATGGTTCAGTGTTCAACACTGAAAATTTAGTTAATGATCTGCAACAAAATTTTAAGAATAGTGCAAAGATCCGCAAATTGACTCTTTATCTCATAAAAAGGATGCTCTTTCCAGCTGCAATGACAAATTACTCATACTTGTTGAATTGGGTCAAGCTGAGAAATTTTCAGCTTTTGCAGGTATTGTTAATCCATATAAAAATAAAATCGATACCACTTCTCAGTTGATTTGAACACAGAATTATCTGATAGATATAATGAAGTCAATTATGACAAATCTAAATTAGCACCATTAACTTTGAATAATGAGTTTGAATTTTGAGAATGTGTTATGTTCTGCAGTGGTAAAAAAAAAAAAGTAATGTTTGCAAATAGAGCAGAGTGTAAAAGGTCAATACAGGTACAGAAATATAGCTTTTAATTATCATACATCTTTACACAAAATAACATTTTTGTTCAATTATTATTTAAGCCTATTTTCTATCAGAAAGAATAAGAGATGTTGGTAAAGTACTTTTGGTGGAGCCATAGCCATACAATGGGTACTGCAACCAGAAAAATCATATTACTATAGCTTAAGCATTCCAGATCACAAAAAAGGCAGAAAGAGCGTTTTATAAAAAGATTTTATAAAAGTTAATGGGGTGGGTGGGGATCTTTTTACTATGTCAGTTGATCTCCCTATGGAAGTCTAAACAAAATACTCTTAATAAAAAGCAATATGAAAAATATGTTTTCATATTTTAAGAAATCATGTGTTTATTAATTTTTTTCATGATCTGGAGGACTTCACCTACATTAATAAAAAAAAAAAAAAAAAAATTATATCTTGTCACAATTTCTATTGTACAACTTCATTGTACTTTTAGATTTTTATTTTTTTTAATTTTTTCTTTATCTATGTGCATTAAGACAATGTAATTGTAATACAACATGTTAGTTCACACACTACTATGGGTTTGAAGTCGATATATTGCTTAATATAAATTATATGAAAAGGGATTGATTAATTAAATGGAATAGCTCACAAGAAATACAACCCACAACATTTTAAAAATAATTTAAAATTTATTTTATGTGTAAATAAGGATGTTCAAACATGGCATTTTCAGAAGATAAAAATGGTTAAAATTTTGGGGCAATTTTCTAACATTTCCTCAACAAGTGTCTTTCTAAGTTAGACTTTAAAACCAAAGTTCATAAAATTCAATAAGATATTAAATTATTTAGAATATTTCAAATTAAGATTACTGGGAATTTAAAAAATATTACATTAAACGATGTTCATTATTTTCAAGCAATTTTTACAGATATGCCTCTTGTAGAAAATATTCCCAAACATAAGTCTATCAAAGTAAGTGTCAACACCTCATAAAAACACCCACCTTACTATCAAAAAATGTGTTTGTGAAATTTTAAAATAAAGAGAATTACGTTGTGTTGACAGATTTGTGAATATGGATGATATTAACATTTTTACTGATAATAATAAAATACAGCAAAGTATACTGAAGTTACTGTTAGCTAGTAAATTAAAGAAAGCTAAAATAAAAGATTCAAGAAAGATTTTTTTTTTTTTAAATTTCCTTTCTTGGAAGTACCTGTATATAACCATCATCTGCCACAACTTTTTACATTTATTATAGAGTTAAGCTGCATTGTGGTGCAGTGGCTAACGTCTTGGAACGAGAATTCAGAGAGCCGAGTTCGAATATGTTGCATTCTTCACATACGGACAAATACACTTAGGAAAGGTATGAATCCGTCAATTCTCCCTCCAGCTTTGGGTTAAATAGTAGGACATTGGATTCTATAAAAAGTAATGGCAACCTACTGTGAGAAAATCTTCTGTCCAGTCAGTCGTCAGGTCTCGAAGATGATCACCTAAGCGTGTATCACGTATACAACTTTAACTAACAGCATTTGGCATGGAAGATATTGTTCCGAACCATTGCGCTGGGAAAGGGGAGATACTGAAATGGATTTTATAAGCTATCAAATAATTTTAAATTGTAAAAAGCTAAATAATGATTACCCAAATAATTTACTATTTAATGTAAGGGAGATAAGTCAGTATATTTGATATAGAAATCGTTTATAATGATAGAGTAGAAAAAAATTAAAATAAAAACTAAAATGCAATAAACAAATTTGGATTTAAAATTAACAAAAATCAGAAATTAAATACGATGGGTGCTGAAAAGATTGTTTTATGAAGTACCTTTTAGTTCGGCTGAGAATTTTTCATCAACTCCTCTTGTGGGGAAAGAAAACATGATCAAGTCTACAGTTACACCATAACAAAGCCCAAGATAGGACACAGAAGACATTTTTTGTGGATGGCAGTGGAAAACGGAATTTTTTTTTTTTAACATTTATTTAAAATTATTGGGGTAAATTTTCGTTTTAGGACCCGAAGGCCTTTGCCCCTTCAAATCTTTCCAAAACATCTCTATTTCCGTGCAAAATGTATTATTGTATATGCCGAACGCAAATCGATAATTGTTTATTGAAGAAACCTACCTTTTTTCATTTTATCGAGAAGAAAAATATGGTAAATTTTCGTTTTAATTCCCGTCGCTTTTCCCCTTCAAACTTTTTTTTTTTTTAATCATTTCACCCCGAGTACAAACAATGACAGATACATAGGGATGTTTTGGAAAGATTTGAAGGGGCAAAGGCCTTCGGGTCCTAAAACGAAAGTCTACCATTATTGGAATTTAAAAAAAAATTAAGACGAACTGAAAAGAAAGCTTCATAAATAAATAAAAAACTAAAAAAAAGGATGACAATCAAAGGCTGTTATTCTCCTGGTTTATTTTTTAACTGGTTCTTTCTTAGCCCAATAAACTCTTTTTTAACTTTTAAGTTAGTGATACATGAGGCCACGTTTTTACTCACGTGTCAATTATCGGATTTGGATTATTCGAGAAAGTACGAAAGAAAAAATAAAATCGATCGAAATTTACAAATCAATACTTGTTTGTATTCAATAAAAACTGTTTTTAAGGAAGAAGAGGAAACTTTTTTTTTTCACCTAGTTACAATGTACAAGGTAGTGTGTTAAAAAAAAAAATGAATGGATCAATTTACGAACGGAATTGTAAATTCTGAAAATATGCATGCTGGATATCGGCTGACCCAGACTTAAAGCGGTGAAGACTGCAGAAACATCGTCTCGGAAGTCAGTTACACAAAAAGCAGACCGAAAGAAACTTTCTTCTTACCAATGGAATGGGAATTAGTTGACCCTGAACGTAAATAATGGTGGGTCTTAACGGTAAAGAGGTCTGAGCTGGTGGAACTAAGGAACGTATTGTAGAGTCAGAGCATTTTTTCCATGGAAATTTTGATAGAGTAGCGAGAGATTTTGCGACGTTGCATCTGGTGGGGGTGGAGAGCATTTTTGTCGACGGAATAAAAAAAGGTACCCGATGATCCGTCCCCAAATGTCTGCAGCAATAATGTTGAACCGGATATTTTCTATATTACTCATCATCATTATTAGAGTTTCATGAAGAGTAATCTAGAAATTTAATAAAGTCTACCCATTCAAATAAAAATTCTCTTTGAGGTGTGTGTGTGTGTGTGTGTGTGTGGGTATAGTTCCACTCGTACTAAGTAACCAAATTGACTATTTTTTTTAGTTTATGATAGCTGACTTCGCCAAATAAAAAAAGAGAGAGAGAGAGAGAGAGAGACGGAGAGAAGCTTATCAGTTATTTTTAAAACTGGTTCATTTTCTTAAATTTATTTCCTCCACCCTTTCCATTTGTGACCGGAAAACAGACAGGTCCGGTACCAGGTGATTCGTCTCTCACAGGTAGCATTCCCCACGTCTAACCTGAAAATAAGGAGTGTAATTAAATTAATAGATAGATCTTGATGTCTGAAGCAACCGACCGATTTCTGACTAAACCAACATACATAAACTGCGACCTTAGTTCGTATAAAAAAACTAATTGAGAGATTATGGATTTGCCTAGAAAATTAAATTTGTGTTTTAAATCTTAGGTACATTGTAGTAACAAACAGACAGATTGGTCAATATTAAACACTAAAACAGCCAAGAAGTGACCTTTTTTTAAAAAAAACTAAACGTAACGGAAAAAAATTGAAAAAATAGTTAACAACGTCGACTTTTCTTTTAAATTAGTTATTTTTATTTACCATTTCTGGCGATCAAGAGTTGAGACAATCGTAAATTTTAAACACTTACTTAAATTAAATTGATTGATTTAAAAACTTGTTTTTACAATACATGCATATTTTTAAAAGATTTTTTTTTTACGCCCACTTTTAAAATGATAATATTTTACAACGTTTTATTGTTTTATATGACTTAGACAAAAAATATTTTTTAAAAATCTCAAGTGTTGCGATTACCTAGCATAAGAAAAAATATAGCTAAAAAAGAGAGAAAATGATTGTTAAAAAAAAGAACAATCAAGGAACAAACATTAAACATTTTTGAAGTCAAGTTGATGATGAATCCCGATAAATTGATTTGTTTGTCCTATTTTGTTTGAAAAATCAAAGCAAATAAGTTATAATAATAATGATGATGATGATGATATTAAAAAACGTCTCAATTCTTAAGACGACAGATGAAAAACACAAACTCCTTTTTCAAAAAATGTTTTTCTTTTCACTTTAGTGAACTTTCCATTTCACATTATCGCATAGTAGTAAGTTACTACTAGTAACAGACACAACGTATTTTAATTTAAAATAAATAAACTTACTTACCTTTAAAATAGATTTCACCGTTGTACACGGTGGAACTTTAACCCGGACTCGATAATGAATTTAAAAAGGGTAAAAAGTTGTTATAAATAAATTAAGTCTATCCACGATCAATAACAAAAATGATTACGCCTTCCGCGTACAACTATCACGTGTCTTAATAAACTTACGCCAAAGGTCGCTTGCGTCATTTTACGCATATGTTTTAATTTTTATTTCTGGTTAAAAATAAATGGAAAAATATTTAAAATTTGAAGAATGTTTACATTCTCTGATGAAAAAAAAAATCATTCACTTTTTGTGTGAAGAATATACAACATTTCTTTGTTAAATTCTTGAGTTGTAGAGTAAAAAAAGAGAAAAAAAAAGCTGTCGTTACGGAAGTCAACAAACGATAATAATTTCCTCTCTTCTTCATTTTAGAACTATTACTACTACTACAATAATAATAATGATGATTATGATATATATATATATATATATATATATATATATATATATATATATATATATATATATATATATAATGAAATACTGGGATAGATAGATAGATAATGAAATACTGGGATAGATAGATAGATAATGAAATGGGATAGATAGATAGATAGATAATGAAATACTGGGATAGATAGATAGATAGATAGATAGATAGATACTGAAATACTGGGATAGATAGATAGATAGATAGATAGATAGATAGATAGATAGATAGATAGATAGATAGATACTGAAATACTGGGATAGATACATAGATAGATAGATAATGAAATACTGGGATAGATAGATACTGAAATACTGGGATAGATAGATACTGAAATACTGGGATAGATAGATAATGAAATACTGGGATAGATAGATAATGAAATACTGGGATAGATAGATGTTAGATAGATAATGAAATACTGGGATAGATAGATAGATAGATAGATAGATAATGAAATACTGGGATAGATAGATAGATAGATAGATACTGAAATACTGGGATAGATAGATAGATAGATAGATACTGAAATACTGGGATAGATAGATAGATAGATAGATACTGAAATACTGGGATAGATAGATAGATAGATAGAGAGATAGATAGATAGATAGATAGATAGATAGATAGATAGATACTGAAATACTGGGATAGATAGATAGATAGATACTGAAATACTGGGATAGATAGATAGATAGATACTGAAATACTGGGATAGATAGATAGATAGATAGATACTGAAATACTGGGATAGATAGATAGATAGATAGATACTGAAATAGGATAGATAGATAGATAGATAGATAGATAGATAGATAGATGCTGAAATGGGATAGATAGATAGATAGATATATGAAATAATGGGATAGATAGATAGATAGATAGATAGATAGATAGATAGATATATATGAAATACTGGGATAGATAGATAGATCGATACTGAAATACTGGGATAGATAGATAGATAGATAGATACTGAAATACTGGGATAGATAGATAGATAGATACTGAAATACTGGGATAGATAGATAGATAGATACTGAAATAGGATAGATAGATAGATAGATTACGAAATACTAGGATAGATAGATAATGAAATACTGGGATAGATAGATAGATAGATAGATAGATAGATAGATAGATATATAGATAGATAGATAGATAGATAGATAATGAAATACTGGGATAGATAGATAGATAGATACTGAAATACTGGGATAGATAGATAGATAGATAGATAATGAAATACTGGGATAGATAGATAATGAAATACTGGGATAGATAGATAATGAAATACTGGGATAGATAGATAATGAAATACTGGGATAGATAGATAATGAAATACTGGGATAGAGAGATAATGAAATACTGGGATAGATAGATAATGAAATACTGGGATAGATAGATAATGAAATAATGGATAGATAGATAATGAAATACTGGGATAGATAGATAATGAAATACTGGGATAGATAGATAATGAAATACTGGGATAGATAGATAGATAGATAGATAGGTAATGAAATACAGGGATAGATAGAGAGATAGATAGATAGATAATGAAAATGGGATAGATAGATAGATAGATAGATAGATAGATAGATAGATAGATAGATAGATAGATAGATAATGAAATACTGGGATAGATAGATAGATAGATAGATAATGAAATACTGGGATAGATAGATAGATAGATAGATAGATAGATAGATAGATAGATAATGAAATACTGGGATAGATAGATAGATAGATAGAAAATGAAATACTGGGATAGATAGATAGATAGATAGATAGATAGATAGATAGATAGATAATGAAATACTGGGATAGATAGATAGATAGATAGAAAATGAAATACTGGGATAGATAGATAGATAGATAGATAGATAGATAGATAGATAATGAAATACAGGATAGATAGATAGATAGATAGATAGATAGATAGATAGATAGATAGATAGATAATGAAATACTGGGATAGATAGATAGATAGATAGATAGATAGATAGATAGATAGATAGATAATGAAATACTGGGATAGATAGATAGATAGATAGATAGATAGATAGATAGATAATGAAATACTGGGATAGATAGATAGATAGATAGATAGATAGATAGATAGATAGATAGATAATGATATATACTGGGATAGATAGATAGATAGATAGATAGATAGATAGATAGATAGATAGATAGAGAGATAGATAGATAATGAAATACTGGATAGATAGATAGATAATGAAATACTGGATAGATAAGTAGATAAGGAAATACAGGAGAGATAGATAGATAAGGAAATACTAGGATAGATAGATAGATAAGGAAATACAGGGATAGATAGATAGATAAGGAAATACTGGGATAGATAGATAGATAAGGAAATGCTGGGATAGACAGATAGATAAGGAAATACTGGGATAGAGAGATAGATAAGGAAATACTGCGATAGAGAGACAGATAATGAAATACTGGGATAGAGAGATAGATAATGAAATACTGGGATAGATAGATACATAATGAAATACTAGGATAGATAGATACATAATGAAATACTAGGATAGATAGATAGATAGATAATGAAATACTGGGATAGATAGATAATGAAATACTGGATAGATAGATAGATAGATAGATAGATAGATAGATAGATAGATAGATAGATAGATAGAAAATGAAATACTGGGATAGATAGATAGATAGATACTAAAATACTGAGATAGATAGATAGATAGATAGATAGATAGATAGATAGATAGATAGATAGATAGATAGATAGATAGATAGATACTGAAATACTGGGATAGATAGATAATGAAATACTGGGATAGATAGATAATGAAATACTGGGATAGATAGATAATGAAATACTGGGATAGATAGATAATGAAATACTCACAGGATAGATAGATAATGAAATACTGGATAGATAATGAAATACTAGGATAGATAGATAATGAAATACTGGGATAGATAGATAGATAGATAATGAAATACTGGGATAGATAGATAGATAGATAATGAAATACTGGGATAGATAGATAGATAGATAATGAAATACTGGATAGATAGATAGATAGATAGATAGATAGATAGATAGATAGATAGATAGATAGATAGATAGATAATGAAATACTGGGATAGATAGATAGATAGATAGATAGATAGATAGATAGCTAGAGAGAGAGAGAGATAGATAGATAATGAAATACTGGGATAGATAGATAGATAATGAAATACTGGGATAGATAGATAGATAGATAATGAAATACTGGGATAGATAGATAGATAGATAAGGAAATACTGGGATAGATAGATAGATAAGGAAATACAGGGATAGATAGATAGATAAGGAAATACTGGGATAGATAGATAGATAAGGAAATACTGGGATAGATAGATAGATAAGGAAATACTGGGATAGATAGATAGATAAAGAATGATATTGGGATAGATAGATAGACAAAGGAATACAGGGATAGATAGATAGATAAGGAAATACTGGGATAGATAGATAGATAAGGAAATACTGGGATAGATAGATAGATAGATAGATAGATAAGGAAATACTGGGATAGATAGATAGATAGAGAAATACTGGGATAGAGAGATAGATAAGGAAATACTGGGATAGATAGATAGATGAAATACTGGGATAGATAGATAGATAAGGAAATACTGGGATAGAAGATAGATAACGAAATACTGGGATAGATAGATAGATAATAAAAGAATACTGGGTTAGATAGATAGATAATGAAATACTGGGATAGATAGATAGATAATGAAATACTGGGATAGATAGATAATGAAATACTGGGATAGATAGATAATGAAATACTGGGATAGATAGATAATGAAATACTGGGATAGATAGATAGATAGATAGATAGATAGATAGATAGATAGATAGATAGATAATGAAATACTGGGATAGATAGATAG